>JAHNEJ010003563.1:0-186701 GCA_022559845.1 Amorphophallus konjac | reverse complement strand
TCATCAATCGTACAATTCTCCTCATATTCTACTTCCAATAGTTCGATGGGATATTTTAGGAGCTGAGGAATGGCTAGGCATGCATGACACCTACTGGCTAAATCTAGGAGGAACCGACGAGGGATTTCCTTACCCTTCAACTTTCTTTTGGGTACTACCCTTGACCCATTATTCTTAACCTGAATGACCTGTCCTACGGAAAAACAAGAAGACCCTGAAGAATGTACAGGGAAAGACCCCTCAGAGGAGGGGTAAAGAAGGTCGCTCAAGGGACCTTGGATGAGTGGCCCGTAAGTCGGGACACACTCGTGAGAGATGTAAGAGGTCTCCTCAATGAAAATGAGTTGTTGAGGAGTTTGGAAATTGGCATTTTTTTCGTTTTCATTTTTAATGACAAAACAATGAAAAGAAATTGGAGGATGGGGAAAAGTGATTATAGCTAGGGGATTGGGAGGCTCATAGAGCAAATCATGATTGAAAACCTGACGCGGGTTAAGAAACCCGCACATGTATGTAAGTAGAGAAGGGGACCTGGGAAGATCATCAGACAAACATCAGGCCCAGGAAGAAGATATCAACAAAGGTTGAGATGAGTGAATAGAGGAGATGACGGATAATGAGCCGCCAATGGCAAAGTTGATGACGGGCATCGACCCGTCGATGACAAAGTCCTCTTGACGAGGATGGTTCAGAATTCTAGCAACAATGGTAGTATCCCCTGGCATTTCGGAGATCAAAGGTGGCCCTTCTAGATGTGGAGGCGAGAACATTCTTTCTAGTGCGATGGATATATCATGCATATCAAACCATATTTACCATTCGCACTTCGGGTCATCAACCTTGCCTCTCTTTGTAGCCCTTGAACATTTTTCGGCCAAATATATAGCATGCGACCCCACATGTGTTTCTTGAGGGTAATCCCCCATCTGAATGACGGGCCCCTTCTTGAAATGAGGGGATAAGGTCAATGTAAGGGATTTTCCACCTGCTTCAAATGGCCCTTCAAAACCTAGACCAGCTTTGAGGATCAGCTTTTATTTTCTTCGGTGCCCTCAGCCTTCCTTCTAATGGTGTCCCAAAGCCTTTGCCCTATTGATAGCCGATATTCCTCATAATCTCCCATCCTTTAGAACGGAAAGGGAGATGTGACGTTGGCGTGGGAAGCGACTTCTCCTGTGTTAACGGGGTGCGGCAGGGGTCATACACGTCCAGTAGCGACAATATGGGCCGATGAGACGGCCAAACAGAGGGCAGAGAGGTATTAATAGCATCCACCGTATGAAGGATGGGCATACTGATCACTTTGATAATCTACCCATTGTATGGAAACTTCAGGCATTGGTGGTTGGTGGATGGCACAGTATTCACTGTTGTACCCCTGTGGTTTTGATCATGTCAAACACTATGACTCATCTGTGAATGATGTTATATGTGCATGCTTAATGTCATAAGTGTTTAGATCATATAACTTCTGTGCTTGATTGAAATGTTTTCTATTGCACACTTGCTGCATGCATCATGATTTGGATGACTAATTCATATATGTCATAGCTCTGTTTGTTCATAGAGTCGGTGCATGTCACTGTTTATACGCACTCGTGAAGGTTGGAACACATTTAACATCGGTGCAATGCTGCCTTAGCGTACATCTAAGGTCACTACATATAGGATGTAAAGTCGGTGCAATGGTTAGTGTGCATGTTTAGGTCTGTCCACTCATTATTCAACTCGGTGCACATCTCTATTCCTTCATAGAAGGTCGGTGCACTTCATGTTCGGGGTTTGCATAGCTTAGGTCAATGCATAGTCATGGTCGGTGCAAGTTTGCATTATGCGTAGAATGGGTCGGTGCACTCTCTGCCTTAGCTCAACTAAGGTCGGTGCAACAGTCACACTTTGCACATAAGGTCAGTGCAAATCATTGTAGCTAGACTCTGCATGTTAAGTCTATGGTACATGGGGTCGGTGCATATTTCTATAGCCTGTGCATTCAGTAGAAGGTCAATGCACTTTGTGTGTGGTTTGCATATAGGGTCGGTGCACATCACTGTTTGTTGCACATGAGGTCAGAGCATCTTTGCCTTGTGTTAAAACAAGGTCGGTGCATATCCTTCGTTAGGCAAACACAAGGTCTGTGGATGACTTGCTGAACGCATAACAGAGTCGGTGCACATCTTCCTTATGCACTCTGTAGGTCTAAGCATGATTTGCCTTATGCATGGTCAAGTCCGTGCATTTCACGGTAGCACAGTAATGAAGGTTAGTGCATGCTTTATTCCTTGAATATGCAAGGATCGTGCATATCTGTTCATATGTTATCAAGGTCTATGCAACTCATATGTTACCTAAGGTCTGTGCACTAAATTTCTTTCATGCAACATAACGTCCATGCACATCTTCCTTGTATGACACAAGGTCAGTGCATATATCTTCTTCTGCACACCCAAGGTCTGTGCATGTCTTGCTATATGGTCTTTGCATGTTTGCACTTTACTCTATGAAGTCTGTGCTAGCAGGTTATGTGAACATTCCCATTTGTTTTCCAGGTCAGTCACTTGGTCGAGCATGTGATGGGCGAACCTACAACCTGTGAGCTTATTTCACGTGCAAGTTAAAGTACCAGGCTAAGGGCTCGTGATCTGAGGCAAGGAATGAAATGGATGAACCTACCACGTGGACAGCTACACTGTCGAGATTCTGACACGTATCTAAGCGATTCTAGAATTCTCTTGGCGGGAGTGTTCCCTCCACACGCCCAATGTGTGAGCTCGTGGGTCCCAGGTCTGAAGATATATAAAACCCCTCTTCTACAATCAAAGGAAAAGGAGGACAAGAGACAGAGATAAGGCGACATAGAGAATTAGATAATTGAGGATGGCAGAATCAGAGAATAAGTATCATAGAAGAGAATAATGAGCCAGAGTCTGAGAAGCAGATGAAGAACGAGAAGAAAGGAAGAGAGAGCCAGTGTGTGATCAGAACTATATAGAGAAAAAAAATAAGAGTGAGGAGTTCGTGAGTGTGAAGCCATCGTTGAAGATCTATCTTCCTGGCATTTGGATCAGATCCAAGCCAGACTTGCTCCTACGAGAGCTACATTCTGTGTTTCATTTCCAGCTTTCCATTACTGTGGTTTTGCTTCATATTTTCCTTTGTTCTTTTCGTTCATCTTTGAACTTCAAGTTGTGAGTCAGCAGAGCAAGCTATGATGCTCAGCATGCAAGGTTGTAATGCCCTGGATCCTTATTGGATTCTTATTGGATCTTTCGGGTCCTTTTTGGAGAATTTCAGATCACTTTTGTGGGTCCTGAGTTGAGTTTAACGATCCACGTGGGTTTTTCTCTCGTACTAGTTACGGAACCCTGTGGTGAGTTTATTTCTCAGTTCATCAACTCGTGATGCTACAGTTATAATGTACTCTTCCCGAGGATCGTTTCGACTATTTTTACGTATTTTTCTGAATTAGTGCATTTTCGGGCTAAAATCAGAATTTTCAGAAATTAAGAAAATTCCTAATTTCTTTTTCCTTTCTCCTTTTTCTTTCCTTTTCTTCTTCCTCCCGTTCATTCACCGTCACGACCGTCTCTCTCCCCCGTTTTCTCTCTTCTATCGTCGTTCCGGCTCCGGCTGCAGACGGAGGAGGCTCGGGCAGGCAGAGGTGATGTTGTGGGAGTGGTCGGGTGCGCGATGGGGCGAGGATTGAATCATTTTTGGCGCGATCCCGAACGGTGGATTCAAAGCCGACGGTCGAGCTCGCAATGAGGTTTTCGGCGTGGTTTAGTCACTACGGTGCATGGTTTCTTTGGTAGAGGTAGGGTGACGGAATCTCTACTTCTCCTCTGTGTTTTCCCTGTAATTTTGCGTTGTTCGGTGCAAGTTTGAGCGGGTTTCGCTCAGTTTCTGTAAAATCATGCTTTAGCGGTGTTCGTAGGGTTCACCGAAAATAGTGATGATTTTTAGATCAGTTAGTATCAATCGAACTCCTGGAATGCTAGCGTTCAAGATTCGTTGATTTCATGTCGATCGGTTGTCATTTGGGGCCGGTACGAGCCCGGGAACCCCGGTGACTCTATTAGGGTCTATTCGATAGAATTGTTCATTTCAATCCGTTTATGCATCTTTTTGATCCCTTCCGGAGTGTGAAAGGTCGGTATCCTCATTATGGATGTTTTCCCCTTTGATCGGAATCGAACGGGGCATGGAATCGGGCTCGAACGTCGAAGTTCTGTCAGTTTTTTGCTGTGAGAGGTAGACCGGACCACTTGGGTCGATCGACCGGCCAAAACCTTTTTTACCGTGTCGGTCCAGCCCATGGTCTGGTCGATCGGACCACCTGGGCCGGTCGACCGGCCCTGTCAGGTCGACCGACCCCATGGGTCCGGTCGATCGGATTTCACTGATTTTTGCCCGTTTTGAGTCCTAGTCGGTCCGGTTGAGACTCAATGACCGACCTATGGCCTCACGAGTGTCACGGACACCCTGTGGGTTCCGTGTCCATGTTTCTGGGGTGTCGGGAGGTGATGCGTTACCTAGATTAGCGTGCCCGTAGGCATGTGTGTTTTAAGCTTTGTGTGCGTTCGATCAAGTCACCGTGTATCGGTGTGAGTGCGGTGGGGTTCCCCCACATGCGAGTGGCCATCCTTGAGTTCCCATCTTGAGGGGATGGTCTCGGTGGCTTATGGTCTGCCTCGGTATTCATGCTACCGTGGTTTAGACCTAGTTAAGATTGAAGTCGGTTGGCCTTGGCGGTCCAACCTTCATGCGTTTCTTCGCTGTAGTGCGCCTTCCGAAGGCCGCTGCGAGTCGTTTATCTTAGGTCAATGTTTTAGGGCGGTTAGTGTGGCGGTTGTCTCTTGGGCCACCTAGTCCATGTGGCGGGTCTATGTTAGACCGCTTTGGTGGTTTGTTTGAATAGGTCGGTTCAGGGTTGCTGGGTTTAGCGGCCTAATCCTTGACCGCTACAGTCACCTAGAGGCCCATTCTATGACTGCCAGCATATATTCCTTCGCTTAATTTCTGAGTGTTGTTTCCCGATGTTTTGACTTCTGATTATCTTGGCTTGACCTCATGGTTGGCCCGTCGTCCCGTGGATGTCTTCTGACACCCTATGAGGGCTAAAACCATAGTCAGGTAGCCAGGAGTGCCTTTGTATCGCTTCAGAGTCGTTGTCTGGTTCCGGTCAACTCGGGGTGACCCAGTGGTTGATAGGTTGTGTGTGTCTCGACGGTTTCGTCCAGTCCGAGACATGGTTCTGGATGCCTCAAGGTATCGTCTTACCTCGATTTGCATGTCCTGATGTGCTGAGGGTCTTGGTGATCCCTCAGGTCTCCGTGTGTCATTTTATACGGAAGTGTCATTTCTTTGACTTAGGATTAGACTGATTGGCAGCCTGTTGCGCTTTGTACGACGATCTTGACTCTGAGTCGTGAGACTCAAGGATCGTTGCGTTGATAGGTCTAGTTGCCTTGTCCTGAGTCTTTCGGTAGTGGTGTGCTGCCTTGGTGCTTCGTAGTACATGCGACAGTGCTTCCTTGCCTGTCTGTACTTCAGCACTCGTGCTTTGGAGTCTGTGTCTAGTGAGCCTCCACTAGTCGTAGCCCGATGACCTAGAGTGTCGCCCACCTGGGAGTGGTGGTAAGGGCAATTCCCGATATACGGTTTTTAAGCTAGTTTCCGTGGGCCCCCGCTGTACTGTAGCGTCCTACTGGGTGGGGAAAACTAGCTAGAGGCCTGGCTCTCCAGCAAGAGTCGATGTGTGCACACGTGGTCAGGGGCGTTGGACTGACGCCGACGGGCGTTACCCTGTCTAGTCACTCGCTACTGTAGTTCCTGTTCTGGTTCTGAGCGTGTCTTAGTCTCTGTCATGCTTCAGGCGGCAGCGTAGGTGAGACACTTGTAGGCACAACATAAGACGTCAGTGGACGCAGCTGGCTATTCTTCTAGTGAGGGGGTGCTTCCGTCACATGACACGTGACTCTCGTGCTTCTCGTACATCGTGACCTTTCTGGGTTAGCCTTCTCGTGGCTTTACCCGAGGTCAGTGTTCTGTTATATACACGACGTTTCGATCGTGTATGTGGTCATGTCTAGGAAGTCTAGGGAAGCGTGCATGGCAATCAAGTCGTGTATGCTTTAGAACGTCTGCGTCTATCTAGGTCTTTTCTAGACTTGTTGTTTGGTCTCGTAGGCCTTCGTCTTAGGTCTCGAGCTTACCGACAGATCGGTGACTTCTGACTTCGTCAGTTCAGAGTTTGCCCTTCTGTTGCTGCTGCTGTCTGGAGTAGTTTAGGGAGCCGAGGCTAGTTCGGCGGCCGTGCTTGCTCGGTACGACTTTTCCCTTTTCTTTTAGCTATTTATACTCCTTCCGCTCCCGGTTTTCTTTTACAGCTTTCTAGTGGTAGGTTCCTACTTTTCCTACTTTACTACTACTGTTGATGTTTTAGTTGTTCCGTGTTACTGCGTTATTTTTCAGTGGGGATCCGCGTGACCCCTACTGGGCCAGTGACACGAGGCTCACCCCTACTTTCTAGGTGGGTGACGTCGTTCTGCTTCCGCGGTTCCTGGTGTGGCGTGTCCGTAGCTGCCAGCGGTACCTGCGTCGGGTCTCCCCCGACCTCAGTGTACGTCTTTTTTTTCTGTCGACTATACTGCTTGTCTTTTCTTCTGACTGGACTCTAGTATAATTGTAGACTTAAATTGTTAATTAAAAAGTAATTTTATTTCTGCTACTTTAGCAAACCGATCTAAAGAAATTTAATTACTTACTGTTATATCTCTGTGGCTTCAATGTACTACACGACAATCCTTTTTCCCTTCGGAGCTTTACAGCTCTTGGGAGGCTTCACGGGTTCCAAGCTGTATCGGGTCTGCTCGGTAGTCCTATCGGGTATATCCGGTATCCGGTATCCGGGATCCGGGTCGTCACAGTTGGTATCAGAGCATTGTTGTGTGAAGTACATGGAAACCCGAGATATGCAGTTTCCAGAGTCCTAAAAGTCCAGTACAATCTGCCAGCTGAAGGATGGGTTAATCCCCTCGCATTAGGTTTGCGATTCTTTGTTGCTTCGTTTTTCGTGTGTTGTCTTATGCGGGCCATGTTGGCATTGTACGAGATGGTTTTGCTCTCGTCAGGATGCGACGGGATGCTTTTTTTCGTCGTGGTGTTCATCTCGATCATGTCGTACTTGGCAGAGTTCGCCGATAGGCTTGAATCTGTGGTACATTGCTCGAGATTTCTCTGTGGCTTATTACCGTACACGTTCTTACATTGTTTTGGTCGTCCCAGCTTGAGTCTGTTCAGCTCCTAATGTGTCTCGCTTCTGTTGAAGTGCTCGATTAGATTTCCTTGATTGAGAAGATGCTCGGGCGAGCCTAGGATTCTTCTTCCTGGTAAGCTTTTGTTAGTCGAGCATGATGCTTCTCGTCCCGTTTGGTGGAGTCTTTTCGAGGTAAGCCTTAGAATTGCTGTCTTGGTGAGACCTTTGTCCTGTGTCTGCTTAAGTGTGGACAGTGTTTATTCTGAGCCTGATCTGCTCCTTGGCTTACGGTTGCTTGGCTTTGGACCTAATCTTTGTGTTGAGAGCCGTTGTGCGCCATGTTTGTCGTGCCGTGTCTAGCGGCCGATGTGTTGTGAAGGCTCATTAATTGTTTCAGGACGTAATAGGTAAGCTGAGATTAGCTTTTCTTTGTGCTTTGTGCTGAAGCTGGTACTCTTCTTTGTTTTGCACTTAGGCGACTTGTGATCGGTTGTTAAGAGGATCAGTACTCGTGGCGTAATACATTGCGATTTTCATGAATTGTGATGGCACCGAGTGTGTGCTAAGATGCGGATACCGAGATATTTTTGATGCCTGTGTGCGTTGTTTGAGTGCGCAGCGGGAGCGTGTGGGCCGATAACCCACCGGTTGAGAGAATTATTCTTTCTCGATGTGACTTCATCTTGGCTTCCTGTGCCTTGATGTTGTCTTTTGCCATGTCGTTACTGGAGTCATTCTAGTGTAGGCATCGGCATTTGTGAGTGTTGGGGGAATCTATCGGCATTCCTGCTGATTGGGTACCCTTGCTCCTCTGTATGGTGTCTTGGGTCTTGTGCTCTCAGGACGTGACCGTGGTCGTTGAGATGTGTTCCCCGAGATTACTGTTTTCGTTGTCGTGGGTCTTTTCTTGGTGAGCTGCTCGATGCATGACTAGTCCCTCGTGGTCATGTGTTCAGCTATCATTATGCCTTGATGTGACCTAGCTTGCAGTGGTGTTCTGTGATTATGTGTTCAGTGCGGAGCCGGGATCCTGCAAGTGCTGTCGTTGTTGTCGTTTTATTATTGTTTCTCTATGATTTTGTGTATTTGTCTTGGCACTATGTGGACCGGGTCTTGTCGGTTAGCTTTGTTGTACTCTCTTCTCCTGGTAGAGTTAGCTTGCGACTCGATCAGATGTAATATCTGAAAGAGGACTGACTTGATTCTGTTTGTGGTCCGGTGCTGTCGTTGGCGTCCCGTATGCCAGGTGTTCCCTATTGTCTTTGGCACTGGAGCCGTTGTGTCGAGCAGTCAGCTGAGAGGACTATGTTTCCTTATTTAAGCTGATGCTTGCCGTGTCTGTCGTTTTGTTTTCCCGATATCTGTTGTCATGGCATGAGTCGTGTCTCCTTTCCTATGAGATGTAAGCGACGTTGCCTTGTTTCAGAGGTGTCGGACTTGTGTTCACTTGGGTGCCGTGCTTGATCCAGAGCGTGTGCTTGTGATTATGGTCTGACAAGTGTCCCTTTGAATTGTGTTTTCGAGATTCGTGCTGTTTCAAGTTGTGTCTTGGGGTTGTTCTTCCCTGCTTCTCCTTTGCTAGTCCTTAAATTTTGAGGATGAAATTTCTTGAAGGAGGGGAGGATGTAATGCCCTGGATCCTTATTGGATTCTTATTGGATCTTTCGGGTCCTTTTTGTAGAGTTTCAGATCACTTTTGTGGGTCCTGAGTTGAGTTTAACGATCCACGTGGGTTTTTCTCTCGTACTAGTTACGGAACCCTGTGGTGAGTTTATTTCTCAGTTCATCGACTCGTGGACGCCGCAGTTGCGATGTACTCTTCCCGAAGATCGTTTCGACTATTTTTACGTATTTTTCTGAATTAGTGTATTTTCGGGCTAAAATCAGAATTTTCAGAAATTAGGAAAATTCCTAATTTCTTTTTCCTTTTTTCCTTTTTCTTTCCTTTTCTTCTTCCTCCCGTTCATTCACCGTCGCGACTGTCTCTCTCCCCCGTTTTCTCTCTTCTCTCTCCCTTCCGACTCTGGCTGTAGACGGAGGAGGCTCGGGCAGGTAGAGGTGATGCTGTGGGAGTGGTCGGGTGCGCGATGGGGTGAGGATCGAATCATTTGGCGCGATCCCGAACAGTGCATTCAAAGCCGACGGTCGAGCTTGCAATGAGGTTTTCGGCGTGGTTTAGTCACTACGGTGCACGATTTCTTCGGTGGAGGTAGGGTGACGGAAGCTCTACTTCTCCTCTGCATTTTCCCTGCAGTTTTACGTTGTTCGGTGCAAGTTTGAGCAGGTTTCGCTCAGTTTATGTAAAATCATGCTTTAGGGGTGTTCGTAGGGTTCGCCAGATAACTGTGACGATTTTTAGAACAGTTAGTATCAATCGAACCCCTGGAATGCTAGTGTTCTAGATTCGTTGATTTCGTGTCGATCGGCTGTCATTTGGGGCCGGTACGAGCTCGGGAACCCCGGTGACTCTATTAGGGTCTATTCGATAGAATTGAACATTTCAATCCGTTTATGCATCTTTTTGATCCCTTCCGGAGTGTGGAAGGTCGGTATCCCCATTATGGATGTTTTCCCCTTCGATCGGAATCGAACGGGGCGTGGAATCGGGCTCGAACGTTGAAGTTCTGTCAGTTTTTCGCCATGATCGGTCGACCGAACCACTTGGGTCGGTCGACCGGCCAAAACCCTTTTTGCCGTGTCGGTCCAACCCATGGTCTGGTCGACCGGACCACCTAGGCCGGTCGACCGGCCCTGTCAGGTCGACCGACCCCATGGGTCCGGTCGACCGGATTTCACTGATTTTTGCTCGTTTTGAGTCCCGGTCGGTCCGGTTGAGACTCAATGATCGACCTATGGCCTCACAAGTGTCACGGACACCCTGTGGGCTCCGTGTCCATGTTTCTGGGGTGGCGGGAGATGACGTATTATCTCGATTAGCGTGCCCATAGGCATGTGTGTTTCGAGCTTTGTGTGCGTTCGATCAAGTCACAGTGTATCGGTGTGAGTGCGGTAGGGTTCCCCCGCATGCGAGTGGCCTTCCTTGAGTTCCCATCTTGAGGGGATGGTCTCGGTGGCTTATGGTCTGCCTCGGTATTCATGTTACCGTGGTTTTAGACCTAGTTAAGATTGAAGTCGGTTGGCCTTGGCGGTCCAACCTTCATGCGTTTCTTCGCTGTAGTGCGCCTTCCGTAGGCTGCTGCGAGTAGTTTGTCTTAGGTCAATGTTTTAGGGCGTTTAGTGTGGCGGTTGTCTCTTGGACCACCTAGTCCGTGTGGCGGGTCTATGTTAGACCGCTTTGGTGGTTTGTTTGAATAGGTCGGTTCAGGGTTGACTGGGTTTAGCGGCCTAATCCTTGACCGCTACAGTCACCTAGCGGCCCATTCTATGACCGCCAGCATATGTTCCTTCGCTTAATTTCTGAGTGTTGTTTCTCGATGTTTTGACTTCTGATTATCTTGGCTTGACCTCGTGGTTTGCCCGTCGTCCCGTGGATGTCTTCTGACACCCTATGAGGGCTACAACCATAGTCAGGTAGCCAGGAGTGCCTTTGTATCACTTCAGAGACGTTTTCTAGTTCCGGTCAACTCGGGGTGACCCAGTGGTTGATAGGTAACCTTGTGTGTGTCTCGGTGGTTTCGTCCAGTCCGAGACATGGTTCTGGATGCCTCGAGGTATCGTCTTACCTCAGTTTGCGTGTCCTGATGTGTTGAGGGTCTTGGTGATCCCTCAGGTCTCCGTGTGTCATTTTATACGGAAGTGTCGTTTCTTTGACTTAGGATTAGACCGATTGGTGGCCTGTTCCGCTTTGTACGACGATCTTGACTCTGAGTCATGAGACTCAAGGATCGTTGCGTTGATAGGTCTAGTTGCCTTGTCCTGAGTCTTTCGGCAGTGGTGTGCTGCCTTGGTGCTTCGTAGTACGTGCGACAGTGCTTCCTTGCCTGTCTGTACTTCAGCACTCGTGCTTTGGAGTCTGTGTCTAGTGAGCCTCCACTAGTCGTAGCCCGACGACCTGGAGTGTCACCCACTTGGGAGTGGTGGTAAGGGCAGTTCCCGATATACGATTTTTAAGCTAGTTTCCGTGGGCCCCCGTTGTACAGTAACGTCCTACTGGGTGGGGAAAACTAGCTAGAGGCCTGGCTCTCGAGGAAGAGTCAGTGTGTGCACACGTGGTCAGGGGCATTGGACTGACGTCGACGGGCGTTACCCTATCTAGTCACTCGCTATTATAGTTCTTGTTCTGGTTCTGAGCATGTCTTAGTCTCTGTCGTGCTTTAGGTGGCAGCGTAGGCGAGACACTTTAAGGCACAGCATAAGACTTCAGTGGACGCAGCTGGCTGTTCTTCTAGTGAGCGGGTGCTTCCGTCACGTGACACGTGACTCTTGCTTTTCTCGTACGTCGTGACCTTTCCGGGTTAGCCTTCTCTTGGCTTTACCTGAGGTCAATGTTCTATTATGCACACTATGTTTCGATCATGTATGTGGTCGTGTCTAGGGAAGCATGCACGATAATCGAGTCATGTATTCTTTAGGGCATCTGCGTCTGTCTAGGTCTTTTCTAGACTTGTTGTCTGGTCTCGTAGGCCTTCGTCTTAGGTCTCGAGCTTGCCGACAGATCGGTGACTTCTGACTTCGTCAGTTCAGAGTTTGCCCTTCTGTTGCTATTACTGTCTGGAGTAGTTCAGGGAGCCGAGGCTAGTTCGGCGGATGTGCTTGCTCGGTACGGCTTTTCCCTTTTCTTTTAGCTGTTTCTACTCCTTTCGCTCCCGATTTTCTTTCACAGCTTTCTAGTGGTAATTTCCTGCTTTTCCTTCTTTACTACTACTGTTGCTATTTTAGTTGTTCCGTGTTACTACGTTATTTTTCAGTGGGGACCCGCATGACCCCTACTGGGCCAGTGACATGAGGCTCACCCCTGCTTTTCAGGTGGGTGACGTCATTCTTCTTCCGCGGTTCCTGGTGTGGCGTGTCTGTAGCTGCCAGCGGTACCTACGTCGGGTCTCCCCCGACCTCAGTGTACGTCTTTCTTTTCTGTCGACTGTATTGCTTGTCTTTCCTTTGGACTGGACTCTGGTATAATTGTAAACTTAAACTGTTAATTAAAAAGTAATTTTATTTCTGCTACTTTAGCAAACCGATCTAATGAAATTTAATTACTTACTGTTATATCTCTGTGGCTTCAATGTACTACACGATAATCCTTTTTCCCTTCGGAGCTTTACAGCTCTTGGGAGGCTTCACGGGTTCCAAGCGGTATCGGGTCTGCTATGTAGTCCTATCAGGTATATCCGGTATCCGGGATCCGGGTCGTCACAAAGGTGGTTACCTTGGACAGCAAGCTATGATACTCAGCGGGATAGCAAGCTGTCATGCTCAGCGGATGGCAAGCTGTGAGGCCCAGCAGATGTAGGAAAGTTGTGATGCCCAGTCGTTCAAGCTGTGAGTCAGCAGGAATCCACACTCGGGTTGAGTCTGGGGTTGATGTAGGTCTGGAGGACCGAACCACCTAAAAATCATCTATGCAGTGGTTTGCTGTGTGTGATTGTTGTGCTTTGAATTTGTTGTTAGATGTATGGGTATAATTGTTTATATTGTATCTATCCAGTCTTTAAGTTCGTAGTGTGAATATAGACTCTTTCTCTATTAGATCTTGTTGAGCTTCATCTCGAGATAGATGAATGTTAGGATCTTTGCCTGTGATGAACTTCGATTGTGATTGATTGATCTTTGATCATATGAGTAAATTGCTTAGGTGCCTTCATTGTTTTCTAAACTGTGCTTGCTAGCAGATCAGAAGCCCAGTCTGTCTGATCTTCTAGTTGTTACTGGAGAAGCACTTTACTTCCACAAGTCATCTGAGAGTTCATTTCCGCACTATAGTCTAGCTAGTTGTAATTGGGCAATTTTTAAAGGGGAGATTCATTCACCCCCCCCCTCTGAATCCGGTTTGCACCATCTTATAGACTCATCAATTGGTATTAGAGCGGGATCTGGTTCTTCAGATCCAACGATCTGTAGAAGATCCTGCTACCTTACTTTTGGTGCATTACTTATCGATTGCTTTGTGCGTTGAACCTGTTTGCTATTTGTCTTAATGGCTCGTCCTTTGGCTTTTGAAGGTTCTAACTTCAGTAATTGGTTAGGCGGCTTATGTGTTCACATGAATTCCATTGATCCAAATCTATAGAATCTTGTATCAAAAGGCCCACACAAATTACCTCAGAATGAGACTAGATGGTCTAAAGAGGACAGAATTAAGCATAGCGAGAATACTAGAGTTCTCAATATTCTGAGAGATGCAGTTAACACTGAAATGTTTCCATGCATTGTAGGATGTCATTTTGGAAAGGAGATCATGGATAAAATAACTACCATTCATCAGGAGCAAGAACGAATTTGTCTAATGGCCAACTGGAGAGATAATGATGAAGAAACGTCATCCAAGATAAGCTCTGGATCCGAAGAAATTTCGCTTGATGATTTATGGAATATGAATGAAGAACTTACTAACAGATGTAGGAAATTAAAATCTGAAAATAAAAAGTTAAAAAAGAAATGTGATCAGATTAATTCAAATGCTCCTTGTGAAAACTGTCAAAAACTGAGAAAATCTCATGATATATGCTTAGCCGATTGTAATATGAGTAAGGAACAAAATTCTTTATTAGATAATAAAAATCAAAAACTCAGATAAGATCTCTGAACTGGAAGAAAAAATGAGCTCAATTAATGATGATCAAATCTTACTAAATGAGAGAGTTCAGAATGAAGAACTAATAAAAGAAAACGAAAAAATGATGGAAGAAATGAAAATCTTGAAGGAACAAAATAAAAAACTGATGGTACTAAATACTATCATGTCAGAGAAATGTTTAACTCTTGAAAAGGGAAAGTGTGTTAAAATTGACACCGAACAAAGATTGAGACAGGAAATTAATACACTCACAAGTCTGAATGATGTTTTATGTCAACAAGTTATCAGCTGTGAATCTGACATCGCTTGTTATGAGGTTGACATTATTTCTCTAAAGTCTGAAATCCACGATCTAAAAAATTCCATGTCTGAATCTGTGAAAGATAAAGGCAAAATGAAAATGCATCTGAAAGATAATGTAAGTGGTCAAAGAAAAGGGACAGGCAACATTTCTGAAATTAAGCAAGCCAAGATGAACCAACTATATACCACTTTTATTCGAAGCTCTGAAGTAGAAGGAACTTCAAGACAATCCCCAAAACAGTCTACTACGACTGAGAATCAAAAAACACTGAAAAATAAAAAGAACAATCAACATACTGAGAAAGTTCTGGTTAACAATAAATCTCATGCTAAGTATGTTGATTGCTTCTACTGTGAGAAATTTGGTCATGAGATGGCTGATTGCTTTGTGATGAAGAAGGATGATCTGAAACTTGACAGAATTCATGCTAGGAATTCTCAGGTTAAGAAATCCTCTTTAGTTCAGAATAAAAGGATTCAATGTTTTTTTTAACATCAAAATCGGCCAAACAGAATCAAATCTGGTCGAATGCACATTCCCCCATCAGGGGAATATGTTCTCACTCCCCCAGACCGATCCTGAGACCAAAAAATTTTATTGATTTTTTGAAAGAATACATCATCTCCGGGGCATACCCCTGTCCATATCTACATCCAAAAGCCAAGAAAACAAAGAGCCAATAAGCTAATTACAATTTCGTATAGTGGGCAATCTGCCCTTATCCAGCCTAAAAGCTCCCCTTGCCAATCTAGGGAGATCCCGCACATTTGTAAAGATGCTATTAGTGTGGGTAGAACATGCATAAGAAGCCAAAGCATCTGCAACTTGATTACCTTCTCTGTATGTATGCTGTACCGAGCAGCCACATTGGGATATTAAGTCTAGGATATCCTTCCACCAAGGTAGAACTAGCCAGCTAGGTGCCACTTTCCTTCGGATAGCAGAAATTAGAAGAGCACAATCAGAAAAAACTGCTCCCACCTGGAGGCCTCCATTAACTACTAAAGACAATCCATCATGAAGAGCCCTAGCTTCAGCTAAAATGCTACTACCAACCCCATAGTTAAAGGCAAAACATATTTTCATATTTCCATTATGATCTCTAATACAACCACCACCCCCACTTCTCCCAGGGTTTCCTTTAGAAGCCCCATCCACATGTAAAGTGAAATGAGTGTGGGCTAAACTGCATAAAACTGTTATAGCCCGCTTGGTGTGGACTTTAGGGAATAGATAGAAATGCGCCAAAATGTTTTTCTGTTCGGCTGAGATCATGGATGAAAAAGTTAGTTTATCCAAAGCATAAGATATTGTTGCAATCACTTTTCTTTTGATGCTGTTTGCACAAGGTGTAATTCCTTCAAATTTTAAGGCACATCTAACCCTCCAAATCTCCCAAAGGATCAATATAGCAGCATACATTCCAGAGTAACTATAAGCTGACCGCAAGTTTGATCCAGTCAAGATGTTCCAGCATCGGATAGTTAACTGATCACATAAATTGATTTTGGCACTGAATAAAGGAGCAATCCAATTCCATAAATCTACTGCCAGCTCACTCTTTAGGAAGACATGATTTAGATCCTCTTGAGATGGAGAATTGCAGCAAACACATTTGGAAACCAGAGGAATACCACGTTCAGCCACTCTGCGGTCCACTGGTACTGCTCGATAAAGGAGCTTCCAAAAGAAAATAGCAGCCCTCGGAGCAATACTTGAGTGCCAAAGCTTAGCCAACGGATGTCTGACTATGCTTGTCATCCTCAACAAATTGTAGGAAGACTTTACAGTAAACTCTCCTGTGGACGTACCAGTCCAAATATAATAATATGTCCCTCTGCTCAGATGAACATTGGAGAGCCAATTTGTGTTATTAAGGAAGGATCTGGCCTCATGACTGGAGTCTTGGATAACCTCTCTGACTGTTATTCTTGGCATAGCCTGAATTCTACTGATTGGAACCTGCTGGATAGTGTTAATAAGAGGCCCCTTCCCTGTCCAATTATCTTTCCAGAAGTCAACACCATTTCCATCACCAATCATCCATCTAGAATTATTAATTATGTGATCCTTGGCCTGTTGAAATATTTTGAGTGGCATACCAGTTGGGAAAGGCCTAATACAGTCATAAAAGCTTTTTTGATGAACCTTTCTCGAGCATATGATGACCATAGAGAATGACCATGTAAAATAGACCACAAGCTTTTTGTAGCCAGGGAGACATGTACTTGATTAAGGTCTTTAATGCCAAGACCCCTTCCAGATTTGGTTTTTGAATGTTCTGCCAAGATATCCAGTGACGACGCTTCAAACTATCAAATCCCTGCCAGAAGAAATTAGCACACAATCTATCAATAGTACGAGTGATAGCTTTTGGAAAAAAACAGGCAGAAGCCAAATAGATAGGAATGCTCTGAAGAACAGATTTAATGAGGATTGCCCGTCCTGCCTGGGAGAGTAATTTGGCCTGCCAACCCTCCAATTTCTGCACCACTTTGTCCAATATGTACTTAAAATCTGAACATTTATATCTCCCTTTCTTAACTGGAACTCCCAGATAACAAAGCCCAGTGGATAGGACCTTGTATCCAGATAGGTTAGTGAGAGACTGCTTCAGTGAGAGAGGTGCCTTTTCAGATACCATGATACTGCTTTTTCCTGCATTCACCTTTTGTCCAGAGCTAGCTTCATATCTTGCAATAAACTGTAGGAGTACTCTTATGTTTTGCTTGCAGGCATTCATGAAGATAAGAGTATCGTCCGCATATAAGAGATGAGAGACTTGAGGTAAGTTCCTTGGCCCATTATATCCCTTGAGAGAACCAGACTGAAATAATGCAGTTAAACCTCTACTGAGCACTTCAGAAGCTAGTATAAAAAGGTATGGAGCAAGGGGGTCTCCCTGCCTAATGCCCCTACTAGACTTAAAAAAACCTGCCAATGTACCATTGAAGTTAACAGAAAACCAGCAGTTTGACAGTATCATACCAATGAGTGAGGTAAACCTTGTGCAAAATCCAAACTTCCTCAAAGATGCCAATAAAAAATCCCACTCCATTCTATCATATGCTTTGGCCATATCTAGCTTAAAAATGGCATTATGTCCCCTGACTTTCCTATCTATATCCAACATTAACTGCCTGGCCAGTGCCACATTATCAAGTATGTTGCGGCCTTTGATGAAAGCTCCTTGCTCCTTTGATATGACATTAGGTAGTATCACTCCTAAACGCTTAGCAATAATAGAAGAAATGACCTTGTAGGAGAAGTTACATAAGCTGATGCGCTGGAAGTCATTAAAAGACCTTGGCTCCTGCACTTTTGGGACTAATGTAATAATGGAGGCCATACCTCTAGGAATGGGAAACCCCTTGAAGAAACATTGAACAGCTGCTGTAACATCTTTAGCTATGATATCCCATGTTGAGGTGTAGAATTCACCTGAAAATCCATCAGGGCCAGGAGAGCTAGAACCTTTAAGTGTCAAAACAGCTGCTCGGACTTCTTCAGTATCTGGGATGGAGCATAACAAACTATTCTGCTCTTCAATGATACACTGTGGGATACAGTCAAACATGGTCATGTCCATAGAATGTTCCTCCATCGAGAAAAGATTTCTGAAATAGGTTTCAGCCTGGTTCTTTAGTGCAACCTGGTCTTCACACCATAGTTCAGAGTCCCCAATCTTCAATCTTCTGATAAAACCCCTCCTTTGACGGCATTGAACTACTGAATGGTAAAAGGAAGTGTTCATATCTCCACTTTCTATCCAGTCTAATCGGGATTTCTGCTTCCAAAAAGTTTCTTCCCTGAACAAAGCCTGCCGAAAGTTGGCATTAGCTTCATTCAGTTTGCTTCTATTCTCAGTAGATGGGTTCAAATCATAATCCATTTGTTTATGTTCCACTTCAGATTCTGCCTGCTTAACATTTTTAGTAACATCTCCAAAAATTTCCTTATTCCACTTACACAAAGATGACTTGACTACCTTTAGTTTAGATGATAGTCTAACCATAGCATTTGGGTGATCAATCTGGCACTGACTCCATGCATCTGAAACAATTTGAGTAAAGGAGGAATGATCACACCACATCTTTTGAAAAATAAATCTGGAGGGGCCAAAAGATTGGCTTTCAGTATACATTAAGATTGGAGCATGATCAGAGGGGCCTCTGGGAAGATGTTTCGCCAATAACTGAGGAAAATCAGACTGACAGAGATTATTCAGTAGAATTCTATCAAGGCGAGCTCTGATATTTGCTGAACCAGTTCTATTGTTATTCCAGGTTAAGGCTTCCCCTGAGTAACCAGCATCATAGAGCCCAGCTGAGCAGATAAAAGCATTAAAATCTGTCATCGAAGACAGAGAAGGAGAAATTCCACCCACCTTTTCAGAAGGTCGCATAATGCAATTGAAGTCTCCTCCAACCACCCAGGGCACCGAAACATTAGCACCAAAGGTGGTTAACTCATTAAAAAGATCAATTCTGTGAGCAGCATTACAGGAAGCATACACAAAAGAGAAAATAGCAATAGTGTCAGCACCTCTCTTGAGCCCCAGGGATATCTGCTGAGTGGAGGAGAGAATGACCTCCATGTTCAACTCTCATGCCAAAATACCCAAATTCTAGAATCATTAAGAGAATTAACTGCAAAATTTGGCAATTTGATAAACCTGCCTAGCTTAGAAGCTTTATTAGCATCTAACATAGGTTCACTAATAGCTACTAGGGAGACTTTATTACTTTGTACAAGTCTTCTTAAACTTCTCCGGGAGCTAGGATTGCCCACTCCTCTGATATTCCAGATAAGAATTGGGCTAATCATTGGAAAGCTTGCCGGAAATCACCAACCGATCTAGCTTTAGATCGTGTAATAATTCCCTTGACTTTTGGAAGACGCTCTTCAAGTTCTTCCTTCTCATTGTCTTCAATTTGTACTATCGAATTGTCTAGCTTGGCTTTATCTGCAATAGCTTTACCCAATTGCAACAGTTTTTGTGAATCAATGAGCTCGTTAACCCCTAATTGTTGACGACGTTGATCTTCAATCAAGACCTCCTCAGCTCCCAAAAATGGATGTGTAGTTTTAAACCTTTCTGAAATTAAGACTGAAGATTCAAGCCTACATTCAACACCATTTTCGGCCTTGTTGCCTTGCTCATTCAGCATTAGCATTTGTTCTTCCTGCCCACCAACTAAAGATATAACTCCATTTTGGTTTGAAGGGAGCTTCGCGGTTTCCAACCGAATAAGACCTGGATCAGACGAAAGTCCTTCCAAGATCACTTGTTGCTGCGAAGATATAAGAGTAGGATTACTAGGCTCCTTCTCCGTATAGAATTGCAATCGGGCGGCCATTCTGTCCCTGCTTCTTCCTGCAACTGGCACTATCATGGCCAATATATCTTATGGCAAAATGAACAAAGGAGAGGGACTCGGTGATAATTAACAGACTGCCAGAAACCCTGTCCTGCCATATCAATCCACAGTCTCTCATTCTGCTCAACAGCTAGATCCATTTCGACACACACCAACGCCTCGGCAGTATCAGACATAGACAGGGTCCTCTCATGAATGCGTAGGACATTGCCAAAATTACCAGCTATAGAATGCAAACAATCTTCATGGTATAAATTGACCGGTAAGCCAGGAAAGCTGATCCATACCGGGACCAGAGGCGGATCTGAATCAAAATCGAAATCATGAGTCCAGCGGAAGAATCGTAATAAAAAACTTTTGATATATAGGTTCTTCTGCATCAAAAGCTTCAAGAAGTCTGCCTCACAATCAAAACGTAGCAGGAGATGCCTCTGATTGAGTCTGCTGACCACAAAATCCGAAGCAATCGAAAGCCTCTGCTTCAAGCAACTCTTAATCTCAGGGATCGCAGGCCTCCCATAAGCACATTTCGCCACAATAGCGAAAGAGAGAGGTAGCAGAGTGGCTTGAACATCCTCTTTAGTGAAGAAGACGGCTGGCTCTCCATGGTCGGTGAAGCCCGGTGCCTTCACAGCGATGGCGACCTTTGCCTTTCTGTTCGAATCAATGAGCACCTGAGCGAAGGATCTACGAGGACCAGGAGGGAGAGGCGGTGCTACATTAGAAGGAAGTCCCCCCTCCACGCCGGTCAGAGGTGAGAGAGAAAGGTCGGAGAGTTTCAGAGGTGCGGATTTTCAAGGTCGAGGATAGGCTAGATTTTGATGATGCATATTTTGACTGCGTCCTCACAGATTCAATGTTTTTACTGTCACAGAATTGGTCATCTTATGCATGATTGTAGACTAAAGAAATAGGATGATCTAATGTTAAGAAACTTCATGCTGAAAATCATGCATATCTGAATAAGAAAAGTCATTGTTTTAATTGTGGCAAATTGGGCCACATTGCTGCTCAATGTTGGCATGCACAGGTAGAGAAATTAATCCTGAATGTGTTAATTTCCCTATTAATAAACATGGTTTTGATAAATATGAATTTGGGTCTAGAAGTAAGTATGATGGGTGCTGTCACTGTGGAAAGTATGGCCACACAGTCAATGACTGTTGGCATGCCCAAGGGAAAAGATTTAATTCTAAACTTATAAATTTCCCTGCAAATCAAAATATTCTTGGTAGAAAAAAATCTGTTGTTAAAGGAAAATGCATTATTTGTTTTAATTGTGGAAGGTCAGGTCACAGAACTGCTGAATGTTGGCTAGCGGATAATAATAATAGACAAAATGTTCATGTAAACAACAAAAATTTTCATGCTCATGCTAATGTGTATAATGAGAATAAAAAGTATGTTGTTTCATGGAATGCATCTAGGAGAGGTGTTATTCACCATGGAGGACCCAAGAATTCTTGGGTACCTCAACATGCAAAATGAGGTTAAGTTTTTGCAGGTGTGCCTTGGGGCTGGAGGAATAAAAGGGGGTAAATAAGCCAAGGCACCAGAAGATGGTAAACCTCATTCTCGCAATCTTTCAAGTTAGCCATCTGAATTCTCCTTTAACTCTGTCTCTATAGTTACATGTCTTGATAAAGTTGTCATCTAAGAATACATGTTTGCATTTTCGTGTGACACTTGCATTGCTCTAATTGAAATTTTCTGAAAATCTGAACCGATTGATGCTTGCATATGTCAAATGTATTTTTAAAGTGTCTATAAATGTCATGATGCATATCTTACACAAATTCTGTAGCATAAATTTTCATCTGCATACACATAGATTGAGATATGGCATCACTCATATAGATGAAATAAATTCAATTGCATAGTTTCTCATTCTTGCATACATATGCATATCCAATTGAAGTGTCTTGAAACTTCTGAATCTGCTATGCACCTTCATGCATAACCATGGGTCTTTCATTGCATATGTTGCATTTCATCAGGAGGACTAACTCAAGTCATTCTGTCTCCATCATTAACTTCATAGCATATGAATTCAGACACTCAATGCATATGCACTGCATATAAATCATTTTCTGAATATAGAAAAAGAGTTGATTGACTGCACTTAGTCAGGGGGAGTCATTGGAGTCATTGAGTGATCATTCACATCATCAGCATCATTCGTAATCATCTTATTGCATACATGTTGAGAGAGGGTGTTCTGTGTTTAAGTTGAACCAGAATAAGCCTCTATTCTGGTTCTGAATGATGTCAACACCCGAAGTCGACTCTTCTGAGAACATCTTCTGTCAATTCATAATTCTATTTGAATTGTTCTCATCCTTGGGCATCTCTGATGCATATCTGAAAACTTCACTCACTCCTGGTGATTGTTTCTATTGTTGACTTTTTTGATAAATCTAGATGCATAATTTGTCATGTTTTTGTGAAATTTAGAACTTTGGATTATGTTGCATTTAGTCAAGGAGAGTTCGGCTGCCACTGCATGATGGTCATGTCTCTCGTGTTCAGGAAATACTCTTAGGAGAGTCACTGCACATGCATACATGTAGTGTAGTGCATTGCATATCATCAATTTAAAAAATCCAAAAAGAAATGACTCATTGCATCTGGACAGGGGGAGCATTTTAGACTCATTAGTCTTTCACAATCTGAACCCTTCCTATCTAGTCACTTAAATCATTCTCCTACTCCTGTGTGTTGATTGGCTTCTGAATTATCCATCATCTGAATTCATATCTTCTCTTGAAGCTGAAATCTCTGTCTGCTTCTCCTTAAAGTTGATGATGGAGAGTTGAACTAGAATTCATTGTTGTCAGGCTGATTTGTCTGTATTCCAGACTCAGCTATTAGTTTCTGAATTGAATTACTCAAGTGAATACCTCTTGCTGCATCCTTGTAAACTCACTGCCTCCTAAAAATTTGGTTGATGCATAAGCATGTGTTCCAATTCTTTCACTTCATATGCATGCATGTTACTATCCTCTACTGCCCTCTAAATGAAATTTTATGTTGCTTCTACTGATTGGATGCTATTGAATGTGTTGATCTATCTGAACTTGGAAAGATTTCATTTTGTGTACCCTAATCATAAATCTAACATCTTCCGAAAAGAAGAATCTTCTATTATACTGGTTTAAGAATGTCTGATGAATCAAATTGATTTAAGTCTAATGTATTCATTAAGTTTGGATGTAAAAGACGTGAAAATATCTGAATCATTATTTTAATAGATCCTAACCAATTGTCTCATGTAATTTCACGCATAACCTTCTGAAATCTGAAATTTTAAAAATCCATGGCTTCCTTTGGTTAAGATACATGTAGTAGATATTGTTCTTAAACATTTCAGTGTACTGAGAAATGTCTGAAGAATTTGAAAATACTTGAAAGAAATCTTGGTCAGAGCAATGACTTTGGTCACCGAGAAACTGGGTCCCCTATCAAAGAAATGGAGTAAACCCATGTCATGAAGTGCCATAGTTACCTCTACTGTTAAAATGATTGAAAATCAGGTAGAGCAATGGCATAGTTGTGTTAAGTAATTGGGGATTCCGACCTCTAATCAAGGTGTCTCCTCACGTAAAAAGACACTTCAATTGCTAACTTTGTTCTCATGAATGAGAAACAATACAGTTATCACACTGAGTAATTGGGTCACTTCACCTAAGACGTGCTGTGCCTCATGTAAAAAGGTGTTGATCAACCAAGATTGCTCAGGAAAGATAAAATGATGATCAAAAGAAAAATCTGAAAAATTAGTGTAATCAAAGACAAGTTCAGATACACTCATATTTGTTTAATCCCAATACTATCATGTGTAACTCTCAAAGGAGTCATTCAATTTGAATGAGTAAGATAGAAGGAGGCTAAACAAGAATATCATATGAGTAAATGGTTCATCTTTATTAAAACTTGATTTCAGATATGAGTATTGAATTTCATTGATAAACCTTGTAAACATCATGCTTAAATCATGCTGGTCAGCTTAGACTCATTCATAATCTATTATAATAGAAGAGTCTGAAATTTGCTTATCAAGATTTATGAATTTGGTGTCCTGTTGAGAATCTTTCTGCCTTATCTATTCATTGGCAATCCAGTCAGTTCTGTGCTTCACTCTTGCTCACTATTCTTAACATAAATTGTCATGATCTGAATTGTGTTGACAACTCACCTCCAATTAAATTTCTGTCTGATTACTCACTCTGATGTCTGAATGTTGATTCATCATGTGAAATTCTTGTACTCAGTCTCTAGCTGATGTTCAACCTGAAAAATTCATTGGTATCCTTTGCTTACTGATCCTGATGCCTCTTGAGTTTGACCTGGAAAAATTCTATGACTGTACCTGTGCTTTTCTTGATATCACTTTTCATCATAATTGGTATCAGTCTACTGAGTTTATCTCCTAGTGGTATCAATCTGCTTGTCCGATAGTAGTTTTGGAAGATTGACTCATCAGCATTTTTTTCTGGTCTTAAGGGGGAGATTATCCAGATGTCTCCATGCTCAGATTGATAGTCCTTCTTAGTTGTCCTTGCGATGTTTGCTGGTCATTGTCTTGTTTGTCTCTTGACATTCCCCTATCCCCATTTCCATACATCATACATCTTCAGGGGGAGTAGGATTCCATGATTCCTTTTGTCTATCAGTTTTAGCTTATCTGGAAGTCAAAGGGGGAGAATATATTATGGCTCAACCACATCATGCATGTCTTTGTATTCCTCTCTACTGATTCTCTCAAACTATTATTTTTTTTGATGAAGTCAAAGGGGGAGAATAGTTTGATATGAGTCAGCATGTTATTTTATGACTCATAGTGTTGCCATCATCAAAAAGGGGGAGATTGTTGTACCCCTGTGGTTTTGATGATGTCAAACACTATGACTCATCTGTGAATGATATTATATGTGCGTGCATGATGTCATAAGTGTTTGGATCATATGACTTCTGTGCTTGATTGAAATGTTTTCTATTGCACACTTGCTGCATGCATCATGATTTTGATGAATATTTCATATATGTCATAGCTCTGTTTGTTCATAGAGTCGGTGCATGTCACTGTTTATACGCACTCTGAAGGCCGGAGCACATTTAATATCGGTGCAATGCTGCCTTAGCGTACATCTAAGGTCAATGCATATAGGATGTAAAGTCGGTGCAATGGTTAGTGTGCATGTTTAGGTCTATCCACTCATTATTCAACTCGGTGCACATCTCTGTTCCTTCATAGAAGGTCGGTGCACTTCATGTTCTGGGTTTGCATAGCTTAGGTCAATGCATAATCATGGTCGTTGCACTCTCTGCCTTAGCTCAACTAAGGTTGGTGCAACTTTCGCACTTTGCACATAAGGTCAGTGCAAATCACTGTAGCTAGACTCTGCATGTTAAGTCTATGGTACATGGGGTCGGTGCATATTTCTATAGCATGTGCATTCAGTAGAAGGTCAGTGCACTTTGTGTGTGGTTTGCATATAGGGTCGGTGCACATCACTGTTTGTTGCACATGAGGTCAGAGCATCTTTGCCTTGTGTTAAAACAAGGTCGGTGCATATCCTTCGTTAGGCAAAAACAAGGTCTGTGGATGACTTGCTGAACGCATAACAGAGTCGGTGCACATCTTCCTTATGCACTCTGTAGGTCTGAGCATGATTTGCCTTATGCATGGTCAAGTCCGTGCATTTCACGGTAGCACAGCAATGAAGGTCAGTGCATCCTTTATTCCTTGCATATGCAAGGACCATGCATATCTATTCATATGTTATCAAGGTCTGTGCAACTCATATGTTACCTAAGGTCTGTGCACTAAATTTCTTTCATGCAACACAACGTCCGTGCACATCTTCCTTGTGTGACACAAGGTCAGTGCATATATCTTCTTCTGCACACCCAAGGTCTGTGCATGTCTTGCTATATGGTATGTGCATGTTTGCACTTTACTCTATGAAGTCTGTGCTAGCATGTTATGTGAACATTCCCATTTGTTTGCCAGGCTAGTCACTTGGTCGAGCATGTGATGGGTGAACCTACAACATGTGAGCTTATTTCACGTGCAAGTTAAAGTACCAAGCTAAGGGCTCGTGATCCAAGGCAAGGAACGGAATGGATGAACCTGCCATGTGGACAGCTACACTGCCGAGATTCTGACACGTATCTCAGAGATTCCAGAATTCTCTTGGCGAGAGTGTTCCCTCCACACGCCCAATGTGTGAGCTCGTGGGTCCCAGGTCTGAAGATATATAAAACCCCTCTTCTACAATCAAAGGAAAAGGAGGACAAGAGACAGAGATAAGGAGACACAGAGAATTAGAAAATTGAGGATGGCAGAATCAGAGAATGAGTAGTAAAGAAGAGAAGAATGAGCCGGAGTCTGAGAAGCAGATGAAGAATGAGAAGAAAGGAAGAGAGAGCCAGTGTGTGATCAGAACTATATAGAGAAACAAAATAAGAGTGAGGAGTTCGTGAGTGTGAAGCCATCGTTGAAGATCTGTCTTCTTGGCATTTGGATCAGATCCAAGCCAGACTTGCTCCAGCGAGAGCTACATTCTGTGTTTCATTTCCAGCTTTCCGTTGCTATGGTTTTGCTTCATATTTTCCTTTGTTCTTTTCGTTTATCTTTGAACTTCAAGCTATAAGTCAGCAGAGCAAGCTGTGATGCTCAGCAGGCAAGGTGGTTACCTTGGACAGCAAGCTGTGATGCTCAGCGGGATAGTAAGCTGTGATGCTCAGCGGATGGCAAGCTGTGAGGCCCAGCAGATGTAGGCAAGCTGTGATGCCCAGCCGTTCAAGCTGTGAGTCAGCAGGAATCCACACTCGGGTTGAGTGTCGGGTGGACGTAGGTTTGGAGGACCGAACCACCTAAAAATCATCTGTGCAGTGGTTTGCTGTGTGTGATTGTTGTGCTTTGAATTTGCTGATAGATGTTTGGGTATAATTGTTTATACTGTATCTATCCAGTCTTTAAGTTCGCAGTGTGAATAGAGACTCTTTCTCTATTTGATCTAGTTGAGCTTCATCTCGAGATAGATGAATGTTAGGATCATTGCATGTGATGAACTTCGATTGTGATTGATTGATCTTTGATCATCTAAGTAAATTACTTAGGCGCCTTCATTATTTTCTGAATTGTGCTCTCTAGCAGATCAGAAGCTCAGTCTATCTGATCTTCTAGTTGTTACTGGAGAAGCACTTTACTTCCACAAGTCATCTGAGACTTCATTTCCGCACTATAGTCTAGCTAGTTGTAATTGGGCAATTTTTAAAGGGGAGATTCATTCACCCCCTCCCCCCTCTGAATCCGATTTGCACCATCTTATAGACTCATCATTCACGACTTCAATGTAGGGGCAACCTAGTATAGCCTTGAATGTGGGATCCATATCAAGGATATGGAATTCCGTAGAGACTGATGCAGGGCCCAACTCTACACTCAAAGTAGTCATCCCCTTTGGTGGCCTTTTGCTATTGTCATAGGCCGTGACTGTGATAGATGAGGATCTTATCTGTTCTATGTCAATTCTATACAATTGGAGGGTGCTCATAAAGATCACGTTTATAGATGCACCCGTGTCCACCAAGCATGGATCCACGGGCACTCCATTGATTTTTACCGAAACACACAATGCATATTTTTGAGCCTCCTTGGGAGCAAGGTCATGGTCATGAAACATGATAGCTGGTTGTGTGCCTATCGGTGTCAGTACCGCCGAGATCTTCTCTACAGGGAGGTCCTCATTCACCGTAACCTTTTGAAGACATCCCATTAAAGCATCCTGGTGGCTTTTCGACCTCTTCATTAATTCCAGGATAGAGATCTGGGCGGGCGTCTTATCCAAATATTTCAACAGATCATATTGTGTTCTGGGGATGGATTCTTCTGGCTACTCTTCAATGCCCTTCTCTGGCTGAGATTGTTCAGGAGCCTAACTATTCTGGGGGAATATCCGGTGGAATATCCTCCCACTCCGAGCACCATTGCTTGCGGCTTTTGCACCTCTATGGGGTTAGGTGTGGATTTTGGCAGAGGTTTGAGGAGTAATGGTGGAGGAACAGTTGGTGAGGTAGGGGTGACGATGGGTGTAGGGGTTTTGATTAGGGGTTTGTTAGGTGGAGGCATGGTGGAAGTGGATGGGGCCAGAGATGGATGGTGGGTGATGAGCGATTCATTTGGCGGAGGCGGAGTGGAATTGGATGGGGCCTCAAATGGATAGTGTGTAATGAGGGGTTTAGAGGGCATTGGTAGAGGCATGGCGGAGGTAGACGGGGCCTCGGACGGATGGCAGATGATGAGAGGTTTAGAAGGCATAGGTGAAGGTGTAGTGGAGGTAGATGGCGAGATGGAGGGATGAGAGAGGATGAGAGTGTTTAAGGGTGTGGTGGAGGGTATTTGCTGGTAGGTCAATGGAGAGTTAGTGGAAGGGATGTGGATGAGAGGATGTGATGGCTGTTGGAATGGGGAAGGCCTCGTTACAGGTTGTGGTGGGGAGAGAGGTGTTGGCCGAGTAAGGCGTGGAAGTTGGCTAGGAATATAGTTGGCGGCAAGAACGGAGGTGCTTTCTGTATGCCGACCCTGCCCTCTTCCAACCTCTTGCAAAGAGGAGACAGGGTTGACCTGATAGTTAGGCTGGGGGTGCTCTGGAAGGGTCCTGAATATTGCCCATGTTCGGTTGCTGTTGCGGGGCATGTTGAAGCTGTTGCTGTTGTTGTTGTTGTGGCTGTTGCTGTTGGAACTGTGGTCTAGGAGGAGGTCTCCTAGCCTTTAGGATGGCGATGTATCACCTCATTTCATCCCAGTCAATCCCACCTTCATCATTCATATCATAAATATAATCTTTGAAATGGAAACAATTTTTCACGGTATGACCTGGCTGTCTGTGGTAAACACAGTATTTAGAAGTGTCAACGTTCAGGGGCCATACAGCTCTTTCCTTGGGCAGGGTGCGTGCGTTGGCATCCATGAGGGCATTGAATATGTCCTACAATGATTCCGGCAATGGTGGATAATGTGCTCTCTTGGGGCCAACTGGCCTCCTTTGTTGTTGGGGAGGACAATAATTCCCAGGGGACGGAACTTAGTGATACTGGGGAGGTGGTTGTTGTTGCTGGGTTGAAATGGTTGAGAGATATTGTTCTGGGGAGGATTGTTTCGTGGTGGAGGACGTGAGGGGTATGGACCCTGTTGGAGGGGAAGTCGTAGCATGTGTGGGAATCTTGGGTTGGCTGGTTGGTTGGTTGGGACTGCTAACTGTGCTCACTTACTCATTTATTACAACCCCATCGTTACTCCACCTTGGACACCAGTGTTTGTTTTCCTGACCATCCTGGGCTTTGCCGGTTCAAACATGTGCATGAGAGGGGAATCTTTCAATTGGGTTTGGACATATCTGGCTCTCTCATACAGCTTCTCCATGGTGGTGAGCTTATTCATGGCCAAGACGTGTCTAAACTGTGGGGTGGCATTAGACACGATCATCTTTACTTGCTCGGGCTCGAAGAGGGTGTCCCTTATTCTCTCCTCCAGAACCTCCATTTGTCTGCATATTGGATGAAATCTTCGTCTGCCCTCATTTTTTTAGCCACCATGTCAGTAATTGAAAGAGAGGGACCAACCCTATCCCAGTACTTCTATAGGAATTTCCTTTGGATTGCATCAAAGTTTTCAACCTCGCTTGGCTCCAGGGAATAGAACCATTCTAGAGCGGGGCCATCTAATGATCTCCGGAAGAGATACGCTAGGGATCTCTTATCATTTTACCAGAAGGAGGATTCATACATGAAATCCTTGACGTGAATGAAGGGGTTGCCAGTGCCGTTGTACCTTTGGTATGTAGGCATTTTTGAGGGAGGGAGGTGGAACACTAGGAGGATTGGCAGGGAGACCTCAGGGGTGGACTTTACGTCCACCATCTTTTTCAAGTCCCGATATTGCTCATCCATTTTATTCAACTTGTTGAGGAGTGATTGGAGGTCATCGTTTGGTGAAGGTTGCGCCAGCCACTGAGGAGGAAGAGGCCTCCCGGAGGTCTGAGAAGGGAACCCTAAACCAGAGGGGTATGGCGACCTGTCAGTAGATGGACCTGGCTGAAGTGGTGTGTGAGGAACGGTCGGGGTTTGAGACTGTGAAGGGAATTGGAAAGAGGGAGGTTGTTGACTTGCCTGCCCTTGAAGTGAAGGAGAAGAAATGGCATGTACTGGCGATGGAGAGGGGATAGCCTGTAACGGTGAAGAGGAAGGGATAGCCTGCACCGACTCCTGGAGGGGTGTGATGGCTGGAGTTGATTCCTGGGGAGAAAGAGAAACGGATTTCCCCTTTAGAATGGCCTGAAAGGCTCGGGGTTGCTCAGGACTAAGCTCTGTGTTAGCAAGGACACCAAACATGGAGGAGATGTCCTGGGACGTGGATGTGTCCCCTACAATAGTATGCACCTCTTGTGAGGGCTCGTGGGAAGGGCCTACGTCTATAGCATGGACATGTGGGTCAGCCGAGTGGCCACAACCAGGGTGGTACTCCTCAAAAGACTCGTGGGCCATTTTCAGAATTTTTTCAAAATGCAAAAACATGCACCAACAAACAAATAGCAGAGATTATCAAACAAGTGGATGCTCTTACGCCCCTTTTTTTTTGTTTTAACAAATCTGAAGTTCACACAAAATAGAGAGGACCCTAGTTACAATTTGATTCATCGCCGTGTCAATTAAGGTCACTCATGTCACCACGAATGGGTCAATAGCTTCGGGGAACTTCGATTGTACAACCAGCCCAGTAAAAGAAGAGGGAATCCTTCGCTTGTCGGGACTTACGGAGGTCCCGATGGAGGAGATCCTAGTCCTTCGAGAGGAATTTTTGAATGGAGAGTCCTTCCTTCACCGAGAGAGGGAAACCCTAAAAAATTGTAAAAAAAGAGGGGAGGATGCTATGCAAATGTAGTGCTATATAACAGAGATATATGAAACATACAAACAGAACAGAGGGAACAGAGATATGCAAACACAGAATAGACAGAACAAGATATTACCGCTCTCCTTTCCGAAACAACGCAAACCTCTCGGGAAACCACAAGGGACTTGGGGGAAGTGCACGTGGTGCACGAGGGATGAAAATTAAATAGCAAAAGTGCTGCTGGGAGCACAACTGTAGGGCATGTGGGCACAATAAGGAGGGGCACACGTGGGTGCCAAAAACACACGGGTAACTAAAGAAAGCAAAAGAAGTCCCACCATGATCGCCAAGATGTGAACGATGCCACACGAAGAGAAGGAGCGGCCTAAAAGGGCACTGTTGTGTTGGTGGGGATAATGACACACATGCTTGATGAGATGATGAGAAAGACACGGAAGAAGAGAGAATTGGACCGCAGCGAGATATTACTCTCTGCGAGTTTTAGCGAGAATTGAAATGGGGATGGGAGGTGCTGAAATTGGAATGCAGAAATTAAACGGGCATGGCGGGAAGTGACTCGCCGCGGGTCTCGGGGGGATGGGAATGGTGCAGAAATGAAATTGTGGAAATTAAACGGCCATGGCGGGAAGTGACTCACCGCGGATCTCAGAGGGATGGGAATGGTGCATAATTTAAATTGTAGAAATGAAATTACGGAAATTAAACAACCATGGCAGGAAGTGACTCGCCGCGGGCCTCGGAGGGATGGGAATGGTGTAGAATTTAAATTGTAGAAATAAAATGACTGAAATTAAAAGAGGGAGGGAACCGCCGCGGGAAATGACTCTCCGCGCGGGTTTACGGAGGAATATCGCCACGGAAAATGACTCTCCGCACGGGTTTGCATAGGAATGAAAGAATAGGCAAAAATAAAAAGAACAATAAGGGAACTGCCATAGGAAATGACTCTCCGCGCTGGTTAGAACAATACGGGAACCGTCGCGGGAAATGACTCTCCGCACGGGTTTTAACAGAAATGACAAAGATGAATAGAAATGATATAAATGAACATAATGGAGAACCGCTGTAGGAAGTGACTCTCTGTGGGTTTTAAAGGGGGGTGGGAACGAAAGAAATAAAAGAGCGCGTGCATGGGGGTAGTGTGATCGCCAGGGGCTGAGGGCCCCCAAAATAAAAGGAAAGTGATCGCCAGGGGCTGAAGGCCCCAAAAATGAGAAGGGTAATCGTGTTTACCTCAAAAGCAGGAAGTGGTGTGGATTGCTTCTATCTCTCCCTTCGGCTAGCCGACGAAGAGGGCTTTCTGTGGTTACCCTTGCAAGAAGTAAACAAATATCAAAACATATCAGAATAAAAGCGATGCAGTATCAATCCCTTGTGACAAAAGCAATGGAATCATGAGCGGACACACACCTGGCTGGTGTTTTTTTAAACCCCTCTCAAACACGAGTGGGTGGAAAAAATGCTAATGATGGGTGAAACAGTGTGCAAATGTGCGTGAAAACAAAGCCCTCTTAAGCAGAGAGATGCCGGACAAAGAGATGATGCATGCCACAAAAATGACAAGGGAAAGTAGAGGGAAAGAATGGCTTATTGGAGCATCGATGGCAGGCTTCAGGGAGAACTTCGACAGCGTGAGGACGGCGTAGAAGCACGATGGAGCGGAACGACCTCCTTTCGAGCGTACGGGCACCCGAAAATTCGACAAAGCTTCCCCTAAGAACCCTAGAGCTCGGAAGCAATTCCGGCAGAGTACTCCCTCTCCTCTTGAGATTCTGAAGCTCTCTGGTTTCGAGTGAGGGGGTCCTCTATTTATAGGAAAAAAATTGAATGATGTGTCTGGAGTCTGGGACGCATTCATGTTGACGCGTGCCGATCCCAAGACGCCTTAATTAATTTAAAAATATTTTATTATATTTTTTATTATATTTAAATGAATGCACGTGTCTCCGAGATGGGACGTGTTCAATTAACTCGTCCCAGATCCAAGACGCGGCAAAGTTTTTCCACCAAAACGGCGCCGAAGGCCGTCGACAATGGAGAAAGCGATTGATTTCGGCGCCTACCCGTGACTTTTGAAGGACACGTCTGGTCAGCAAGACGTCTTTGTGTTTGGATTTATTTGAAACGTCAAACTGAATGGCAGGGGCTGCGTCACCCGTGTGCTGCACGAGGCTCTCAAGAAGGCATTTGGGGTCCCTGGCGCCTTTAAAGAAGGCGTCAGGGTCCTCCGCCACGTTTAAAATACTTTTCAAAAAATTCAAAAAATGTGAAAAAATCCAGAAAAATAGGAAATCATTCAAATAACTCGAAATGTGAAAGCTGCTTTGGGGCATCTTAGTGTAACATGAGATTTACTCACGAAAATGTCAAAAACATCGTGTCTACACATCAAACTAGCTAACCCTTAATGATGGGTTAGATATCTCTACTGGGATGGCTGCTTTATCTCTGTATGCTAAGTGAAAGGGTGTTTCTCCTCTGGTAGTCTGAGCAGTAGTCTGATGTGCCCATAGGACGCTTGGAATAGAATCTACCCAAGACTCGCCTACCTGCTCCTGGCGGGTCTTGATGCCATGAAGTAGTGTTCGGTTGGTGTTCTCCACTAAGCCATTTGCTTGGGGATGGCCCATCGAGGTGTAATGATTCCATATCCCTAGCTCCGAGCACTTCTCCTGGAAGATAGTGCTGGCGAACTGCCTGTTGTTATCAATTGTGAGGATGTGTGGGATCCCAAAATGGCAAATTGTGCTATGAAAGATGAACTTCCATGTTGCTTCCCCTGTGATTTTTCCCAATGGTTTTGTCTCGACCCATTTGGTGAAGTAATCAATGGCGATGATGAGAAACTTCTTCCTTTCGTGAGCTTCTGGGAAGGGGCCCAGTATATCTACCCTCCATCGAGCAAATGGGTGAGGCTCCATTAAGGCTTGCAGCTGCGTCGCTTGCTAGTGATGTAAGTTTGTGAACTTCTGACAATGGGGGTAGCTTTGAAACCACTAGTTTCCTTGTCTAATGAGGCTTCTTGCGAGTGCTCGCCCACCGATATGGCTTCCGTAGAGGCCTTCATGAACTTCCTCAATAGCCTATTTAGACTCAGTGAGAAATAAGCACTTTAGTAGGGGAGCAGAGAGTGATCACCTAAATAGCAGCCATCGACAACCATGAAGTGTGCTGCTTGCGCCCATACACGTCGAGCATCGGCACGGTCATCATGGAGATGTTGTCGCAGGAAGAAATCAAGGATTGGGTCCATCCATGATGGCTCGTAGTCTATGGCATTCACCTGGGGGTTTGGCTCTTCAATGCTCGGGATCAACAACTCTTCCACCAAGACTGCCCTTGAATTGGTGACAGTCGTGGAGGATGCTAGGCAAGAGAGAGTGTCTGCTTGAATGTTCTCTTCCCTTAGGATGTGAACCATCTCGAAATGGGAGAATGATAATGCAGCCTCCTTTGCCTTCTTAAGGTACTTCACAATTGCTAGCTCTGGGCTTCGAACTCTCCCCAAACCAGGCTAGCGATGAGCAAGGAGTCATTGTAAACTTGAAGGTTGGTCGCTCCGAGATGCTTTGCCATGCGGAGGCCAAATAGCAAAGCTTCGTACTTAGCCACGGTGTTGGTGGCTGGGAAGTTGAGCCATAGGGCGTATTATAATTCCACTCCTTCTGGCTATAATTGGACCAAGTCCGCTCCACTACCAGTGGCGCAAGATGAGCCGTCCACATAGAGCTCCCATGCCAGTCCCAAGGGCTTCTCGGGCAGCCCTTCGTCCAGTAGCTTACACTTAGCGATGAAGTCTACCAGTGCTTGGGCTTTGATCACCATCCTCGGGTGAAATTCGATGTCGAATTCCCTACCTCGATGGCCCACTTAAAAAGCCTCCCCGATGCATCTAGATTCTGCAGGATTTGGCATAGGGCTGGTCGGTGAGGACTGCGTGTTGATTTGTTTTGCTTCTCTTCTTCTTTTTGTTTTATGTGCAATAAAGATGATAGGCAAAAATCAAAGATCTCAATCAACCCAAGGACATGTGAACCATGAACCTAGGCAACCAGAACAAGCTCTAGCATGGGCATGCTATCTCAATCATCAAACTAAACTAAGGAAATAAAGAAAAACACACGCCGGGGCGTGGAGCAAAAGCAAATAAAAACACACCGCAAGGGTGGAGCAAGCAAAGAGGATAAGAGATATGAGATGGAGAGAAAGCTAATGCCCAATACCAAGAAAGAACGTGATCGCCACCAAAGTAGAAACAAGCCAAAGACTTGAAAATACCTTGGAAATAGGTGGATGAAGCACCCGCCCACGGGAGAGAGAAAATCAGGGAAATCTGCAGATCAACGGAATGTAACGGCCGAAAGCCACGCGTCACTGGGAAGTGACGGTCGCTCGATGAACCGCTATATGAATCTGACGCGCCTGCACAAGACCGTCAAATAACCTGCAGTAATAGCTTGTGGATTCTTTTAACTCCAACTCTCCAGCCGGCCAGAAGACTTGGGCCTCGTGTGGTGAACCTGTAAACCTGCCAAAGAACGTGAAAACACAAGAAAACAGACCCAGATTAGCCCTTTAAACAATATAGCATCAATTCTTCAATAAACTCAATAGCATGCAAAAGGAAAGGAAAGTACCGGGGAGGTTTTGGTTTTTTAACCCCTCTGGGCGTTTTAAAAAGATAGGAGGATGTTTAGATGATGAAAAACCAGGGAGAACGTGGAGAAAAGAAGAGGGACAATGCTTTTGATGAAAGGGAGATGAGGAAGAACACAATATGTAATGATGAACTTTGAAAACCAATGGAACGAATACTCCCTTCACCGTGAAGCAGATGAACGTGAAAGACAATTCTCCTTGGTCAGATGTGACTCCAGAATGCGGCAGCACTTCGACGCGAACTCCAGATCTTCCTCCTCGGGCCATGAAGTTAAGGGTGCTATTTATAGACCCTCAAACTCTCCGGTCGAGCAGAGGATAATCCAGCAAGATAAGAGGATAACTCTTAGCAAATCCTGAAGATAATATCACCAAGAGTCCATAGAAACAAACAGAAGGTTCTGAGGATCAGATTTGGAAGAGAAATCAACAATTCAAGCTCTTATCTCGACCACGGAGTAGCATAGAAAAGGCCTGAACTGCCAGGACTCTCTGTTGGATGTAACGGCTGGTCGACAGACCGCTACATGAAAATAACGCGCCAGGGAACGTCCGTTACATTCAACCTTATCTCAAAAGAGATAAGATCAACAGGAAGAAGATCAAACAAGTTGGACTCTCGAAGGAAAGTAACGGCCAAGGCTGGACGCGTTGGAATAAATAACGGCTGCACGACAGACCGTTAGATTCAACGGATAAGCAAGAGGATAAGCTTTAGAACAAAGGCCTCAAACTTTAGGACTCTTCAATAAGTAACGGCCCAGGGATCATGCGTTATATGGAAGTAACGCCCCCAGGGAGGACCGTTATTAACAATGAGGATAAAAAAGGTGCAAAGCTTGCTAAGCTCATCGAATAAAAGGCCACAATAAACCACACTCCAACCAAGGAGAAGACCCAAGAAACAGGCTTCAAACTGATCAAGGAGACTCGATGAAGAGTGAACAACTCGGAGCATCATATGGATAAACAAGGAGATGACCCAACTTATTGGTCATAAAACGGGTGTCAACAGATGCCCCTCCTTAACGCCCTCTTTGCAGGGGAGCGAGTGGAGGTGAAGCGAAATGAAATGGAACATGGAGATGAAGCGGAAATGAAGCGGAGTGAAGCGAAAAAGTGGGCGTTAAGGTAAACGACACCCGTTCTTTACCAACAAGCGATAGGAACTTTCTGGAAAACTTCGAACTGATCACAAGGAAAAAGCCAACCAAAGGACGCATGTCTGGAGGAACTAACAACTAAGGAAAGGAAACACGGCTAGCCGCCGGAGGCAACGGAAAGGAAAGAGAACTGACTAAACTCCAGACAGGAATCTTCAGCCAACCAAATCGAGCGACGAGATCAAAGGAAACCTTCTAATTCAGAGTGGAATAATTCTCCTCATTCGAGATCAAGAATACAGCTATTCACCAACATCGAGATACCTTGAACAGATGAAGCACATGAATGCTCAAAAGATGCGTATGATGCATGCTGGGCTAAAGAAAAAGAAATCTTTAAAACGAATGCAAAGAAAGATAAAATATCAAGATACTCGAGAATAATATTGCTAAGCTGGAGAAACCAGGGTCAGGACACCATCTGCAACCACGGCGTGCAAGACAGAACCATCGTCCCCAAATTTTTCCAACCTAACGGCCTATCCAACGATTAAACATGTGAACTTAGATCATCATCATTTTTGTTTAAGGGGAACATCAGATCCTGGAACACACGAATGACCAGCCGGTTCTCGAGATAATATATCATAGATATATAGTAATGCATTAATGGATTAAGGGAAAGAGATACAATACCTGACTTACCTGCCTGACGAACGACAAAGCGTGTTGTTATTCATAACTTCATTCAGGAGAACGAGGTTAGCCAATAATAACATGATCATGAAATAAGGCATAACCATTCATACGTGTTAGAAGCAATAATAATATGTGCCATGGTAGAAAATGTGGTCATTCAATCGTCAAATGGACCATTTTATTCATCAAGAAACTTGCAAGCTGTAACGGTCTGCAGAGAGGGTGTTATATGAAGTAACAGACCAGCCCTAGGCCGTTAGAGACTGGGCGGTTCAAATTCTTCAATGAAAATTCAAAATGACCTGATGGTCTAAACACTACGCGTCAGAGAATGTAACGGTCTGGCGATAGACCGTCACATTTCCTGAGCGTTCAAAAAAAACAAAACCGAACGGTCACGATCTTTATTCATTCAAACACTCAAGCCTTAGCACCCCAAAAAAACCCCAAACGAGAAACCCCAAGACCACCGGCGACCACCAAAGGAGATGGCCGGCGACGAGGGCTCTCAGCCACCGAAGAAGAGGGAAAGAGGGATGAAGAAGAAGGCGATTCACCGCCTTCATCGCCGGATAGAACGAGAGAACGTCCCGCCGTCCGTGACGAGGAAGAGGCCAACGGAGGAGGAGGAGGAAAAAAGGACGAGGAGGAAACCAAGGGTGGAGGAAGAGATCCCCACGGCCGAAGAAGAACAAGGGGAAGCATCCCTGGATGAAGGGGAACCCAAGGAACAAGAGAAGAAGAAGAAGAGAGGGCAAGACCGAGAGGTAAGCTCTCGCCCTAATTTTTTTCAAATTTTAATTTCTTTGAGTTTTTATGTGGATGCTTGTGGCAATGGGGGGTAGAAAATGGGTCTATGCACCCATTAGGATCATGTGTAGGCCTTTTGGCCAAAGTGGGAGAGCCACGGGATGCAAAAGGAAAAACGCCCTCTAGCAGGGAATGTGACGGTCCTTCCAGTGACCGTCACACACCTAACACGCCACCCATGGTGCCTTAAAGACATGTGACGCCCCACTCCAGGGCCGTTACATCCACCAGAGGCTAGAACTATTTTTTAGGTTTTCAATTATTCAGTTTTTGTTTTGTTTTCATTTTATGAATGCTATGCAATAATTTTATGATGCATTTGACTAACTTATGCTCTAAATGAATGCAGGGAAAGAGACGGACAAGGATATCTTGGCTTCAGATCCGGGCGGTGTACCAGGCACTACCCGATTACTAGAGAGAGAGGCTGGCTGGGATGGGATTCATTGAGGTGCTGAGCATCGAGGTGACCAGGATGGACACGCCACTGCTGTATGCACTGCACGAGAGATGGGATCCGATTAGCAGGGCGTTCATCTTCCCGTGGGGTCACATGATCCCCACGCTGGAAGACATGGCGAGGATTGCCGGGCTGCGAGTCCATGGAGCCGCAGTGACAGGATGGACCTACAGGAACTACCGGGAGATGGCCCAGGAGCTGCTGGGGCTGGATTTGATTAGACCGGGGCAGACGTCATCCCAGCTCTCGAGATCAGTACTACAGGAGAGCCTAGGACTGAGAGGAGCAGCGATAGCTGTGGGTGAGCTACCAGAGGAGCATCTGGGTAGAGTGATAGACCAGGTGCGCCCACGAGTGGCGGCAGAGGCGGGACCGGAGGGAGATCGCACCCTGAGGCGGTTTCTGATGCTACTGTTCGGGAAGCTCTGTTCGCGACTCGAGCAGATGTGATCAGCTGCAGGCTGCTGCCGATGATCGAGGATCTGGGCAGAGTTGGAAAGTACGCCAGGGGCGCGGCAGTGCTACCCTTCCTGTTCAAGTCCCTCAGCACGACGGACCGACAGACGATGCTGGGTGGCTTCTCACCTTTTCTACAGGTAAATGCAATTTAAATGCTTCTATTATGATTATGCAAATGTTTATGAAAATGATTATGCAGTTGACTTTAACTTCTAAATGCAGTTCTGGAGCTACATGTACCTCCCGGGCATCGGACGGGGCACGCTACTTCACGCCGATCGCATCCCGATCGCCAGGCGATGGGTGGTCGCGAGGGACCCGGGGTCGATCATTAGATTGACCCGGGCGATCCAGGATGACTTGGATTCCTTCCCGCACACGGCAGTAAGCCCAAACTCAAAATGCTTTCTAAATGATTTAAATGCTTTTATATGCTTCTTAAATGATGATAACCGGACTGACATGCTGATGGATGGATTAACATGCTTCTAGGTGAGGTGGACCCTGTACAAAGGCGAGAGCTACGAGGGACAGCCATGGGTGGAGGCAGCCCTCTCGTACCGGGAACGGGACATATGGTTGCACTGCATCCATATCATCGAGCCTCTCATTATCGGCTGATTCTGAGGACTCGGGGACTACATCAGCCTGAGGTGACCTTCCCACGCCGTAGTGACGACCACCAGGGAAATCAGTGAAAGGAATCAGCGGCGACATAGACTGGTGCGCCCGGAAATCAAAGTACGTTCATGACTGGAACAAGCGGGGCAGAGCAGTGAAAGAGCGGGATGAGAGCGATGAGGCGTATTTGAAGGCCTTCGCCCGACTGTACGGGGACCGGGTGTATCGAGGTACCCAACGACCGGTATGCAATTTCTAAACTCAAAACTCTGAATGCCTTTTATAAAAATTTTATCCTATATGCACTTACTCACATGCTTCTAAAAATGCAGCTAGACCCTGAGGGAAGGATAGCCGAGCTCGAGGGGCTTCTTCATGCCACCGTCCAGCAGCGGGACGAGTACCGGACTGCCTTGGAGCTCCTGGTAAGATTCCCAGAACCTTGGACTTAAAATAATTATGCTTTATGATGCTAATGATGCAAATGCAATGGACTGACCATGACTTCTAAATGCAGCGGGCCGAGGGAGCCCAAAGAGCGGGACCGGATGCCCCATCGTCATCCTCACAGCCTGCCGGAGGCAGGGCTGAGCGAGACGCCGAGTTTGCTCGAGCAGTTGCTCGGGCCGAGGAGGCGGAGGCCACCCTCGCGGAGCGGGTAAGATGCTAAATGCTTATGCAAATTAAATGCTTATGCTTACATGCCTATGCTTATGAAAATGAATGCTCATGTGACTAACTATATGCAACGCAAACTACAGGCGAGAGAGCTAGCCGCAGCAGTGGCCGAGGCAAGGCTGGCTCGAACGGAGGCAGAGCGTCTCCAGGTAGAGATGGAGCGAGGACGATCGGAGGCGGAGCAACTCCGGACAGAGCTAGCTCGGTCACAAGCTGAGGTGGAGAGACTCCGAGCCGGGACGGCGGACTTGGATCGTTACCGGACCGAGGCACGGGACACGCGGCGTCAGATCTTCGAGCTGAAGATCGAGCTGCGGACGATGGAGCGGACGGTGAGAATGATGGGCCGGGGACCAGAGCGGAGTGCCTCCCAGAGTGGAGTACGGAGGAGTGCTGCCCCGAGCGGCTCGATAGGGGATTTCCTTGCCAGCTCCTCTGGCCAGCGGAGGAATGAGAGGGCAGAGAGAGGACAGCAGGAGGAGAGCGCCTCCATAGCACCACCTGCGAGGAGACCTGAGGGAGGAGATGATGATGGCGGCCCGGCGGATAAGCCGGCCGAGTGATGCATTTTTTTTTGGTTTTCTTATTCTTATTACTTGTACATGACTTATATGGGAGATGAAAAATGGAAATGCAAATCTTTTTTGTGATTTGTTATAACTTTTATGTGAATGAATGGATGTGTATGCAAACAGGTGATCATGTGAAAATGAATGGGAATGAATGCAAGAAAATGTATTGTGAGAGTATGATTGGAATGCAGGAAATGCTTGTGGATGTGTAAGACGATGAGAATGAGTGTATGTAAAGAATGGATGTTGCATGAGATGAAATGTGAACGATGGGGATGAGACTGTGTGGATGGGCAGGAAAATGAAAGACATGTCAGACCGCCAGGTCTAAACAGAGGCAGATCGAAATAGCTCAAGTCACAGCAGCAGACAATGTAACGGTCTATTCCCAGACCGTCAGGACCAAGTAACGCGTCAAGTGAAGGCCGTTAAAGAGGACATAGCCCAATTTGCAGAACTGAGCAGCAGGAAGAGTAACGGATCAGAGATGGTGCGTTATATACAAGTAACGGCCAAATGCTAGACCGTTAGAGATGGCAGAGCAATGAACGTACTGATTGTACATCAGTGTGTACAGACCTTGCCAAGGCGATGTGTAGACTTCGAGCATAGAGGTCCAGATGATGTATAGACTTCATGAACACAGCAGCAAGGATGTATGGACTTGGACAAGGGATGTACAGACTTGGGGCTTGTGCTCACGTTGGGCAATGTATAGACTTGAATCAAGAATGCACAGACTTGAAGCGGTGTGGACGTATAGGCTTAGGATGAAGACTGTACAGACTTGGAAAATGTATGGACTTCGAATGAAGACTGTACAGACTTGGAGAATGTATGGACTTTGAATGAAGACTGTACAGACTTGGGAAGACATGGAATGTGTAGACTTGGGGAACGTACACACTTGGATGAAGAATGTACAGACTTGGGGAATGTACACACTTGGATGAAGAATGTACAGACTTGGGGGAAAGTATGGGAATGTATAGACTTCAACAAATGTATGGACTTCAATGGGATGTATAGACTTGCACCTGATGTATGGACTTCAACGAATGGGATGTATAGACTTCAAAGAATGGGATGTACAGACTTCAAAGAATGTGGGATGTATAAACTTCAAAAAAAAATGGAATGTATAGACTTGGGTGAAGATGTGGAATGTATAGACTTGGGTGAAGATGTGGAATGTATAGACTTGGCGACGATGGTGGAGAATGTATAGACTTCGAAAATGATGTATGAATCTTGAAGCTGATGTACAGACTTGAAGCTAATGTATGGACTTGAAGCTGATGTACAGACTTCAACAAATCAACAGTGTATGGACTTCAAAAATGCATGGACTTGAACAAATGTACAGACTTCAACATGATAAATGCATGCAGACTGGGATGATGAAGGGGATGTACAGACTTAACCAAATATGCAGGAAATGTGACAGTTCAGGCGCAGTGCGTCGGAGGCAGATAACGGCCATGAGCAAGACCGTTGAGAATGGTTGACCAAGCAGAGGCCAGAACTGATCAGCAGAGAATGTAACGGCTCAGAGAGAACGCGTCACAAGAATATAACGATCTAATGCTAGACCGTTAAGCTTAACAGAATCAGGTTTGATCAAATTAAACCCACAGAAAATGTGACGGCCCATCTCTGGCACGTCAGAGGAGAGTGACGGTCTAGCGACAGACCGTTAGATAATGAATTGTACTCCGAGACGGATTAAGCCGCAAGGGGCAAAACTCGAGATAGAAGCCTCAAATCCGTTCTAGACTCCTCCCAGACTTAAGATAAAGCCTTCCAATCCGAATCTTATCTCTTTAAAGCCGAAATCAAACCTTTAAAACTTGGAAACTTAACCAAAATCGTATCTTTCTGAATTCTCTGCTAGAAGGCTGAAAAACCCCTCCTAAGGGCAGGAAAGAGAGAAGCTTCGAGGTGATAGCTATGGAGGAGAAAGTCTACACCGGACCCAAAGCTGCAAAAAAGGAGTACGGAGAGCTACAAAGGCTGACCTCAATTCCCAAGCACCTAAGCTCCAATGCTCAAAGAGTGGTAAGCTTCCATGACCTAACCAAGTTCAAAAATTCCTGCACTTCATCTCCTTCCTCATGATCTTCTTCTTTTCTTAGCCCCTCCCCGGTCCAAGATGCTATTCTAATCTGAAGTGGGTGGCTCCCATGGTGAAGGCACTCCCTTTAGAGGTTACATCAATTCTCAAAGCATGGCACCTCCAACCTCTCTTGGTTTTAGGCAAGAATTTTCAGAAATTGACATTAGATTGGCCTAGTATTTCTGCCCTCATAGAGTTGTGGCATCCACAAACACATACCTTCATCTTCCCTTCCTTCGAAGTAACAGTCCTATTGGAGGAGGTAGAAACCTATCTAGCCCTTCCTAAGACTAAGGTGGGGGATGAAGACCGAGTTTGCTACATGATTGAGCTTATCGACTCGTCCTTGATTTTGAGTGATTTCATCCACAATCCAAAGGACGTGAGGACCATGATCATCCCACACCACATACACTTGATACCTTTAGCCCAATGGGTAATGTCTCATTGTAAAAACAAGTGGGAGAGACATGAAGCCATAGCCAAGGCGGTGGCGGTTTGCTTATGTGGAGTTTTCCTTTTCACTACAACCGACCACCTTTTAGATACCCAAAATCTCAGCATTATTAGTGGGTTATGGCGGGGAATGTCCATCTCTCAAGCGATCCTCTCATATCTCTATGAAGGACTCAGTTCGGCTTGCTTAGGAGGACCCTTGTTCGGCTCCATGATACTCCTTGAGTGTTGGATGGGAGTGAGAATCAAGTTCCAACCAAAGGAAGATATTAGTTCAGCTAGCCGGATCTTTGGGAGCCACCCTCTCTTCTTCATTGGAGGGGCATCTGGATTTTCTTCACAGGTTGAATGCAAGACGGCGGACAAGAAAACACGGGATGAATGGTGCCTCTTCCTCAACACCTTGCCAACTGACAAATTCATCATGCGACCAAGGATCCTTCGGAGCGCTCTTCTTAGAATACCACGGCGGGAAGGCCTGGACCTCCAGCTAGTGGGAAATACTACCATGGCGATCTACAACCCACACCGGTGCCATCTTCAGATCAGGCTACCTCGGATTGAAGCTCCTGCACTATCACACTACCCTCCCCTTCTACCTAGGAAGATGGGGACCGAGGACGATGAGAGAGGAGTCCGGAATGCGCTGACCATGTGGGAGATCAGCAAAGTGCGCCCGTGGCAAGAAGAAGTAGAAGAGAACGACGAAGCACGCCGTGGCTACCTGAAAGAGTTGAGGAAGATCCGCCCTTTTGCGGATAAGAGGCTGAATGTAGTTTGATTTTCTTTTTATGAATGATGTGATTTGACAATCGGAGTTGGAATTTTTATCAATCTCATGTTTCATTAAGTTCACTTGAATAAGATGGGATTGCCTCAGTTGAATGGATATGAACTTGTGGCTTGATTTGGTTAGAACGACCAGCAGAACTGGGCTTCTGGAGAATGTAACAGATCTGAGAAGGGCCGTTATAAGGAGATAATGGTGGGGAGATAGGCCGTTATAGTGTATGCTCTGAGAACTAAATCCTCTGGAGGAAGTAACGGTCCAACGATGGACCGTTAGGAGTAGTAACGGTCGTGCCCCAGGCCGTTAGAGGGAGAGCTGCTGAGAGAGTCAAAGTGAAGACCTGAAGAGATGTAATGGGCTAGCATGGACCATTAAACGAATGTGACGGCATGTATCTGGCGCGTCACAGCCTTGAATCTGCATAGTTGTGAGATTTCAGCTTTGTTCTTGGTCCTGCGTTCTGCTCATACTTAAACATGGAGCAAGTTAGATTTGTTCTTAGACTCAACCCCTTGCCTCGAAGCGAGTTAGATAATGACCGTTTCTTGATATTTGGTCAATGGGTGGAGCCTTATTAAATAGGTGGGAAAAAACATAATAGAAATAATGTGATGCATGCGATGCATATGATGGTTTTTTTTGGATTTTGGAAAGAAAATCTGAATTTTTGTGAGTTTTAGAAATATTTGATGTTTTTTTATTTTTGAAATATGTGGTTTTTTGGATTTTCGAAATATATGTTTTTTTTGGATTTTGAAATATATATGATGTTTTTGGATTTTGAAATATATGTTGTTTTTGGATTTTTGAAATATATGATGTTTTTGGATTTTGAAATATATGTTGTTTTTGGATTTTTGAAATATATGTTGTTTTTGGATTTTGAAAACCAGGGCTTTCCCTTAGCAATGCGAGCCCTCCGCATCGTATTGAGAGTCCCGAGGTTGGCGTGCAATGAGGTGACAACCCCTGACCAAGGCCCAGATTTTCATGACGGTGTTTCTACCAGGGCCATACCCAGGGTACTAGTTTCGATCCTGAAAAAGGAAAATAGAACACGGGGGTAAGCTTAGGCCAGACCTAGAAGTTTTTAGGATTTGAGTTCCTCTCCAGACAACCCATTAGAAATTTGGTCTGTTGTGCTGGGGCTTCGTGTCCATCATCGAACCTTATTCCACTCTAGGCATGTGTGCGACCGGGCTCATTCGTCCCGCGGGGAACTGTACTGCCACTCTTGTCATGCCTAGATTTCTTTTTCTTTCTTGCTTTTTGGAGCTTTGGAATCATATTCAATAGACCTTCGAGATGATACTTTTGATTTTTGTCATAGAGATTAATCCTTTGCTTTCTTTTTCTTGCTCTTTTGCTTGTGGCGTTAGGTCATAACGGATTGCCCCTATTTGAGACCTCCTCTCGTCAGGGTGCCTGGATTGGTTGCCGCCTCCTCATTTACTTCTTGCCCCTGGATTCAGCCGAAGAAAGAAACGGACAGGGATGTAGACTTTCCCCCCAAAGCATGGCCAAGGAGAAACGGTGTCTTTTAAAGCGGGAAACCTGACCAGGGATGTCGTGTAGTGTGTGATTGCCTTTACTCGGGACCCTTTTTAGAGAAATAGGAGGAACATCTTGTTGCCCAGGGTGGCACTGATTAGACTCTAAGGAAAGAACCGCTTAAGGTACAACCCATTCCACGGGTGAGAGAGCTTCTCACCTTCCGCATTTACTAAGCGATAAGCATTCCCTGGATAAGCTTCTTTTACGACAAACGGCCCTTCCCAGTTAGGTTGCAATTTGGACCTAGGATCTGCAGACCGAATGAATTTGCGTTTCAAAACCATATCACCTGTTTGAAATTTACGTTCGATTACCTTCTTTTGAAAATAACGTGAAACTCTCTTTTGATAAACGGATACGTGATCGGCCGCGTTCATCCTCTTCTCATCTAAGAGCTCCAACTAGACAAGCAACGCCTCTCGACGTTCATCGAGATTAAGTTCTTTATCGAGTTGCACTCTAAGGGAAGGGATCAGTACCTCATATGGGAGCACTGCCTCCATCCCATAGGTAAGGGCATAGGGAGTTTGTCCCGTAGGAGTACGGACGGAGGTGCGGTAAGCCCACAGAGCTTCCACTAATCGTTCTGGCCAGTCTGAAAATTTATGAGATTCGCATGTTTTCTTTATGATTTTAAGAAGGGTTTTATTAGTGGCCTCGGCTTGACCATTGCCTTGTGGATAATATAGAGATGAATGATGCAATGCAATATTGAACTTCTTACATATGTCCTTGAGCTCTTGAGATACAAACTGGGGTCCGTTATCGGTGATGATGCTGCTTGGCACTCCGAACCGCGAGATGATATTCTTCATGACAAAGCGGCACACCGTTGAAGCTTTGATCTCTGCATACGCCTCGGCTTCGGCCCATTTGGTGAAGTACTCAGTGGCGATAAGGATAAAGGATTTCTGCTTGGTCTGAGAATTAGGATCACCGAGCGGGCCGACAACGTCGAAAGCCCACATAGAGAATGGCCAAGGAGCAGAGAGAGGGTGGAGAGATGAAGCTGGAGCATGGATTTTATCAGCATGGAGTTGGCACTTAAGACACCTCCGGACATAGAGGGAGCAATCTTCTTCTAGAGTGGGCCAGTAGTAGCCCTGCCTAAGGATTTTCTTCGCTAGAGCCTGGCCATTGACATGACCTCCACACTCACTAGAATGGGCCGCTTCAGCCACTTTCCAAGCCTCATTATCATCCAAGCATCTCATGAGCATTTCATTAGTAGCGCGCCTGTATAGTTCTCCTGCAACAATAGTATACCTTGAGGCGGCTCTCCTTATTGACTTGCGCTGCTCGGCGTTTGCCCCTTCTAGGAATGATCCTTCTTTGCAAAATAACTCGATTTCGTGATACCAAGGCAATTCTTCTTCATCCAGAATCTCTTCTAACTCCATTAGAGATACTTCCTTTAGATCTTCCTTCTCAGCCCTCGCCTCTACAGCTTTCCTAAGGTTGATGAACCAAGGGTCCTGAAGAGAGGGTGCGTCCAATCTCTGAACGACGATAGTCTCAGTGTTCCGACTGAGAGGAAAAGATAGAGAGGAAGCAAGAGATGCTAGAGCGTCAGCTAGAATGTTTTGAGAACGGGGAGTATGGATATAGATTAGCTTACGGAATTGCCTAGCAAGAAGCGTGACCAAATCTTGATAGGGCTTGAGTTTGGCGTCACGAGTACGGTAAGTGGACAGAACTTGCCGTAAGACGAGCTGAGAGTCTCCGATGATGTTTAAATAACGCGCACCTAGGAGATAGGCGTGCTTCAGTCCAGCCAGGAGAGCTTCGTACTCAGTGATGTTGTTGGTAGCAGGAAATCAAAGTTGATAAGCAAAGGGAATAGTTACTCCTTCGGGAGTAAGCAGAACAGCGCCGATCCCTCGGCCTTGAGAATTGAGTGCACCATCGAAGTGCAGAGACCAGAAGGGATGGTGAGAGAGAACTGAGAGATGCTCATCAGGGAAATCATCCTGAATAGAATCAGAGTGATGAATAGGAAGATGGGCAAGATGCTCAGCGATGGCGTATCCTTTGACCACCTTATGAACGACGAATGTGATCTCAAATTGAGAGAGGAAGCTCTGCCAGCGAGCTAACCTACTAGAAAGGATGGGCTTTTCTAAGAGATAGCGAATCGGGTCCATTCTAGAGATCAACCTAACTGGGTGGGCAAGAAATAGTGTTTAAGCTTCTGAGCTACCCACACTAAGGCAGCACAAGTCTTCTCCATAGCAGTGTCTCTGGACTCAGCTGGGTTGAATAACCGAGAGAGGTAATACGCAGCCCGCTCTTTCCCTTCATCGTCTACTTGTGCTAATACCGCCCCTAGGGAGTCTTCGATAACCGAGATGTATAGGATTAGGGGTTTCCCAGGGACAGGAGGTTGCAAAACTGGGGGATTGGATAGATATTCCTTTAAGTCCTTGTAGGCCTTTTGACAATCTTCATTCCATTCAAACTTAACTCCTGCCTTAAGCAATTCATAAAATGGACGGGACCTTTGAGAATGTTGGGATATGAAGCTTCTAATGAATTGCAATCGACCGATCAATCCTCGAAGTTCCGTAATGTTCTTAGGCGGAGGCATGTCCATGACGGCCTGTGCTTTGTTAGGATCAATCTGGATCCCCCGTTTGCTCACTATGAAACCTAACAGCTTCCCTGAAGAGACTCCGAATACACACTTCTTCGGATTCATCTTAAGCTTGTACTCCCTGGCTCTTTGCAGCACCTTAGCCAGAATAGAGGGGTGTTCTTCTTTGGTTCTTGACTTCACCAAAATGTCATCCACGTAAGCTTCCATATAGATATGCATCATGTCGTGGAAGATGGCCATCATCGCCCTTTGATAGGTGGCACCTGCATTCTTCAGACCGAACGGCATAACCACATAACAATATGTGCCCCAGGGCGTGGTGAAGGAGGTTTTCTCTTGATCTTCTGGAGCGAGACGGATTTGATTATATCCTGAGTAACCGTCCATGAATGACAACGATTCGTACCCGGTGGTACTATCGACCAAGACATCAATGTGAGGCAGCGGGAAATCATCCTTGGGACATGCTTTATTGAGATCCCTGAAATCGATGCAAATACGCACCTTGCCATCCTTCTTGATGACAGGGACTATGTTTGCCACCCACTGAGGATATAGAACAACTCTAATGAATCTGGCCTTATATAACTTGTCAACTTCTTCTTTAATCCTTAAGGCCATGTGGGGGTGAAATCTTCTTGACCATTGTTTCACAGGTGTTGCCCCTGGTTTAAGCACGAGTCGATGTTCCACTAAAGAGGGGTCAAGACCTGGCATGTCCTCATAAGACCAGGCGAAGGAATCGCTATACTCCCTTAGAACCTTGATCAGATCTTCTTCTACTTGTGGAGGGAGACTAGCAGCAATAATGATGGGCCTGGGGTCGTCTTCAGTTCCCAGATTGATTTCTTTCATAGGTTCATCCACGGCTAACGAAGGCTCGTCGAATTTCTTAAGTCCTTGCGCGTACAGATCAGCAGTGGCATCTACGTCGCTATCCTCATTAACCGGATCTTTTTCATCCAGGATTTCATAGACGCCGAGTCCGTCATCGCTCCACACCCCTTCTATTTCCTCTTCCTCTTCAATTAGGATTGCCGTAGCAACAAATTCTGGACATTTTAAAAGGGCATGACAACGCTGAGCTAGGTCTTGTAAGAACCTATCAGGAACAGATTTGGGAGGACGCGCAAGCGGGCGCGGCTCAGAGGAGGAAGGGTTGGATGACCTAGAACAAGACCCTACTTCTTTAGACCTAACTAATTCTACTTCCCTAGACTCGATGGACCCTAATCCTAACCTAGGAGAAAGGAGACCTAGTGGAAGGGAAGGAGCAGGGGGCTCGTGCCCCTGGGATGAGGATGGAGACAGGGTAGCATAATCTTCCACTGAAATCTCCGTTTCGAATTTGACGTTTTTTTTTGGAGATCAGCAGAGACTACACAGCAAGATGGAGGAGGCGGGAGCTGCATAGGGAATAGCTCGGGGAAGATGCAATCAAAGAAGGGATCGGAAGATGAGAACCACATCTCGTGGAGTTGGGCGTTGGGAGGAGGAGGAGTGAATAGAGTGGATAGATCAATGGGCGAGCAATGCCCGCAAGCACAAGGAATAAATAGAATTTCAGGCGGATCAACGAAGGATGGATTTACCATGATAAAGGAAGACGGGGTAAGAACTCCCATTGCTGGAGGAGAGATTGAAAGCGGGAGGGAGACCAAGAAAAGACAATCGGCGAGCTCCCCTCCTCCCGTGGATCATCGACTGGCCGCTTCTTCAGCCTCCATTGCACGAGCCGAACCTCTTGCTTCTTCTGGTAGTCTTCTTCATGAAACAACCCCTGAAGGGCTTGACCATAATCAAGCATATCGTCTTCTGGCCTCTTCAGTGCTGGCGGTGGACTGGCAATTGGACATACTGTATTTCTCCCTGACGGAGCTGGCTGCAGAGCTAATGTGCCAGGCTGGAGAGGCCCTCGAACAAAGTGTTGACGGTAGTCCCAAGTGAGTGGCCCATAATCACCCATCATAGATAATGCGGTTTCTTTGTAGCCAAGACCTCTCCTGCCCATCTTTCTTCCCTTGGGTATGGGCTTGGTCATTCCTTGTAATTGAGCACCGAGGCCTCTCCCCGGTTGGTAGCCTAGTTTCAGTATAATGTTCCAGCCTTTTGAGTCTCGGATCTGGGGCTTCATCTTGATGTCAACTAGAGTAGTGATGGGCCTAGGAGGTGTATAAGTCCAAGGAAAGTTAAAATCCAGCACTGATATGACGGGTCGGCTGCTTGGCCAAAGTGTAGGAAGAATCTATTCTGAAATGGCCTTAACCGATTGAACCGTAGACAAGCTCTTGACTTTGACGACCCTCCCTTGGAAAGGGAATTTGACGCACTGATGTGTGGTGGAGGGTACGGCACCGAGTGTATCAATCCATGGACGACCCAAGATCGCCTTAAACATGGGGTCAATGTCCAGCACATAGAACTCCACGGGCATAGTAAGGGGCCCGAGCTCCGCTTGAACAGTGACTACCCCGTGACATGCTCTCCTTGAGTTGTCATATGCTGCTATAGTGGTGGGGGTAGGTCGTAACAATTCTTCAGATATATTGCAAGCTCAGAGAGTACTGAGTGGGCATACATTAATTGAAGCCCCTGTGTCAACCAGTGCTGCCTTAATGCTGACCTTATTCAGAATAATTGTAATGCAGAGCGGCATCTGACGAGCTTCTGGAGGTGCTAGCTCGGTTTCTGAGAATGTAATTGTCGGCCCTTTAGAAATAGTTGCTAGTGCTGTTGGTAAGCTGTCAACTGCCATGTCCTCGCTGACCATCACCTTCTGTAGGAAATCCCTGAGAGCATCCTGGTGCAGGGTGGACCTTTTGATAAGTTCCAGAACTGATATTTTGGCGGGCACTCGGTCTAGATGGTGTAGCAAGTCATATTGAGTTCCTGGCAGAGGTTCGGCTTCTTCTTGCTTGGGTGATGGCTGAGAGGACTGGGGATTGGAGGTGGTGGTGTAATTCCGATGGAACAACTTCCCGCTTCTTAAGGCGCAATTTGTCGCGGCATCGGGAGATGATATTATTGGCCCGGCAGGGTGGATGAGTGGAATAGACTGCGTAGGAGAGGTGATTTGGTGAGGGGTGACGTTGGGGTTAACAAGAGATGGTGGACGGATGAGTGGCGTGGGATGAGCGGAAGGTGGGGTGATGATGGGGGATTGTGTGGATGGTGGGAGAACGAGTGTAGGCAGGGTGATGGGTAGAGGATTGGATGAGGGGGTGGTTATGACCGTAGCGGGGGTAACTAATGGTGGGTATGATGGCGCTGTGGATGGTGGTGGATTTGCTGGTGCGGGTGTGAATGGAAGGACAAGCGGAGAGGGTGTTGGGTGTGTAGGGAGGATAAATGAAGGAGTGAGGGGGTTGCGGTGGCTATGGTGGAGGGCCATTACTTGTGGTACAGTACCATCATCATCAAAAGACCACTCGATGTTAGGAGCCGGGGGTTGGACTACATTGACTTGCGCCGGCGCCGGCGGCTGAGGTTGTGGAGCGGGCGGATGGTTTGGCATCGGATTTTGATGGATCCCAAGATCCTGAACCTGCTGTGGTTGCTGCTGTTGTGGCAGCTGCTGTGGCTGCGGTGCTTGATGCTGCTGCACTTGCTGCCTCTGCGGCTGCCTTCTCCTTTCTTTGATCTCAACAATGGCCCTGTGCATTTCGGTCCAATCTATCCTCTGTCCTTCATGAAGATCATATACTAGGTCCCGGAATTGAAAATATTCTTCAATGGTATGTCCCGGTTGTCTGTGGAACATACAATACTTCGTCTGATCAACAGCCGGATTCCAGTTGGGCCGTTCCAGAGGAAGCTGTATAGCATTAACTGACATAAGAGCCGAGAAAATATCCATGAGGGTTTCTGGCAGTGGAGGATATTGCGCCCTCTTGGGAGCCGGGCGCTTGTTGTTTGGGTTGTTGTTATAGCCGTTGGGTGGAGGGACGTTATGGTATTGCGGGGGTGGTGGTGGTTGCTGTGACGCGGCAAAGGTGTTTTGTGGAATGGTGAAGGTGGGCGGAGGGTTTTACGGAGTGATTTGGAAGTTCTGCAGAGTGGGATTTTGTGGAGTTCGGGGGTTTTGAGGGAAGCGGAAAGGTGCGTTTTGGAATGGAAAAGTAACGGCTTGAACCTGCTCATTTGTTTGGACCCCTTCTGTAACTGGCCCTTGTGGCTTCCTATGGTACTTGGACTTTTGGTTTTCGAACAGAGAATGGATAGGGGAGTCCTTGAACTGAGTCTGAATAAAGCGCGCCCGGCTATATAGTTGGTGCATGTTGGCTATGTCGTTCATTGCCAGGATGTTTCGGAAGGTTGGAGTAGCATTTGAAATAAGTAGCTTGACCTTCTCTTCCTCCGGAATATGGCTGGGCACTCTAGCGGCCATCTGCCTCCACCTATCTGCATAAGTGGCAAACTCCTCATCTGTTTTCATCTTTTCGGCCACCAGATCTATAAAAGAATATTCCGAGCCGACTCGATCTTGAAACCGCTGAATAAACTTGTCTTTTACTACCTTAAAGCTCTCAGCTTCTTCCAATGGCAGAGAATAAAATCATTCTAGTGCAACACCATCCAATGATCGGTGGAATAAATATGCCATAAGACGATCATCATATTGGAATTGGGCCGATTCATATAAGAAATCCCTCACATGAATAAAGGGATTGCCGTTCCCGTCATATTTTCTATAATTGGGGAGCTCAGACTGGGGAGGGAACCGGATGTTCTGGAAACTGGGAACTGGAACATCTGCCAAGGATTGTGGGCCGACCCGCTTCTAGAGGAAATCGAGTTGTTGTTGCATGGTGGCCCATTTATCAAGTAATTCCTGCTCTCTAGATGGAGCAGGGATAGCAAGAGATGATGCTTGAAGTTGAGGAGCAGAGGGGTGAATTGTAGTAGGAGGTGGGAGCCCATAAGAAGGAGCCGAAGGATAAGCGGCCGACGTAGGGGGTCCATAAGAAGGATATTGGGCCCGAGATTGACCCAGATTGGAGTGGGCTTGGACCACCCCTGACTGAGGGTGCAGAAAATCAGAGGGACCCAGCAGGACTTGTGGAACAAGTTGGCTAGACAAGTGATGATCCATCTAAGTGAAAGCAGGGATAGGAGACTTCCCTTTGTCAAAAGATTGCTGGGCCGAAGCGAAAGATTGGCCCGTCTCCATGCCGGTGAATGTGATGGTCCGGGGTTGGACCGGAGTGAGATTAATTGGAGTGGGCTGGATGAGAGGATTGGATTGACCCTGCATCATCGTGGGAGGGGAGATATTGGATCCCTGCATGGCCTGATAGACAGTTTGGAGTTGGGCCGGATCCAATTGGGCCATCATCTAGAGAATGGAGCCCGTAGAAGGAGTAGAGAAGCAAGGGGTAGCCTGACCACCTTCCATGGAGGTAGAGAACGGAAGAGGGGCCATCCCCTCTCCAGAAGAGAATGAGGTAACCCTAGTAGGGTTTTCAAGAAGCCCTTGAGGAAGAGAATCCTCTTGGGAACAGGGAGGATTGAAAGAAGCCATGGTGGATTCGAAGAGCGGATTTGAGTAGAACTTGGAGAATGCGTTGACCCTAGGAGGTGCTTCCAACTGACGAAAACAACTCTACATGCAACGAACAACCTTAACAAGATGCAAACAACACAACACAAACACACAATGAGCAACCAAACTTAGACGATTTATCACAAAGATGTAAGTAGCAAGAGATGAAGACACTCAAAGTCAATCAAGTTGTTTAATATGATGCTTCAAGATTCTTATGATTTCTCCTTTGGAACTTTAGTGGATGGATTAATATGAGCTCTCAACAATAGGTTCCTGATGGGAGATGGACGTAAAGCTTGGTTTGACTCTAAGTGTGACCACTCCTTCACTTATGCAACCCTAGACACGGGGTGGAAAAGGTATAACTGGCCCGGCGTCCGTGTGGGAATCCACGGCTTGCGGGGACTTATGGAGGTCCCTGGTGTGATTTCCTAGTCGGCCCCAAGGAATATGGAGACGAGAGGTCCGCACACCAAGATAGGAAAATGCAATCTAATGTATGAAAGTATGAATGAACCTATGTGCATCGGAGTGCATGCAAAATCTAGCCTAGAATCTAGCAAACAATTATGCACGCAATGATGTAAGTATGTAGAACAATCAGGGAGGAAGTCAGATATCACCCAAGCAAGGAAATCACAGCAGAAACTACGGAAAGTAATGCACCTCGGGATGCGTACCTATCTGGAGTATAACGGTCTATAGACCCTGCGTCAGAAGAAAATAATGGTCGAGGACCAGACCGCCAGAAGTAATATAACGCAGAGCACCAGGACCGTCGGATGAGCCAGAGAGCCAAAAACAACCAGAAATAAAAGGGAAATCTGTGAAAAGCCTACACACAGGATCAGGCGTATAACGGTCCAATACCCCTGCGTCAGAGTGGAGTAACGCAGGGACAGAGGGCCGTCAGAACACCCAGAAAACCAGAAATAAGATGAAGTAAGAGGGAGATCCGAGGACAATCAAACAAGGGAATGATGGCAGGTTTAAACAGAGATCAAGACATGATTGGCACAAGTTGTCCCACCGGGATCGCCAAAAAATTATCTGTTTATTTGTTTTGCTTCTCTTCTTCTTTTTGTTTTATGTGCAATAAAGATGATAGGCAAAAATCAAAGATCTCAATCAACCCAAGGACATGTGAACCATGAACCTAGGCAACCAGAACAAGCTCTAGCATGGGCATGCTATCTCAATCATCAAACTAAACTAAGGAAATAAAGAAAAACACACGCCGGGACGTGGAGCAAAAGCAAATAAAAACACACCGCAAGGGTAGAGCAAGCAAAGAGGATAAGAAATATGAGATGGAGAGAGAAAGCTAATGCCCAATACCAAGAAAGAACGTGATCACCACCAAAGTAGAAACAAGCCAAAGACTTGAAAATACCTTGAAAATAGGTGGATGAAGCACCCGCCCACGGGAGAGAGAAAATCAGGGAAATCTACAGATCAACGAAATGTAACGGCCGAAAGCCAACGCGTCACTGGGAAGTGACGGTCGCTCGATGAACCGCTATATGAATCTGACGCGCCTGCACAAGACCGTCAAATAACCTGCAGTAATAGCTTGTGGATTCTTTTAACTCCAACTCCTCCAGCCGGCCAGAAGACTTGGGCCTCGTGTGGTGAACCTGTAAACCTACCAAAGAACGTGAAAAAACAAGAAAACAGACCCAGATTAGCCCTTTAAACAATATAGCATCAATTCTTCAATAAACTCAATAGCATGCAAAAGGAAAGGAAAGTACCGGCGAGGTTTTGGTTTTTTAACCCCTCTGGGCGTTTTAAAAAGATAGGAGGATGTTTAGATGATGAAAAACCAGATGCAAAACGTGGAGAAAGAAGAGGGACAATGCTTTTGATGAAAGGGAGATGAGGAAGAACACAATATGTAATGATGAACTTTGAAAACCAATGGAACGAATACTCCCTTCACCGTGAAGCAGATGAACGTGAAAGACAATTCTCCTTGATCAGATGTGACTCCAGAATGCGGCAGCACTTCGACGCGAACTCCAGATCTTTCTCCCTCAGGCCATGAATTAAGGGTGCTATTTATAGACCCTCAAACTCTCTGGTCGAGCAGAGGATAATCCAGCAAGATAAGAGGATAACTCTTAGCAAATCCCTGAAGATAATATCACCAAGAGTCCAGAGAATCAAACAGAAGGTTCTGAAGATCAGATTTGGAAGAGAAATCACTAATTCAAACTCTCATCTCGACCACGGAGTAGCAGAGAAAAGGCCTAAACTGCCAGGACTCTCTGTTAGATGTAACGGCTACTCGACAGACCGCCACATGAAAATAACGTGCCAGGGAACGTCCGTTACATTCAACCTTATCTCAAAAGAGATAAGATCAATAGGAAGAAGATCAAACAAATTGGACTCTCGAAGGAAAGTAACGGCCAAGGTTGGACGCTTTGGAATAAATAACGGCTGCACGACAGATCGTTAGATTCAACAGATAAGTAAGAGGATAAGCTTTAGAACAAAGGCCTCAAACTTTAGGACTCTTCGATAAGTAATGGCCCAGGGATCATGCGTTATATGGAAGTAACGCCCCCAGGGAAGACCGTTATTAACAATGAGGATAAAAAAGGTGCAAAGCTTGCTAAGCTCATCGAATAAAAGGCCACAATAAACCATACTCCAACCAAGGAGAAGACCCAAGAAATAGGCTTCAAACTGATCAAGGAGACTCAATGAAGAGTGAACAACTCGGAGCATCATGGATAAACAAGGAGATGACCCAACTCATTGGTCATAAAACGGGTGTCAACACTGCGATTGGATGGGAGAGAAAATATGGTCGCAACTTTTGCACGGCCATAACTAGGGCTAGTGCAAACTTCTCCATCCATGAGTACCAGAACTCAGGGCCCTAGAGTGCTCGGCTCACATAGTATACCGGCTTCATAACTTTGTCCGCCTCCCAAGCAAGCATGGCACTCAACGTGCTCGGTGTTACGGACAAGTATAAAAGTAGTTGTTCTCTTTCCTGGGGCTTGGAGAGTATAGTAGGCGAAGACAAATACCGCTTCAATTTCTCGAAAGCTTTCTCGCACTCCTAATCCCAGTCCACTCGCCCCCTCTTCTCCGATGATTTGTTGGCCTGCTTGATGAGTCGGAAGAAGGGAAGGCATCTTTCTGTGGCCCTAGACAAGAACCAGGTAAGGGCGGCTATGTGACTAGTGAGGCACTGTACGTCCCTCACCCTTTCTTGCCGCTTCATCTCAAGCACCGCTCGGATTTGGTCGGGGTTTGGTTCAATTCCACGGTGGGTTACCAGAAATCGAGGAACTTACCCGACCTGAGTCCAAATGTAATTTTTTTTGGGTTGAGCTTCATGTTGTACCTCTACAGCATTGCAAACATCGTTGCCAGGCCCTCTAGGTGCTCTGCCACTCGGAGACTTTTGACGAGCATATCGTTGATGTAGACTTCCATGTTACGGCCGATTTGAGCATCAAACATGTGGTTGACGAGGCGCTGATACGTGGCTCCAGCATTCTTCAACCCAAAGGGCATGCGCATGTAGCAGTAGAGCCCGTGGTTAGAGACGAAGGCACCAAAAAGTGTAGAGGCAGAAAAGTGGTCTCCCAGACCTCGTACCACACTTTTAAGATTTGTTTGATTAGGAAAGAACGTCTAGCCACCCGTGGAAGCCTATAAGCACTAGAAGAATGGTGTCAAAAGGAGCCCTGGGCATTACCCCTGGGGACAACCCTCCGATGCTTAAGTTTGAGCCGAGTCAAGGAAAGGAGTAACAGGAGACTGAGAGAGAGAGAGAGTAGAGCGAGCTAGCTTTTGGGTAGTGCTTGATTCCCTGGAGTGCTCACTGTGTCTGGCAAGTGCTCGGAGAGTGCTCACCGTGTGAAGGAAGTGCTCAAAACCTTGCCTCTTTCCCTCTACACGTCTAGTTTACTCCCTTGGGTCGGGAACTCTGGTTATTTTTCATGTGGGGGCGTGTCTCTGCAAGGGTCTCTGTTTGTGGCGGTATATCTTTCTGTCTATGTCTCTCCCCATGTTTGTCTCTTCTTCATAAGTCTGGCGGCCTATTTATGGGTCGTCCAGGGGATGGCACCCATTCCTCAACAGGGAAAGGCATGAGTTGTAGGGTAACACCCCCTTGATCGTAGGAGGAGTTTCCTATAGTGCTCCTACTCAACTGGGAAGCTTGGTCTCGGGGCGAGGATCATGGCATGGACCTAGTCACCACTAGGGACGTAGCCTATAACGGTAGGAAAGTCGTCTGATTTCTGGAGGGTCATCCGACGTCTAGGTCGCCCGAATTAAGGCTTCCTGGGAATGGCGAGTCTTCGATATGCCCTTACTGGGCCATTTGCCTTTGGGCTGTCAGGTGGTCTGCATTAACCAAAATAGACTGGGCTGGTGTGGGCCTGTTACTAGTAGGCCGCAATGGGCCTGGCGGGTTTCACCCTCCTCAACAATACTCTTGATAGTCTGCTTGAAAATTTTGATGATAGAATTAATGATAATGTTTAAAGTTTTCAAGCCTCCTATTTCTCTATTTCTCTCCCTTCCTATTTCTCTCCCCTAACTCCCCTTATTTTCTCTCATTTTCTCCCCCTTTTTGTCAATCAGCAAAAAAGTGTAAAGATAGAACAAACAAAGAGTAAAAGAGACAGTCATACTGATTAAACTGAAATGATACAACGTTGAAGTAATACCACTAGATGTTTATGAAACCTTAGAGCATAGAGATGCTTAGCGAAAATATATAGGAAGTACACAGAACAAATCCTTTTAATGTTTTCTTTTTCTTGTGTATTGGAGAGAAGAAGAGAAAATATTTGAGGGATTAGTTGGTGGCAGTGGAGGATAAGCACCCGATGCAGTAAGATGTTACTCATATATGGCTTCTCGATCCAAGAAGATATCAGAAGTTATAGGGTCCAACCTAAGTTTTTCTCTGTCCTTATACATGTGGAGATAGACTTCATAGAATTTGGGGGCTCTGGCAATTTCATCCTCAAACTCTTTATATGCATGTTGGAGAGACCATTTTGGAAAAGGAATTATTACTTGTTCATGAGCTAGCCTCTCCTCCAACTCTTCCTTGTATAACCTTACATCTTTAGTGATGTACATCCATTTGTCGAAGGAATATTAGAAAGAATCATGTCGAACTTTCATAATTTCCTTGATTGTAATACGACCTTAATGCAAAAAAAAAATTAGAAGTTGATTCATCCCAAGTGTGCTTTGTCCTTGAAGCCTGAAAGTAGTGTTTATCTATATCATGTGGACAAATGGAGCTTTGCATGCTTTATACTTTAGGAAGTTGGTTTGAAAGATAGGATACTTTTTTTCTTCTCCAAGAAGAGTATGATTGAATTGTGACCGGGCTGAGGGTCAATCTCAGGATAGACAGAGGTTGAATGCCAAGGATGAAGAGTAATGGACGTGGATGGTCGAACAACTTTGGTCTTGGTTCTATTTATAGATATAGGAATAGGATGACATTTTCTAGCAAGATAATCTTCAAAGTCCTTGGCCACTAAAAGATGAATGTCCTCCCATTCTATTTTGACTTCTGGAATGGTACTTGTAGAGTGGGACTACAATATAGATTCTGGAGGTGGAGGTGCCTAAGTAGGAGGTTTAGAAGAGGAACAGTCAGAGGGTCTGGTTCTTCTATAAGTGGAGGAGACTCTACGCTTCCTCTGATAAGTAGTAGGAGGAGATAGTCCTACTAGAGGTACAAAAATGGAAAGAGGTGTATAAAGAATTATGTCTATACAGGGTAAAGGAATAGAAGGTTGTGGAGATGGAGGAAGAACTTGAGATAAGACAGTAGGTGGTATTTGAGGAGAGACAGGACGTGGAATTTGAGGAGCAGGAGAAGAAGAAGAGGGAATTAGTTGAGAAGGAACTGGAGAAGGTGTAGGAGCTGGCTCAGGAGATGGCTAAGGATGTGTGATGGACCTATTGGAGTATCACTTGATGGAGCAGCTATTGGAGGTGGAAGTGTCTTGACGAGCTGAGTAGCAATCCTCTGTAATTGTGCCATCATAACTATAAGGAGATTTTGATTTGTCTGGACCATATTCTTAACCTCCTAGATTTCTTCTCTTTGGCTTTCAATTTCACTGTCCAAATGTCACTTTAAATTAGTCGAGGCTTCATGTGGGACCTGACTAGCTTTGACTTGGTTGACGATTGACTGTTGAGTACCCGAGGTATATAGAAATTGGTTCTACATCAGAACGATATCTTCATGATGGGATTGCAGGCTTTGAATTAAGTCATATTTGACTTCTACCATTTTCTCCTCAAGCTGCCCATGAGAATGAAGTACCTTCTTCTCCACGTCAGTCACTACCTCATTGATATAATCAGAGAAATTTTCAACATTGAATTTTAAAACAGTCAGCTCATCATGGAGGTTTTTAAGGCCTTGATGGATATCTACAGGAATTTGTGCAGTGGAGGTAGAAGAAGGTACTTCTGTAGAGATCTTCTTGGCTGACTCCTTTTGTGGAGTCAGTGGTGAGAATTACTCAATTTCTATTCGATCTAGGGGGCTACAGGTTCTTCTGTGTAAGCAGGTAATTCAATGTGGTGCTCCTCCTCGCTCAGTGGTGTCTCTTCAGTTCGGGCTCCCCTTCAATCTGTGCAGTTACCTCAACTTGGGGTTCCTCCTCAGCCTATTGCTTTCCCACGGCTTGTGGTACATTGGGATGCTCCCCCTCAATACGTGTTATCTCTTCAATTTGGGGCTTTCCCATAATTTGTGGTGCAATAGCCATTTCCTCTTCAGCTAGTTGATGGATGATTGTATCAATGTGAGCATTGGCTGCTGCTACTTCTTCTTATGAGGGAAGTTCTTCCATCTCCCTTTACTATCCTACTAGCTGGGAAGGTTGTCTACTTCCTCTGGCTCTTGGGTAGGCTCTACAACGGTTGATCTTGATGCTTTAGCCCTCACCCACTACCCACTTTCTTGAATGAAACCACATCTCTTCAAATTATTGGCATGAATATAGATGTAGGGGCTAGCCATTTCATTACTAATATCAACATTAAAACACTTCAGGATTGTGGTCACATAGGACCCATATGGTAGCCAATACAAAAAAAAATTTTGCTACCTACCCTAGCTATCTTTCTGGCTTCCTTTGCCCTTTTTACCATTGTCTCAAAGATAATAGATGCTAGGTTTATTTCTTTCCTTTCCAATAGAGAGAAGAGGAGAGTTGAATCTTCAATTGAACATACAGAGTGACTTCTTGCCGTTGGAACTAAAATGTGGGTAATAATCATATGTAACATTCTCGCTTTGGCCTCCATCTGGGTAACATCCAGGTTACATTTGCTTGCAATCCTGAAATTTGGCCCAATAATCTATCATCAGTTTACTTCAGTTTCTTCCCTATTTTGGAGGTTGACGCTTGTGGTAGAGCATTCTAAAATTTCTACTAACGATTGAGTGATTTCTATGTAGGTATTTCTGACGGATGTAATGAGCTTTTCACTCTCTACCCTTAAGTTGAAATTGAAGACCTTACCGACTGATAAGTGTCGCATTTCATATCATAAGCTGCATCACATTCATCATTTTTGAGCATTTGACGAGCATAGTTGTGCATTAATATGGCAAAAATCTCATTCTCACCATTAATTTGAGTTTGCATGATTTTATGATTATTTTGAGTTAAAATAGCAGTGTGAGAAATATTTAAGAAACTGCACAATGGTTATAATGAAGAATATTGATTATTTTAATTTTTTTAAAAATCTCAAGAATTTGCGTCAAAGCAGAAGGGCGCCCATTTAATAATGAACGGCAACTGTAGCAGACGCAATTTCTGAAGCAATTTTTATGAAAAAAAGAATTCGCGGCTGAATGGAAGGACGCTCATTAAAATGTGCGACCGAGTAAACAGGCGCCCATTCATTTGATGAAAATAGAAAAAGAAAAGAAAAAGAGCTAAAAAGGAGAGGAATGAACGACCGTCCACTCGTACGCTATTTCATTGGAAAAGAATGAGCGGCCGACCAAGCAGGCGCTCATTCTATTATATGGAAAATCAGAACAAAAATCAAGAAAAATGGAAAAAGAATGAGCAGATGTTTGCAAAGTCACCAATTCCTTGATTTATGGAAAAAATGAAAATATCAAAAAGAGGAAATGTAGAATGGGCGGCCGGCTATTCAGTCGCGCATAGGAATGTGCGCCCACTGCCCCAGTTGTCATTTTTGCAAGAGGCAGAAATGTGAACGCAATGCCCTGATCGCAGTTATCTTCCTATTTTTGGACTTATCTCCTCTTGTTTGAGGAAAGGAGGACTCTAAACGTGACAAGATCCCTACTTGGATCACGTTTTGATGCTGGGAAATTGGATTCAAGCCTAATCTGGATGGTTTCGATCATAGGAAGTTATGTGCACTATAAAAGGCCACCAAAAGCAGACCAATGGGGATGTTAGCCTATTTTCTTAGCCTATCTTCATGCTCTTCTGTTCATCTTTTTGAAGTCCCGCGATCAATGACACCCATGAGGGGGGTGAATTGGGTGTTTACAAATTTTAAGGAAACTTTTGGCCTTTTATAAAATATGTGATAAACTACTAATTAAGAGAAACAAATCTATTCACTCACAATTTGATTTATCAAATTCCATTTGGTGATGAGATAGATTATGCAAGGTGAAAGAGGATAAAAACTGAACTATAATGTACACTCATATTCACGTAGAATGGGGGTAGACGAAATGGAACAAACCACACAATTCAAACACAATGCACGGTGATTTTTAAGGTGGTTCAGATGCAACGACGGTAATCCTACGTCCACCCCTCACCAAACCCGGTGAGACTTCACTCGGGGATAAATCCCCAAACGGAGACGATGCTCCAACCACACATGCAGGACGACGCCTGCACACACACGGGGGAGCGCCCCAATACACACACACATACGGAGACTATGTCTCTAACACGATCCGACAACCGGATCACCAACACAAACACCCGCTGCCACAAGTGCAGCAAACCACACACACGAGACAGAACGGATCTAAATAGACCCACACACACACAAACGTAGATCTAGGAAGATCCACGCACACACACACATACGACCACGGATCCAACAACGATCTACACACACACAAGTTCTTCAATTTATGACGAACACAAATACAACACCCAAAGCATAAAGACGATGAAGCTTAGTTTAGAAAACTCCTATTTTGGGTTCCCCTTGAATGCATGTTGCGGATCTTGAACAGATCTTCAATCTTCACTTGACCAGATCTTCAATCCGTGCTTGCTTAGCTTTTCTCCTTTCTTGCTTACTTGGCTTCTCCTCTTTCTTGCTTGCTTGGCTTCTCTTCTTTCTCCTTTAGGCACTCTTCTTGGAATCCTTGCTTGCTTGCTTAGCTCTTCACTTCCTTGGAGGAGGTTGGCTTCAGATATGCCTTCAATGGGTTGAGAATGGATGAAGAACACTTGCTGCACTGAGTACTGTTCACGGCTACAGTACCCTTCTTCTTCCTCCTTGGACAGCACCCTCTTGATCTCCCTTGGATCTCACTTGATTTCCCCTTAGATAGCTAGGGTTTATGACTCCATAAGAGAGTTTTATAACCCTTAAATGGTCCTGGACAAGCCCCAGACCAGATCCACGAAATCCTCCTTGATTGGGGGCAGCAAATGGGTGAAGATACCTCTCCACGGGATGGAAAAACCAAGTCAACAAAAGTGGCTTCGGGGCTGGCGGCCGACCGGAGGTAGGTTGGCAGTCGATCGTAAATCTGCAGAATGGAGATTTTTGCATTCTAGAATTTTTGGTCGACCGGCCAGCACCCGACGGTCGACCGGAATGTGAAAAACTACAGTTTTCTTAATTCTGGTAATTTCGGTCGACCGCCAGCTATAGTAAATTTCAGACTACTACATTTTAGCCCCAAACTCCATTGCAACCCTTCCAAACTCTGTGGCATCAAACTCCTTTGATCTTGGAGAGATTATACAAAGATTTTAACCTATAAAATCATAATAAAAATGATTAGAACTTTAGCTTAATAATCAATATGATAAATGTGTGAAATGCATACATGAAAGCCCATGTTCAAGGTGCATACAAACACTTTGAACCATAAAAGCTTTAAGCTAAAGGTCAAGGATTATTTCTATGCAAGTGAGCAATGTATGAGAATATTTTAGCCATACACATATACAAGTGAACACTTTGAAAACATGATTGACTAAAGATCAAGATCTATGCATTTGTTCAATATGAATGTATCATGTAACCAAGCTCCATGAAGAGTATGCATAGGAGGCATTCAAAGCACATGTTCAACTCAATCATAGTCAACCAATCGACAGGAACAATCAACCATTTAGTTTAGTTATCATCATTTACTTATCACACAAAATCATAGCATTACACACTAAGTTTAGTTATCATCAAAACCATAGCTCAACAATCTCTCCCTTTTTGATGATGACAAACTTAGGGATAAATGAGGATAAACGTAGTGACGATGACAAACTAAATGAGGATACAATATGTTCTCCTCCCCCTAACACGGGTAATCATGAATCTTCTTTTTCTCCCCCTTTGACATTATCAAAAGGCGGGATAAGGCAAAGCTTTCTCCCTTATCAACAAGCAAAACGAAACCAACGAAGCAGGAGCAATTCTTGCTCCCCCTTTGACAGTATCAGCAGGCGGATGAACGTCAATCTATCTTCCACATTAACACTATCAAGATGAAGGGAAGAAACCACTGAGGTCCAAATAGCAGCATGATGAATGAGCAAGGAACAATGACCCACGTTTGAAGTTCTGATGAAGCATGAGCAAATTATAAGCAAGTGGGTTCATGGAGTGCTTGGGAGGCACCTAATCATGTTGTTGTTGATTGTCATGTTTGCAGATTTTTATTTGTTTTGTGATACCAATGGTTGGCATAAGAGGATACCAATTGTTGATCACTTGGACGTGCTAGGATGAGTAGAGCTAATTTCACGCTTCTCCTCTTGGTCAATCAAAATCCAAAGCTTATTTAACAAGTGTGCAGCATGTGAAGTCCATTTGAAGTCCATTCAATTTTTGGGTTTTCATTATTTTCATATTTTTAATTTTTGATTTATGGTTTGAAATGCATGAGATGCAACATATGCATGTGATGACATGTGAGATGCATAAACAAACAAACAGACAAATACGTATATATACATACAACACAGCTCCCCCGTACTTATTTAAGAGGGAATGGATATAAGAAGGGTGCATGAGGGTCATAGCAACTGAAATGTTCACTTATAACACATGGGAGATTGTGCAATCATATAGGAGATTCATGCAATTGCTCATGCAGCCAATCAATTTTCAAAATATATAATGAATCAAATTTCCAAAGTGTAAGTGAGTAACATGAAAAATGATAGTTGTAATATGGATATTCAGATTTTCAGATTAACACAGGGAGACATTTTACAGACTGCACTTCAATTTTGAGAACAACGTATTGGAGGCTACGCTCTACCACAATGAGTTTTCACCATCATTTTTCAACTCAACCAATATCACATGATAGTCAGAATTTTTCAAGAGTGATCAGGTTCAAATAATTCCTTTTTACGCGAGTAGACGTATGGAGCTCATGCCAAAATCCCCGGTTACTCAGAATACTGAACCATTTCATCTCATCTTGAACAGAGGTACTTTAGTCAACACTTTTCAGAAATGAACCACATCACGTCTCAGGTGACATGTGCCCAATTTACTCAGTTAGACTGAGCATTGCTCTACCTTTCATTTTCATTTTAGATTTTTGAACAAAGATAGGTAGGCAACTTTTTCCTCAACTGTCTCTTCAACATTCATGCAGCAAGTTTAATATCTCCATACTGTTGAAAGAAAATGCCTATATCCTTATCTTTAACACTCATTTTCACATTTGTTCAAGATGTGTATGAATTTGATTCAGCATGTATACCAAAAATATCACAAACACATAACAGTGCAACTCCTCCTAAATAGATACACTTATGAGATATGAACTCTCCCCAGAGTGTATGACATGAAACACTCCAATAATGACTCAAATGCAACATTATTTAGCAAAAAGGCATAAGGTCATAGAAATTTTAAAGGATGGAGGTGAATAGCATATAGTATCAAGCAAGCACATAGAGGGAATGTATGCAACATGTAATGCAAATATGTAACTGATACCAATCAAATGGATACCAATTGAATGAACTGAATGCAACTAATGCATGAGTTCTAATGCAATGCAACCTTTGATCATATAATAATGAAATGCAACATGCCAAGATAGAATGTAATGTGGTGCAAAACTTCTGATACCAAATGAATGAACTAACTTCAGCTAATGCATGAATTGGTATGCATGCAACCTATGCCTAGATGAGCATGTGATGCAAGTTGCAAATACAGCATAGGAGGGCTTGATCTTCAAACCATGAGGCAAATTTCACATGGGAGCATTCACATTATATTAATGTGTCAACAAACATTTTCATGACATGACCTTTATGAAATAAGGGTGTTTAAATGAGTAAAATTAAGTAATGCAACCCAATTTCAGAATTGTTCAAAGATAGATTTTCAAAGGTCTTTCACAAATTTTGAAATGAGAATTCATTCACAAGCCAAATGTTTGAAACATTTAATCAAAAACACATTTTCAATTTAAATAACACAGCTCAAGGATTTATTCACAAATCAACCAATCACAATTTTTAAGATCTGGTACGAGGCGGAGATTTTAGTCCGAAGACCTATCTCAACGCATAGGGAATGCTTCCAAATGGACATGATCCACTCTTCCACAGATGCCATTTGATATACCAGATATGTAATTCAATTCAAGTGAGATCATACAATTCAAATTGAGAATATTCAATATGCAACCACTTCATACACATCTTTCAAGATTTTTAATTTGATTCAACCAATTAGGCACATTCATCACAACATGCTAGTAAATGTCCATTCAAGTTTTTAGAATCAATACATGTCACCTGAGTGTGTTACCAAGTGACAAAGACGGCCATTGCATGAATTGATAAGGTTGAATTACCTTAGTTCAGGAGACAAGATTGAAAGCCTTCAATCACTAAAATTACCAACCTCACGAAGGTTGATATTTCAGCTTTTGCTTTCTTACCTTTGCCTTGAGAATCCATTTTTTTCCAAGCCTTTCTCCTGCAATTCAAAGAAGAATGAAATTCAGTTTACTCATGAGAGTATTTTAAAATCTTCTTGCATAATCCCTGTAAAATCTTCACAAAAGGCATTATTAGTAGCTCAGAAATGATATCATCCACATGTACTTGAACCACTAAGAAGTCTTTTACCTGATTTGCCTTGTGAGAGGTGGTTGATCAAGCTTACCTATTGAACCCATTCTTGGTTAAAATAGATGCGCGCTTTTCATACCATATCTTGGGTACTTACTTCAACACGTACAAGACTTTCACCACCTTGTACTTGAGTCGATCCTAGAAGTTATTCTACATAAAGTAGCTCATCTTCTTGTAGCAACTTGATATGGTTCTCATCATTTCCATCCTTACAAGATATTCTTCCAGTTGATTCAAGCTTGGTCATGACTATCCCATCATCATTTAGATTTAGGGAGTATAATCTGCATCCAGAAGCAAACAGAATTGATTTGTCAATTTCGATTCAAATTTATTAACAATGACATGACAAATTCATTTAACAATTGACATTTCCTAGACAGCTTTAGATGCCATGCATGACTCATGTGTGAACCTAGACACTAAATCCATATGATGAACGTGGTTGCTCCTCCTTAATATGTGTGCATGAATGCAAGATGTTTCAAAAAATTCTAATGCTATATGGAGTCATGGATGTGTTATGAAGACACGGGAGTTACGATGAGTTCACAATATTCAAAAATTTAAGACTGAGTTGAAGGTTCACGCAGACATGAATGTGTATGCAAACTCAATGTATGTAGTGAAATCATGACTTGAAGAGTCTTCAAGCTTCCCTACAACAAGATGCTATATGACACTTGAGATGCACACAAATATGCAAACAGCCATGAATGGAATGCATGTGAGGACATATACAAGATTACATGACTATAAGACTCAAAATGATTCAAAACCTTACACAATCACTGGAGAGAATAGGAGGGATATCACCTGATTTTTCAAGTTCAGTTTTTGATTCTTCTTTCAAGATGACTCATGCCACTTGGCCTATGTGCCTTACCTTCTTGAAAAAAGTAGATTTCATACTTTACACTCCATGGCACACCTGCAAAATAGATTTCTTATTTTGCAATCTTAGGTACCCAAATCCTTTTAGGTCCTTGTGGGTTAGGAGTAACATTGGCATGCAACTTCCAATTCTTAACAACATTCAAGTCATTATTTCTCATGAGAAAATAATTGTGCTTAACATTCCCAGATTTTCCAAAATGATGGTAGAGGGCACGTGGCATCATATTCCTTCTTTTCATTGGTTTTGCCAGTTCATGTGAGTGATCATGATGTGTTTAATGAGAGTTCTTTCTCTTCGACAATAACCAACAATGTGAAGTTGTGTGTCCCCTTTTACCACAATGATTGCAATGTATGGAGGGTTTTGTGGTGAAAGATTTCTTTGTATTTTTCAGACCAGCTTGATTTCTACATGCTCTCATGTCATCATTTTTCATAATGAAACAATCATGCATGGCATGTCCATGTCTTCCACAGTAAAAGCATGTGTTTCTTCATTAGTGGATATGTGTGTGAGGCAGAGGTATGCTTAACACGCATAGTGATGCTAGCAACATTTTTGGATTTTTGATGCATGTTGATTTTCTGATTTTTATTTTCTTTTTGAATCCTTTGGACATTCACACTGTTTTTCTGATTTGATTAGGTTCTTGATACAGTGGGTTGCTAGGAGTGAGATGTGGAGGTGCTGGGTGCACAATTGTCATGAACAAATGAAGTATATGTTTTACTTCCAAATTTCTTTTTGTTCATAGGATTAAACCACAGCCCCTCTCTTTGAAAGTTAACATTCATTCCCAACAATTTATCCAAGTTTTCTTGACCATTGACAAATCTAGACAATGAAGCATTCAAGTCAGAAATTTCTTTTTCAAGGAATGAAATGTGCAATTCATAGGAAGCCATCTTATTTTCACAAGAATTGACTTGTTCATGTAAAGTGGTATTGTTGGTTTTATGACTTTCAATTTCTTGCAACAATTCATCCACTCTTTCAAATTCATGAATATTCACAGATTTTCTTTTTCAAAAGAAAACAATCTTTCAGAAAGGGCCGTGTTCAATTCCTTCAGTTTCTTATTTTCTTTTTCAAGTTTCTTATCATGAAGGAGTTCAACTTGACCATTGTCCATTAGACTTATTCTCTCTTTCAAATCTTTGTTTTCATTTCTCAGGGAGAAAATTTGATCTTTATGAATTTCAAGATCAAACACATGAGACTCAATCAATTCCTCTAGATGCAAGCATTTTTTACAAGGGAAATTACACTTATTTTGTTCAGCATCCTTTTTCATTTTTTTGTTTTCTGATTTTAACTTCTTGTATTTTTCAGCAAGCTCATCATATGCATTCAACAGTTCTTCATAGCTAAATTCATATTCATAATCGGAGTCAGAATTTACCTTGGAGCTTGATTCAATTTGTTGAACATTTCCATGATCACTCATTCCTGCCACATGGCATCGGTCTTCATGCTCTTCCCAGACTTTGGTTAATCCATCCAATATTTCCTTTGCGGAGCTGTAACGAGAAACAAACGGGAAATAATTAGAATCAACTGCGACAATGAGCAATTTTAGAGTAAAACAGTTTTGATCATGTTTAAGCTTTCGATTTACAGTCCAGACATTTTTATCTTTAGACAATTCATAAGGACCATGTGAGATAAACTTCCATAGCTTAGGGTCATATGAATTGACTAGACTACACATCCTTCCTAACCACAAATCAAAATTGCAACCATCAAACACGGGTGGAGAGTTCAAGGTGTACACCATGGTAGTCATTGATCTAAATCACTCTAGATCGTTAGATCTATCAAATTAGAGCCTTAGCACTGATACCAATTGAAGTCTCGCGATTAATGACACCCAAGACGGGGGTGAATTGGGTGTTTACAAATTTTAAGGAAACTTTTGGCCTTTTATAAAATATGTGATAAACTACTAATTAAGAGAAACAAATCTATTCACTCACAATTTGATTTATCAAATTCTATTTGGTGATGAGATAGATTATGCAAGGTGAACGAGGATAAAAACTGAACTATAATGTACACTCACATTCACGTAGAATGGGGGTAGACAAAATGGAACAAACCACACGATTCAAACACAATGCACGGCGATTTTTAAGGTGGTTCGGATGCAACGACGGTAATCCTATGTCCACCCCTCACCAAACCCGGTGAGGCTTCACTCGGGGATAAATTCCCAAACAGAGACGACGCTCCAAGCACGCATGCAGGACGACGCCTGCACACACACACAGGGACGCGCCCCAATACACACACACACACGGAGACTATGTCTCCAACATGATCCGACAACCACATCACCAACACAAACACCCGCTGCCACAAGTGCAGCAAACCACACACACGAGACAGAACAGATCTAAATAGACCCACACATACACAAACATAGATCTAGGAAGATCCACGCACACACGAATCAAATACGACACACACACATACGACCACGGATCCAACAACGATCCACACACACACAAGTTCTTCAGTTTATGACGAACACAAATACAACACCCAAAGCATAAAGATGATGAGGCTTAGTTTAGAAAACTCCTGTTTTGGGTTCCCCTTGAATACATGTTGCGGATCTTGAACGTATCTTCAATCTTCACTTGACCGGATCTTTAATCCGTGCTTGCTTAGCTTTTCTCCTTTCTTGCTTGCTTGGCTTCCCTTCTTTCTTGCTTGCTTGGCTTCTCTTCTTGCTCCCTTGGGCACTCTTCTTGGAATCCTTGCTTGCTTGCTTAGCTCTTCTCTTCCTTGGAGGAGGTTGGCTTCAAATATGTCTTCAATGGGTTGAGAATGGATGAAGAACACTTGCTGCACGGAGTACTGTTCAGGCCTACAGTACCCTTCTTCTTCCTCCTTGGACAGCACCCTCTTGATCTCCCTTGGATCTCACTTGATTTCCCCTTAGATAGCTAGGGTTTATGACTCCATAAGAGAGTTTTATAACCCTTAAATGGTCCTGGACAAGCCCCAGACCAGATCCACGAAATCCTCCTTGATTGGGGGTAGCAAATGGGTGAAGATACCTCTCCACGGGATGGAAAAACCAAGTCAACAAAAGTGGCTACGGGGCTGGAAGTCGACCGGAGGTAGGTTGGCGGTCGACCGGAAATCTGCAGAATGGAGATTTTTGCATTCTGGAATTTTCGGTCGACCGGCCACCACCCGGCGGTCGACCGGAATGTGAAAAACTACAGTTTTCTGAATTCTGGTAATTTCGATCGACCGCCAGCTACAGGTCGGTCGACCGCCAGCTACAGTAAATTTCAGACTACTACATTTTAGCCCCAAACTCTATTGCAACCCTTCCAAACTCTGTGGCATCAAACTCCTTTGATCTTGGAGAGGTTATACAAAGAATTTAACCTTTAAAACCATAATAAAAATGATTAGAACTTTAGCTTAATAATCAATATGATAAATGTGTGAAATGCATACATGAAAGCCCATGTTCAAGGTGCATACAAACACCTTGAACCATAAAAGCTTTAAGCTAAAGGTCAAGGATTATTTCTGTGCAAGTGAGCAAAGTATGAGAACAATTTAGCCATGCACATATATAAGTGAACACTTTGAAAACATGATTGACTAAAGATCAAGATCTATGCATTTGTCCAATATGAATGCATCATGTAACCAAGCTCCATGAAGAGTATGCATAGGAGGCATTCAAAGCACATGTTCAACTCAATCATATTCAACCAATCGATAGGAACAATCAACCATTTAGTTTAGTTATCATCATTTACTTAATCACACAAAACCATAGCATTACACACTAAGTTTAGTTATCATCAAAACCATAGCTCAACACTTTTCAATTTGCTTTATTATTCAAACTTCTACATTGTTAAGTACTCTTTAATTTCTTCTTCTTCCTCTTCTTCTAATTCTCTCTAGTTTTCAAGCTATTTTTAGTTTTTCAAAGTTTAATTCTACGTTTTTACTGTTCACCTGATTTTACACAACTCTGTTCTTTCTCTGTTTTCTTCCCCTTCTGCTCTTCGTTTCATCTTAGTCTCTTCATAAAAGTTCTTCATCTTTCCGAGATCTAGATTTTCTTATTCTTCCTCTTCCTCTAATTCTCTCTTGTTTTTCATTTATTCTCAATTTTTCAAGGTTCTGTCCTGGGTTTTTCATTGTTCATCCGCGCAGACCCACCTCTGTTCCTCCTCATTTTTCTCCCTCTTCCTTATATTTTCTCCTTCTGCACTCTTCATCAATCTTCTTCGTCTTTCTCTAATATTCAACTTTCTCTTCTACCACATCTTCTAATTCTCTCTGGTTTCAAAGCTATTTCACTTTCAATCTTACTCTATTTTTATTTATGTTTTACTATTTTTAACTCCCTTCATCTTCTTCTATCTATCTTTCCCTCCTCTATTTTCTTCACATATCCTAAGGTGGAGATTCTCTTCTTTCGGTGCTCATAAGGCAGCGTCTACCTCCAAGGCGGGGTGATTTAATCAAAGACTTGCCAAGGAGACGACGGTGCTATTCTTCATCATCTTGGCTCTATTTCTTCCCTTATTCTTTTACTTCAAGTTGTAATTTTTAATTTTCATCAAGTTGTACTCTTTCCTTAGCAATAAAAGTTGATTTTGTGCAATTGTTCCTCTATTTTCTCTCTCCACACTTTTCAAATTCTCTTATTTAATCCTCTCATATTCTTTAGATAGGTTTATTTTCATGCACTTTTATTTTCCTTTAGTTTAAACTCACTCCAAATTTGGTTTTCAAAACATAAGGATTTTCCAGCTTGCTTAAAAGAAATTTTCTTCTCCGTGAGATCGACCAGTTCTTACCATTCTACTTATATTTAATATCTTTTTAGTGAGTGAGTGCGGTTATTTTTAAAATTGTGACACGACTTTTAAACGACGAGTTTTGTGCACATCAATTTTTGGCGCCGTTGTCGGGGATGAAAATAATTTTTTATAGTTGGATATTCTTGTGTTTGGTGTGAATATTTGTATATTAATTTTTTTATTTTTATTTTGCAGGAAAAAGAAAAAAAAATCAGAAAATCAAAGTAAAAGGAAATTCGGACTTGGAAATTCACAGAAAATCAACTGTTGCAGAAAGCTAGAAAACGTCGATGAAAGTCTATATCTGTCACTACAGGGAGCAGAAATCAGGAATTCTGTAAATTCTGGAAAATCAAGCATCGCTAAAGGTAAGTAAGCGTAGGTACATGTTCTATTTTTTTAATTTCTGAAAAATCTCAAAAAAATTAAACAAATTCTGGAAAAATTAAAAAAATTAAAATATCAGAAAAATACATAGAGCATTTCTTTTGGCTTTATTCTTCAGTAGGTTACATGTTGATTAGTGTTTTTAGTTGATACTTATCTTTTATCCATCTCTCTTTTAAAAAAAATAAAAAAAATCTCTTTAAAAAAAGAAAATAATAGAAAATAAGAATTTTTTTTCATGATATCATACTTTCATCTTAGTTGCATCTCTTGCATGCATTGTTGCATCTAGTTGATTATTTCTTCATTCACTTGTATCATTTGAAAAAAAAATTTCCCTTCTCTTCTATTTCCCCTTCTCAATGGCAGGTTAGGTTCCTTACACCCTTCTTAAAATTGGAAGGACTCTCCATTGAGCATTCCATCTCTTTAGATTAAAATTTCCCTTTCTAAGACCTTCATAAATCCCCGCACCCGTGGATTCCCTCACGGACGTTGGGCAGGTTGTACCACGAAGTACCCCGGAGTTAGATTGCCCTTAGAAGGTCCACACAAAAAAGAGAGGAGTTTTAGAATTTATTACTATTTTGGAAGATCGGTGTCTAGGCTAGAGGTTAAGTGGCAAACGCTCAAGCGGGTTTGTGGTTATTTAATTAGGTCCCTACGAAAGTAGGGGGAGCCTCCCACAACCTCACCTCTTACCTGACCGGTGGACCAATTTGATAGTGAGTGCCAATTCTTCCTTTGCAAAAATAAAAAAATAAAATTAAAAATAAAAATAAAAAAAATCATCATCATTTTTGCATGTACCATTTATATAGGGACTAATTGCATTTTCATTTAGTGGTTCATTTATTGCATTATTTTGAAAAACTTCAAAAAAAATTCAAAAATTCAAAAACAACATTCCCTTTGGGCCCTTTTGCATTGCATGCAAGGTAGGAGATCCCTACACCCACATTTGATAGGACCCATAGGTGAGATTGAGAGGTTAGTAAATTTTAGAAATCATCATCAACCTAACCCCATGGCAGACCAAAATCAACAACAAGCTCCCAAGTAAATGAAGGAATATTTCTTGTCAAATCAATACCAACCTTCATTCTATGTTCAAGTACCTCAAAATCAAGCAGCCCAATATGAAATCAAATCAAGTACTATTCAAATGTTAACATCCTTCTATGGCAATACCAGTGAGGATCCTTACAAACATCTTGACGAGTTCCTCTAGATTTTCTCCACAGTCAAGATCCAAAACTTTTCTGATGATGCTCTTAGGTTGAATATCTTCCTATTTTCTCTCAAAGATAAAGCCAAATATTGGTTAGGAGCCTAGGGTAGACTAATAGATACATGGGCAGAGATGCAAAAAGAATTTTTGAAGAAATTCTATCCCATTGGGCGAACCAATACCATGTAGAGAGCGATAACTGGATTCACACAAAACCCTGGGGAGCAAATCTATGAGGCTTGGGATAGATTAAAAGATTTGCTTAGAAAATACCCCCATCATGGATTATCAAGATGGCAAATTGTCCAAGCTTTTTATGAGGGGTTAACTAAAAATTATCGTCAAATGGTGGATGCTTCATGTGGAGGAGCATTCATGAGTAAAAGTGAAGATGAGGCTTATGATTTATTTGAGATGCTCAGTGCAAATTCTATTAGTCATGCCTCGCATTAATCTTATGAGAGAATGATTGGGCCATCTAAGAGGGGAGGGCTTTATGAAGTTAAGAGCCAGAGAGAGTGTGAGAATAGGATGTATATAAATTCCTTAACTCAAAAATTGAACAAAATGGATTTGTTGACACGGAAGATAGAGAAGGTTGATCTAGTAGCTCTAAGTTAGATTAGTTATTATCTAATAATAGGCAGGGACCTTCTTTTTCTGCTCCTCAACCTCAACCGTTCTCAGCTCCCAGTCATGAAGAGATTTGTGCTCTTTGTTCTAGCCCTAATCATGTTGTTACTGATTTCCCACTGCAGCCCAGTTTTTCCCATTTATCCAAGAACAGATCTTCGCTGCTCAGGGTGTGTCCAAACCTACATATGATCCTTATTTTAGCACCTACAATTCAGGTTGGAGAAATCATCCCAATTTTTCTTGAAAATCTCAGCAAGGTCCATCTACCCAATCCAATCCCTCAATTCAAAAACAATCTTTTCCAACTTCCAATCAGTCAAGCCAAAATTTCTCTTATCCATCTCCGTTTCAGCAACAATTTTAGCAACCTCCATTTCATCAAGCTCAGGCCCCGTATCATCAAGCTCAGTCGTTTCAGGTCCAATATCATCAGTATCATCCACACCGCTTAATTTCAACCTCAAGCTCCTTATCACCCTCCTCCTCCTCAACCCCCTCAGCCCAATTTCAATGATAAATTTGACCAACTTCAGCAACTCATTCTTTCTCAACAACAATCCATTGCTAAGTTAGAGGGTCGAATAGGGCAATTGGCTGCTAGCAATATGAGGAGAGATGTAGGTCAACTTCCTCCCCAACCTATGCCTAATCTTAAGAACCAACCTCCGGGATTTCACCAAAGAGCACCTCTTCTTCCTCAACCAACCCAACCTCAGCCTCCTCCTTCTATGGGCCCTCAATTTGAGAATGCCAAGGCTATATCTACCCTTAGGAGCGGGAAGATTTTAGATGACCCTTATCATGCTAGGAGAGCTGGTAGCAGTTCGGGCCAAGAAGCCCACGTGGAAAGTGATAGTGAGGAAGAGGAGTCGGTGATCGTGCAAGAGAAAAAGAAGCCAGAGGGGGGGAGAAAAAGTAGGATAAAGGAAAGAGAAAGGTTGATGAAGGACCCCAACAATATGTGCCAAAGGCCCATTTTCTCGATGCTCTAAAGTCAAAGGCTCACAAGAAAATGTCGGTTCAATAAGAAGAATTAGTGGAATTGTTTAAACATGTGAATATCAATATTCCACTCTTGGACGCAATCAAGCATGTATCGGCATGTGCGAAGTTTTTGAAAGAGCTTTGTACTCCAAAGAGGGAGCCGAAGGCAGTAACTCAGAAGATCCGCTTATCTGAGGATGTTAGTGCTATTGTAATGAATCATCTGCCGAAGAAGTTGAAGGACCCCGGAGCTCCATTAATCTCATGTGATATAGGTGGAGTCACGTTTGATAGAGCATTACTGGATCTAAGAGCCAGTGTGAATTTGTTGCCCACCTTCATATACGAGCAATTTGATCTGGGGGAGTTAATGCCCACTTCAATAATCCTTCAACTGGCGGATCGGTCAGCGAAAACTCCAACGGGTCTGATGGAGGATGTGATTGTAAAAGTACGTGAGTGTTATTTCTCGGTGGACTTTCTCATTCTAGATATGGCCTCGTCTCAAGAACTTAAACACACGCCAATTATTTTGGGACGCCCATTTTTAGCTACGGCAAAGGCCAACATAAACTGTGCCACGGGAATGATGGATATCTCTTTTGGAGGTGAAAAAGTTTCTTTGAATGTGTTTAAGGCATCTCAATATCCGGAACAAGAATGTAATGTTATCGATGTATTTGAGGAATTGATTGAAGAAAGTTCGGATGAAGTTAAGGATATGCTAGAAGAGGGTAGCATGCTTCAGGATTCCCCTCTTTCTTGTGCGCCCTACTCTAGGATAGAGCCACTCCCTCCATTGCAAGATGAGCCTGTTCTTCCATCTCTGGATCATCCGCATGTTCTTGAATTGAAACCTCTGCATATTCTCTTAAGTATACTTATCTGGGCCCTGACCACACTCTGCCCGTGATTATTGCTTCTAATCTCACTTCTGCTTAGGAATCTCAACTTTTAAATGTCCTTAAAGAGCATAGGGGGGCGATAGCTTGGTCAGTGGGGGATCTCAAAGGGATTAGTCTGGATGTTTGCATGCATTATATCTATTTAGAGGATAATGCCAAGCCGAGTAGAGAGATGCAGTGCCGACTGAATCCCAACATGAAGGAGGCGGTCAAGAAGGAAGAAGTAAAGTGGTTGGATGTCGGGATTATATATCCCATTTCAGATAGTAAGTGGGTCAGCCCGACGCAAGTTGTGCCAAAGAAATCAGGGCTGACTGTTGTGATAAATGAAAAATGAGAAGAAGTGCCCATGCGATTACAGACGGGGTAGAGAGTTTGCATAGATTACATAAAATTGAATTCAGTAACCAAGAAAGATCATTTCCCACTCCCATTTGTAGATCAAATTTTGGAGAAACTGGCTAGGCAAAAGTATTTTTACTTTTTGGATGGCTATTCCAGGTATAATAAGGTTACAATTTACCCAGAAGATCATGAAAAGACGACGTTCACATGCTCCTATGGCACGTTTGCTTTTAGACGAATGCCATTTGGGCTTTGTAATGCCCTTGCCACCTTTCAGCGATGCATGATGTCTATCTTTTCAGAAATGGTGGGTGAATTTTTGGAAGTCTTTATGGATGACTTCTCTGTGTTTGGTGCCTCATTTGAAAATTGCTTGGAGAATTTGACTCAAGTGCTGAAGAGGTGCATTACATCGAATCTAGGGTTAAGCTGGGAAAATAGTCATTTTATGGTAAGAGAAGGGATAGTGCTAGGCCATGTTGTATCAGAAAGGGGAATAGAGGTCAACAAGGCTAAGGTCGATTTGATTTCTAATCTTCCTCCTCCCATATCTGTCAAACAAATCCGTTCTTTTCTTGGCCATGCAGGTTTCTATAGAAGATTCATTCAGAACTTCTCTACCATTGCTCGTCCGCTCACTCAGTTGCTTGCCAAAGACACTCCCTTCAATCTTGATAGTTCATGTTTACAGGCATTTCATTCCTTGAAAGCGGCCTTAACTCAAGTTCCGATTCTTCAATCTCCAAATTGGTCGCTCCCTTTTGAAATTATGTGTGATGCCTCAGACTATGCTGTTGGAGCTATCTTGGGTCAGAGAATCGATAAGAAACCCGTGGTGATCTACTATGCGAGCTGCACCCTCGCCGATGCTCAGTTGAATTACACCACCACGGAGAAAGAATTGCTTGCTGTTGTTTTCGCCCTAGAGAAATTTTGCTCATATCTGTTTGGGGCTAAGGTCATTGTTTATTCCGATCACTCTGCTTTGAGATACTTGCTTTCCAAGAAGGATGCCAAACTCCATCTCATTCGTTGGATTTTATTACTGCAAGAATTTGATTTGGAAATTAGAGACAAGAAGGGGTTAGATAATGTTGTAGCTGATCATCTATCAAGGATAGTGATACCTGAGAGTGCTTCTATGTCTGATTCTTTTTCTGATGAACAAATTCTTTCTATCTCTCACTCTTCAACCCCCTGGTATGCTCACATTGTCAATTACCTAGTGGTAGGATAAATTCCGGGAGGGTGGACTAAGCAGGAGAAGGATCAATTCTTTTATAAGATCAATCACTATTTTTGGGAGGACTCGGAGCAGTTTCACATGGGTCCTAATCATATCATAAGAAGATGTGTCCCCGAAGAGAAGCAACAATTTGTTTTAAATCTTTGTCATAATCTTGCATGTGGGGGACACTTCTCAGGTAGAAAGACTGCGGCGAAGGTGCTACAAAGTGGATTCTAGTGGCCCACATTATTTAAGGATACTTATGAATTTTTCAAAACATGTTTGAGGTGCCAAGCTGTGGGTAACAATTCAAAGAGAGATATGATGCTGCATAATCCCATTCTAGTTGTCGAAATTTTTGATGTTTGGGGTATTGACTTTATGGGACCGTTTCCACCTTCTTTTGGGAATGAATACATCTTGGTGGCGATCGATTATGTTTCAAAATGGATTGAAGCAATAGCCACAAGGACCAATGACCATAAAGTAGTGATGAAATTTGTGAAGAAGAACATCTTTTCTAGATTTGGGTGTCCGAGGGCTATCATCAGTGATGGGGGTTCTCACTTCACGCATTCTCAGTTCCGATCTTTACTCCGTAAATATGGCATTACTCTAAGCTTGCCACCCCCTATCATCCCCAAACCAGTGGCCAGGTAGAAGTGTCCAATAAGGAGATCAAGAACATTTTGCATAAGATAGTTAGGCTGGATAGGAAAGACTGATCCGAGATACTAGATAATGCATTGTGGGCATATAGAACTGCATTCAAAACTCCCATTGGAATGTCACCTTATAGTCTCATCTTTGGAAAAGTCTGCCACCTACCTGTAGAGCAGGAACATAGGGCATATTGGGCCATTAAACAAGTCAATTTTGATCTCACTCAAGTTGGGTCCCAAAGAGCCCTGCAACTCAATGAATTGGAGGAACTGCGTAATGAAGCCTATGAAAAATCCAAGATTTATAAAGCTAAAACCAAAGTTTTTCACGATAAGCATATTCACAGGAAAACTTTTTATGCGAATCAAAAGGTTTGGCTTTTTAATTCAAGGCTACACTTGTTCCCTGGTAAGTTAAAATCTAGATGGGATGGACTATTTGTGGTTATTAAGGCTTTTGACCATGGCACTGTCAAAATTTTAAACCCTAATAATTGTCACATTTTTACTGTTAACGGTCAACGATTGAAGCCCTACTTGGAAAATGAACAGTTGTCAAAAGAATCCATTGCATTGAGTGATTTGGAATAAAATCTTCATGAGCTTTCATGCATCTGGCTGAAGACGGAAAACTTAGCACTTCTAGGAGGCAACCCAAGGTTCTTTGTTATTTAATGTTTTGTTTTCAGTAGTCAGGATAAGTGGAGAAGGAACCATCACATATCAATGATGGAGTGATTCGCCCCGCACACCAGGTTGTATCTTTCCATCTCAACCGTATTCTTTGTTACATTGTTCTATTGCTTTCTATTTGTATATGTCATTAAGAATAATGTCATTCAAGTTGGGGGGGAGAGAAAAAATTTCATGATGCATATAGTACAACATGACAGAAGATCTTGCATGATGTCCAACATTGATCGTATTGTCATGCATTTTTGCATAAAATAAAAAGATGAAATCCTCATTTTGAGTTTCTTGATTCATGCTTGAATTGAAAGTGATTCTGGAAAGGAAAGACTAGGGACAAGGATGATGGAAAAATTATTTTAATCTAGTGATGAAAAACTGATGTAAGAATCTCTTTAAAGTTCATGAGCACTTTAGAAAAGAAATCACATTGCACTCTAATGAAACAAGCGGGACAAACCCTCTGTTATTTTGGGTGTGGTGTCTGACACTATGCGCTTCTTAAGGAAGAGATCTCTTTGATATAGTTTTCTGCCAAGGTATCTATCAAATAAGTGCAAAAGCACATTGTTGAAGAAAAAAAATAGAGAAAAAAGAGAAAAGAACACCATGAAAAATACCCTGAATCTTAGTAACCAAGCCTAGTTCACCTAAGACTTGTTGAGGTTCGCGTCAAATAAAAAAGGGAACCTTGATCTGTGTAACTGGGCCTACTTCTCCTAAGGCAAGAGTCGAGGTTCATGTTAAACAGTGAAGGGTAGTGCAGCATATTGTGTGTAGAAAAATAAAAAGATCTCAAGAGGACAAAGCAATAAGGCAGACAAAAAGTTAATATGCTTAATGCTCTGATTTAAGAGGTGTAGGGTTGAAAGGCACTTGTTTGGAATAGCAAATGGGGGACGCAATTGCTGTGGATTTAGTATTACACATACACAAGTACTATTGAACTTTGATTTGAATTCTTGATCATGTACCTTAATTTCCAATCTAAGGCTAGTATGTATTAATGCTTCCAGATTCCTAATCTTTGGTTTATTCTGTGAAGGAAAAATAAGATATGAAATTATGGACATTATAAACTCTTGTTGGTCCTAAATTTTAATTTATTTACATTGCTAAGGGACTAGTAATGAGTAAGTTGAGGGGTATGATAAGTGTCATATTTCATATCATGAGCTGCATCACATTCATCATTTTTGAGCATTTAACGAGCATAGTTGTGTATTAATATGACAAAAATCTCATTCTCACCATTAATTTGAGTTTGAATGATTTTATCATTATTTTGAGTTAAAATAGCAGTGTGAGAAATATTTAAGAAAATGCACAATGGTTATAATGAACGATATTGATTATTTTAAATTTTTTGAAAATCTCATGAATTTACGTCAAAATAGAAGGACGCCCATTTAATAATGAATGACAACTGTAGTAGACGCCATTTCTGAAGCAATTTTTATGAAAAAAAAGAATCTGCGTTGGAATGGAAGGGCGCACATTAAAATGTGCGACCGAGTAAACAGGTGCCCATTCATTTGATGAAAATAGAAAAAAAGAAAAAGAGCTGAAAAAGGAGAGGAATAAACGACTGTCCACTCGGGCGCTATTTCATTGGAAAAGAATGAGCGGCCGGTCAAGCAGGCGCTCATTCTATTATACAGAAAATCAGAAAAAAAATCAAGAAAAATGGAAAAAGAATGAGCGGCTGTTTGCAAAGTCGCCAATTCCTTGATTTATTGAAAAAAATAAAATATCAAAAAGAGGAAATGTAGAATGGGCGGCCGGCTGCTCAGTAGCACATAGGAATGTGCGCCCACCGCCCCAGTTGTGATTTTTGCGAGAGGCAGAAACGGAACGCAACGTCCCGATCGCAATTATCTTCATATTTTTGGACTTATCTCCTCTTGTTTGAGGAAAGGGGGACTCTAAACGTGGCAAGATCCCTACTTTGATCAAGTTTTGATGCTGGGAAATCGGATTCAAGCCTAATCTAAAAGGTTTCGATCGTGGGAAGTTCTGTGCACTATAAAAGTCCACCAAGAGCAGACCGATGGGGATGTTAGCCTATCTTTTTAGCCTATTTTCATGCTCTTCTGTTCATCTTTTCAATTTGATTTCTTCTTCAAACTTCTTCATTTTTAAGTGCTCTTTAATTTCTTTCTTCCTCTTATTCTAATTCTCTCTAGTTTTCAAGCTATTCTTAGTTTTTCAAAGCTCAGTTTTATGTTTTTACTGTTCACCTAGTTTTACACAACTCTGTTCTTTCTCCATTATCTTCCCATTCTGCTCTTCATTTCTTCTTAGTCTCTTCATAAAAGTTCTTCGTCTTTTCTAGATATAGATTTTCTTCTTCTTCCTCTTCCTATAATTCTCTCCCGTTATTAAGTTATTATCAATTTTTCAAGGTTCTGTCCTAGGTTTTTCATTGTTCATCCATGCAGACCCACCTCTATTCCTCCTCGTTTTTCACCCTCTTCCCCACGTTTTCTCCTTCTGCACTCTTCATCAATCTTCTTCATCTTTCTCTTATCTTCAACTTTCGCTTCTACACATCTTCTAATTCTCTCTGGTTTCAAAGCTATTTCACTTTCAATCTCACTCTATTTTTATTTCTATTTTACTATTTTTAACTCCCTTCATCCTCTTCTATCTATCTTTCCCTCCTCTATTTTCTTCACACATCCCAAGGCGGAGATTCTCTTCTTTCGATGCTCACAAGGCGGCGTCTACCTCCAAGGCGGGGTGATTCAATCAAAGGCTTGGCAAGGAGATGGCGGCACTATTCTTCATCATCTTGGCTCAATTTCTTCCCTTATTCTTTTACTTCAAGTTGTAATTTTTGATTTTCATAAAGTTGTACTCTTTCCTTAGCAATAAAAGTTGATTTTGTGCAATTGTTCTTCTATTTTCTCTCTCCACTCTTCCCAAATTCTCTTCTTTAATCCTCTCATATTCTTTAGATAGGTTTATTTTCATGCACTTTTATTTTCCTTTAGTTTAAACTCACTCCAAATTCAGTTTTCAAAATATAAGGATTTTCTAACTTGCTTAAAAGAAATTTTCTTCTCCGTGGGATCGACCCGTTCTTACCACTCTACTTATATTTAATATCTTTTTAGTGAGTGAGTGCGATTATTTTTAAAAATGTGGCACGACTTTTAAATGATGAGTTTTGTGCATATCACCGGCTTCTACCAACGTTTCTTCTTTTAGAGAGCAAAACTCGAGGGTTTTCGTTGCAGTGAAGTCCTCAATCAAATCTAAGCCTTCATCTGCTAATCTCTCAAAATTATTGAATTGTCTAACCAGAACTATTGAACTCTTACTTAGAAATATTGCACGATCAGCATCTGATGCAAAGACCTGAGCGTTGGTTGTTATAACCGCCATGGAATCTAGGCCTTTAAAAAAAATGATGGAGCTAGCATATCGAGGAACCTCATTTTGGAAGAATGCTCAGGATGGGATTGTAAACATCAAGAACAAAAAAAAGTCCTACTTTTTGAGGGTTTATGCGATTATCTGCTTGAAAGAGAGAAGTTTTTCGCAACAAAGCAGTAGAGCGGGAGTTCTTCTGTTCGAAGGTAAGATAGGGGTAGATAGAAAGATAGGCTTATATCTTTTACCTTGAATTTTTGCTTTATCGAGTCTCGAGACCATACGTGTATGACTGACAAGCTTGTTAGTGATGAATAGGCGGTTGAATATTGACTACTCAAATTTTAATTTACACTATTCAATTGGATAGTTGCCTCAATAGATTAAATGAGTAAGATAGGTGCTAGGATAGCCTAAGTGAAGAGAATAGTCATTTTGAGTGTTCACCTAAGTTGTGAGATAAGATAGGTGCTTTTAAGATAGGTGAAGAGGATAGGTGTTCAAAGGGTTCAGAGATCAACTATCTAGTTGAGATAGGTTTTATTATCGACTATCTCATCTGGAGATAGGCGAATACTGTGATAATTGGTGTTTTCCTACTTAGCCTTGTTCATGTTTTCTGTGTACTCCATACATTTCATAGTTTTACCAAAGTTGATTTAATGATATGCCTCTGAGTTTCTAACTAACCATGATTTGACACAAGTAAATGACATTTATCTAGTTTTTATACCGTATTTTAAATTCCTTAATCTCATCATGATTTTCCCTTAACAATGTTAACTACAATTAATGCATAGTATCAATAGAATTAGGAAAAGTATTGCCATTATAAACATGTTCTCTGATAAAATAATGGTGTACATTTATGTGCTTGAGCCCTTATACAAATCTTTCTCTACATATTGGACGGTCTTGAATTTAGGTGATCCTTTTCCTTTGACCTTCCTTTTCTTTGCCTCCATAGGTCACTATTCCTTCAATTTTGTGCTTGATTTCTTGCGAATGATGACCTACCTCGTCTGTCATGTGCCTTGAATAGCCATTTTCAAGATATTATTTTTTCTAATTGGCTTCAAGATGTTTTTGCAAAAAATTTACTTCTAGATTTTTGGTACCCAAATTCTCTTGGGTCCTTTGGGGTTTGTAAAAGTATGGACTAATACTTTTGGTTTCCACGGTAGGTTGTTACTATTTTTAGCCTCTTTTATCATTGAATATCTTTCAAATATAGTGGTTAAATAATTATCTAATTTTTTTACTTTTACAAAATTTAGTAGAGGATGTTTTTTGCAAGGATTAAGAGGAGGTTCATTTTTAGGTTTCTTATATCCAATTCATTCTCTTCTGAAATTCTTTTTTTGAAATTTTAGAACCTCTTTTAGGCCTTTTTCTCATTTAGTAAATATCTCTACTATTTTCTTGAAGTATGTCTCACTTTCCTTTAGTTTATTGATTTCGGCTTCCTATAACAGCAATTCATTATTTTTACATTTTGTTAGATTTGTATTTTCAGTTATCTAGATAGTGCTAGCAGATAATTATTCATAGCTTTCTTTCAGTTCCTCATTTCCTTAGTCAATAATGCAATTTTAATCATTAAAGGATTACATTGCCGACATTTTTCATCCATTAATTGTTTATGCTCTTTTTTTAAAATTTTTAGTTCTTTATTTACTATCTTAAATTTCTCATACAACTCTTCCAATGCATCTTCTAAAGAATATTATGAATCAGAATCTGAGTTAGAGTCAGAGTTGCGTACCTGATCAGATTCTTGGTCGTTGTTAGCCATCAAGGCCAAGTTGACCTCCTCCTTTGATTCTGATTCTGATTCTGATGAGTTGGAAGTTGGATCTTCATAAGTTACCCACAACATGTTCCATATATAGTAAGCCATCTTACATGCTGAGATTTGATCAAATTCAATCTTTGATAATGCATAACATAGATAGTATATGGCCCACATCAGAGCCCTATCGGTGACAAGTAACTCAGGAGTCCCCCTCCTGGAACCCGCGGTGTTTCCCCTGCGAAACATCGGAACCTTGCCCCAACACTTTCCCGCTCTGCATTTCTCCCCCAGGTGGTTCCCGCCCGATTTCCACGGTGTCCCCCCCCCGGCGTACACCGAAATTTTTTCCCCCCAACTACCATCCCCTCCCAGGCCTCTCCACCTCACTCCAGCAACATCTCTGGCCTGCCGTAGCACCCCCCCTCCTCCGGTGCCATTGCGAGCTAAACCCCATCCCCTCACAGGCTAATCCACCACACTCCAGCAACCCTCTGGTCTACCGAAGCCACTCCCACCCCCTTAACCTGAGCCATTGCAAGCTGAACCCCAGGAGCTGGGCTTGATGACCTCCTCCCCCCCTTCCCCAGCCCTCTGGCCCCCGACCCCCACTCACCTTCTCCCAGAACCGGCCCCTCACAGCCCAACCAAACACACTCAATACCCACAATTCTGGCCATCCACCCCCAGCACCCCCCCAGCTGTCAGGCCATGGCGAACACAGACGAAGAACCAATGCAGGAAGATGAGGAAGAGATCAGGAATAGATTCAGAAGACTGGCGGTCCGAGGGAATGCACAAGAGGTGATCGATGCAAGAGAACCTGCCAGAGAAGGCCAGGATCGGTGGAAATTTACCCTAGTTGTGAAAATCCTATCAAAGTCCCCAATCAGAGTCGCGGGACTGAACGAATGGATGTAGAATATCTGGAAGCCCAAAGGTGAGTGGCAACTCATCGACTACCCCAATAATTCATATATGGTTAGGTTCTCCGATCCATCAGATGTAGACATAGTCTGTAAAAGGTCCCCATGGTTCTTCAAAAAAGACATAATGCTACTACAGAGAGGACAGCCACACATGTCGCCAACCCAATATTGCCTCACAAGGGCAGACATCTGGGTCAGGATATACGACCTACCAGAGGAGCTCCTGTCCCCCGCCGCAATAAAGCTGCTCGCAAGCCAAGTGGGAGAACCATATGATCCAATTCTAAGAGAAATATCCTCATGGGGATGGTTCGCCAGAGTCAAAGTGTATGTCCAGATAGATAAACCCCTCAAACACACCATTCAGGTGAGGCTTCCGGGAGACAATATTAGAACTTTTCAAGTGGGCTATGAAAGACCCCCATGGTTGTTGACACCCATTTTTTACCAATAAGTTGAGTCATTTCCCTTTCCACCATTTGTTGATGCCTCGAGTTGTCCATTACTCGTTGGGCTAGTTCTAGGCACGTCTTTGGGCCTCTTTTATGGGTACCTCCCTCCCTGACTTGGTCCGCTTTGATTCAGGGCTTAATGGGTTTTGATTTTGCTTAATTTATCACATTTTATCAATTTCAAGCGTCCGACCTTTGCACGGTCAATCGCCTGGCCGTTTAGTCAATGAGCGGCTAGATTTGGGCCGTTTATCTATTTATCGGATATTTATGTGATTTTCTGAATTTCCACTGACATGTTGTTGAACGGCCCTCATCTAGCCGTCCAAATTATTGGAACGGTAGTCATATGGCCATCCAGTTCCCAGAGTCCCCAGGACGTTAATTTTTCAGATAATTATCTATTTATCTATTTTATTTGAATTTATCACCGTCAGGCCCTGAACGGTTGGCCTTGGACCGTACGTCCCATGAATTGAGTGGTCTATCACAAGACCGTTCAATCCATAAGAGTCCAACGGCGAAATAGTCGGTCAGTTCGATGGATATTTGGATAATATTTCTAATTTATGTAATTTTCACCGACAGCATTGGACGGTCTGAAGACAGACCGTACAGTGGTCTAAGCGGTCTATCGCACGACCGCATATTGGCCCGATTTCTGAGATTTTAAAGGATTTTCTCTCTCCAACCCGTGGTTTAATCCCCAACTTATTCCACCCATTTCTGTTGTGTCCATGAGGTCATTTGAGTCATTCTGTGGTCACTTGGGTCATTCGACATCATTCCATAGTCATATGAGTTTCTTGGTTTTGATAATGGCTAAACACTATTAGTCATTGATATCTTCCACTCTCATGTGATTGACATACGTGATATTTTTATTCATGATAGATATGCTAATGAATGGACAAGGAATCAAGTGGTAATGGCCAAAGTGAAAGCTCATTGATCGCGCCCAAGCAAGGATGCAAATCTCATCTCTCTTACAAGCAAAAGTCGACATTTCATATTCGGCTCGTCACTCATCCAAGGTCAATGCACAAAGAAGTATAGCCAAGAGAATCCAAGGTTAAAGACTCAATTGATACCTTCTAGACTATCAAGGGCGATGCCACAAACATGCACTGGCTGCTAATGGAGTTGAACGACGGAGTTCAAGACTTAACGGACTGACCCGGGCAAGCCCGGGTTCTGCCCAGCTGGCGGTCGACCGCCAGCACAGGGGCGGTCGACCGCCCCAGCCAGGGATCACCGGTCTACATGTGTTTCAGCTGGCGGTCGATCGCCAGCCCGTAGCGGTCGACCGAAAATCTCAGGGGCCATTCATCTACAACATTTCTCAGTAGCGGTCGACCGCCAGGATCTGCAGGTCGACCGCCAGCCCCAATGCAGCCTTGTTTGACTTCGAATTCCACCTCATGGCCAGCCCCTTTCCATGGATTTGTTTAATCAAACCTTACCTAATCTTCCATGATTTATGGATCTGGTCTGGAGGGTGTCTATGGACCATTCAAGGTCTATAAAACCAACACTTGAGGGGTTAGAAACCCTAATGCTTCAAGGCTTCAAGAGAGATCAAGGGAGGCCATTTTTGAGGTACTGTAGCACCTCCGTGAACAGTGTTTCGGGAAGGAGTTCTTCATCCATTCCAAGGCATTCAAGTCCAGATCTGAAGCCATCTCAACCTCCAAGGAAGAAGAAGCAATTAAGGGGTTCAAAGGTGATCTAAACTGCATCCTTCTTCCTCTTCATCAACTCAAGAGGATCAAAAGGAAGATCAAAGCTACATCCAACACTCTCTCCATCAACTCAAGGTGATTCAAGTTCATATCTCAATCCAGCAACCTCCAAGGAAGAGCAGAAGCAAGAAAGGCTAATAAGGGATATCAAAGGAGGCTGCAAGGGTGTGTTCAAGCGAGAGGAGTTCGAGTACTGTAGCTGTGAACAGTACTCCGGGAAGAAGTTCTTCATCATATCTCCAAGTGATTCAAGCTACTTCAAGAGGAGATCAACTCCAAGCCAAGTGAAGCATCAGATTCAAGCTCCAGCAAACTCAGACAAGATCTTTTCTCTTTGAACATATTTCATATGTTGTTCGAGTGTTTTCATATCTTGCACTTTTCCATTTCATTCAAACATTTGGAACTGAAGATCGTCCCTACCGGTGGTTAGTAGGAAGGCAATCGGAAGTTGTCCGATCTGCGGTGTTGACGTCCCTACCGGTGGTTAGTAGGAAGGCAATCGGTGGTCTTTCTGATTTGCGGTTCAGTGCGTGGCACTAGTGGAGCCTCACCGGATTTGGTGAGGGGTGGACGTAGGACTGGGGATTCAGTCCGAACCACCTTAAAATCTCGTGTGTTGTGGTTTGTTTGTGTGATTGTTTCATTCTAGATGCATGCTTAAGTTCTAATCGATATAATAGTAATCATCTTGCTAAGTAAATCGTTGTGTCCTTCATTTAGCTAGTTATATTCCGCTGCGATTTGTTCTATCTAGCTATTTAGAGGGTTCCATTGCGAAAAGAGGGGCAGATCTATTCACCCCTCCCCTCTAGATCCACTGTCCACTACACAACAAGTGGTATCAGAGCATAATCTCTCATTATGGGGTCCAACGACCTTGAGGGAAATGGTGGATCAGCGTCTAAGGGTTATTTACCTGAAGGACATTCTGTGAATAGGCCTCCTTATTTCACTGGATCTAATTATCCCTATTGGAAACATCGTATGCAAGTGTTCATTCGTGCCCAAGACTACGAACTTTGGCGAGTGATCAGCAAAGGTCCGTATGAACTTACGGATAATGAGGACTTGTGGACCAAAGAACAGATAAGGCAATCCACTGTCAACTGGAGTGCCAAACACATCATGCAATGCTCACTCCATCCAGTTGAATTCTCAAGAGTGGCTACCTGCGCATCTGCAAAACTAATGTGGGACAAGCTAGAGGTAATCTACGAAGGAACCTCTCAGGTACGAGAAACAAAAGCCAACATTTTAGTTTCTGAATATGAAATGTTCCGCATGAAGCCTGATGAATCAATTCAAGATATGTATGCTCGATTGACTGTGCTTACTAATAGTTTAACTGACTTGGGAAAGAAATATTCAGAGCAAGAAATTGTAAGGAAAGTTCTCATATCGTTAACTCCAGCATGGCACCCAAAGGCTACAGTGGTTGAAGAATCGAGAGATCTCGCAACTACCAAGGTAGATGAACTCATTGGGTCATTGATGACCTATGAGATCAACCTCAAGAACAAAGAGGCTGAGGCACCTAAGAAGAAGTCCCTAGCTCTTAAAGCAGGACCTAGCGGTCATGGCACTTCTGATGAAGGTGAGGATTCGACAAGTGAGCGAGAAGAGGATGACGTAGCCATGCTCACACGTAAGTTCAAAAAATTCCTGAGAAAGGAAGGTAAGAGCTTCATGAGAGGAAGGTCAAAGGTAAGAAATGGTTTCAAATCTAATTCTGAAAACTCTAAGAAATCTGACAAAATCATTTGCTATTCTTGCAATAAACCAGGACATTTCCAGAATGATTGTCCCGACAGATTCAGAAAAGCCGACAAATGGAAGGGCAAGAAGAAGAACAAGGCCATGGTGTCCACATGGAGCGATGAAGAGGAAAGTGATGACAGAACTAGCTCCTCGGACAAAGAAAAAGAAGATTTCTGCCTTATGGCCAAAGGTGATGAAGAAACTAAGGTAAATTCTCCATTTGAAGATTATACAATTGATGATTGGGAGGATGCATATATACAACTCATGGAAAAATATGAAATGTACAAAAAGGAGAATAAATCATTGAAAAATAAAATTAACTCATTTGTGCATGATCATAATATGAATGATAAAAATGCTCTACTTGAGACTGAAATTGAAGATCTTAAGAAAATGATTGAGGATTTGGAGGAAGGAAGAAAAGAAATGGCTGACTTGGAAACTGAAAATGAGGATTTCAGAAATGAAATTGATAGCATGAAGCTCAAAATGCAAAGTTATGAAAAAGATAGTAAATTGAGCAATGAAAAGTATGAAGCTGTCAAACAAGTCAACATTCAACTTCTTCGAAATATTGAAAACCTACAAAAAGAGTTGAAGGATAAACAACAATCTTTAGAAAAGTTTGTGGATGGAAGAGAAAACTTAGATGCTTTGTTAGGTACCAGAATGAACTTTAACAAGGAAGGGTTGGGTTTTAAACCAACAAACAAAAGGCCAATTGGGCTCAAAACTGTCACATTTGTTTCATCTTCCGAAGCTTCCACTTCAAACACAACTCCCACACAAAACCATCAAAAATAAAAGGAGAAAGGGAAAGAAAAGATTGAAGAGGCAGTCACCAACATTCCCAAAAAGCCTGTCCAAAAACTTAAGAAAGGTCGACCTTCCCCGCAGCATAGGTCAACACTTCCTTGGCCATTGCATGCTCAACCTTCCAGATTTCACCACAATTGGATTGCACACTCATATAGGCCAGCATCACCATATCTTTGGGAAAATTATGATTTCTGTGTTCATCAATCCCATAGGTGGCAAAATAATCAGTTTCAACCCAAAACCAACCAACAGCCTCAATGGTTTAAGAAGCAAACCTCCTCAAACTTCCACAAAATCCAACAAAGAGCTTCTAAACAAAAAATGAATGTCAAGATGGAAAAGAAAAATCAAATCCCTGCTCTAAGCAAACAAAGCATGAATGTTAAGAAGGTTTGGATTCCAAAATAAATGGTTTCATGTTTTGAAATTCTGAAAAGCTTGAAGGGACCCAAATTTGGTTGGGTTCCAAACACCATTGCTTAATTGCTTGTGCAGGAATATCTTGCAGCCATGCATAACAGGTGGTACCTTGATTGCGGCTGTTCAAGACACATGACTGGAGACAAATCAAAATTTTGTCTCTTGGAGGAAAAGGAAGGAGGATATGTCACATTTGGAGGAAACAATAAAGGAAAAATCATTGGAACAGGTAATGTAGGTAAGAACCTCTCCAACTCCATTTGTAACGTGTTGTTAGTTGAAGGATTGAAATATAACATGCTTAGTATAAGTCAATTGTGTGATAAGGGTCACAAAGTGTTGTTTGACTCTCATGAATGCAGAATTCTTGAACCAAAATCTGACAAAGTAAAATTTTCTGGTAAGAGCGTTAACAATATTTACATGATTGACTTAGATGATCCTGCTCATTTAAATCTTTATCTTGCTGCACCAAAATCTGAACTTGCATGGATATGGCATCGTAGACTAGGACATGCTAGCTACAATGTCTTGCATAAACTCTTGAAGCATTCAATGGTGAAAGGTTTGCCTGAACTATCCTTTAAACAAGAAAACAAATTGTGTGATGCATGTGTCCTAGGTAAACAAACTAGAAAATCATTCAAAGGAAGATCTTAAAATACATCATCCAAACCACTCGAGCTAATTCATATGGACCAATTTGGCCCAGCCAGAACTGCTAGCTTAAGTGGTAGAAAATATGGATATGTCTTGGTGGATGACTTTTCTAGGTTCACATGGGTTTTCTTTCTCACACACAAAAATGATATTTTTGATGAGTTTCAGGCACTCTACATGAAGATAAAGCAGGACGGTGAGTTTAAAATTTCCAAGATTCAATCTGATCACGGTGGTGAATTTGAAAATGCTAACTTCTATAACCTTTGCAGGGCCAAAGGGATTTCACACCGATTTTCTTCACCAAGAACGCCGGAGCAAAACGGTGTGGTTGAAAGGAGAAACCGGACACTTGTAGAGATGGCAAGAATCATGCTTGCTGAATGGCAACTTCCAAGGAGGTTTTGGGCTGAAGCGGTAAACTCGGCATGTTACATTATCAACCGCTCTATGGTAAGGCCACACACCAAAAAGACTCCTTATGAGTTGCTAAAAGGTAAAAAGCCCTCTCTCTCACATATGAAAGTGTTTGGATCGAAATGCTTCATTCACAATAATGACAAAAGACACTTAGATAAATTCGAGCCCAAGAGCGATGAAGGTATATTCCTTGGATATTCTGATAGATCTAGGGCTTATAGAATTTACAATATCAAAAATCAAACTGTGGAAGAATCACCCCATGTTTCCTTTGATGAATATCATGATTCTTACAATGATAACGCTTGCGGGAAAAATGATGAAGATGGGAAATTCTTAAGCATAAAGGACAAGAGTGATCCTCCACAAGAAGAAATAAAAGAAGATGGTGACCTAGCTGAATCAAGCAATGCAAGGGATCAAGCTCCAGGAGAAGGTAACGATTCTACAAATATTAGAATTCTTAAGGATCATCCCTTGGAGAATGTCATTGGTAGCTTGAATGACCCACCTAGAACTAGGTCACATTTTAAAATTGTGGAAGAATTAGATCAACTTGCTCTTGTCTCGCAGCATGAACCCAAAAATATTGATGATGCTTTAAAAGATGAAAACTGGATAAATTCATGCAAGAAGAGTTAAACCAGTTTGAGAGAAACAAAGTTTGGCATCTTGTTCCTAGACCTTCATCACAATCTGTCATAGGCACTAAATGGGTCTTTAGGAACAAACTAAGTGAGGATGGCAAGATAATAAGAAATAAGACTAGATTGGTGGCTCAAGAGTATAATCAAGAGTTTGGGGTAGACTTTGATGAATCTTATGCCCCAGTTGCTAGACTCGAAGCCATCAGAATTTTACTTGCCTTTGCATGCTCCCTTAGAATAAAGCTTTATCAAATGGATGTCAAAAGTGCTTTCTTGAATGGCTTGATCAAAGAAGAAGTCTATGTTGAGCAGCCCCCTGGCTTTGAGAATTCTAACAATGCAGAGTTTGTATACAAGCTAGACAGGGCGCTTTATGGACTTAAGCAAGCACTAAGAGCTTGGTATGAGAGACTAAGCTCGTTCCTCATTGAAAAAGGGTACACACGAGGTAAAGTAGATCAAACACTTTTTACCAAGAAGCAAGGTAAGAACCTCTTGATTATTTAAATTTATGTTGATGATATTGTGTTTGGTTCTACAAAATCTGAAATGTGTGAGGAATTTGCTAACCTCATGACTAGCGAATTTGAGATGAGCCTAATGGGAGAACTTCAATTCTTTCTCGGTTTGCAGGTCAACCAAGGAGAAGATGGTTGCTTCATAAGCCAAGCCAAATACATCAAGGAGCTGCTGAAAAGATTTGACATGGCAAACAGCAAAATCATTGCAACTCCTATGAGCACCACAACATCACTGGATTCGGATGAAAATGGTAAATTAGTGGATGCAAAGGTCTATAGAGGTATGATTGGTTCTTTGCTTTATTTGACTGCATCCCGACCAGATATCCAGTTTAGTGTATGCCTTTGTGCTAGATTTCAAGCTAGTCCTAGAGAATCTCATTTGACTGCCGTCAAACGTATCCTTCGATATCTTGCCGGCACTCAAGATTTGGGATTGTGGTATCCGTCATCATGTGATTTATCTCTTATATCTTATTCTGATGCAGATTACGCTGGATGCAAGCTAGATCGTAAGAGTACTAGTGGCTATTGCCAGTTTCTAGGCGGGTGTTTAGTTTCTTGGGCCTCCAAGAAACAACACTCGGTTGCCCTCTCAACCGCGGAGGCAGAATATGTTGCTGCGGGGAGCTGTGGCACCCAAGTGTTGTGGATTAAACACCAACTCTAAGACTACTTGGTGGATCTTAGTTGTGTCCCGATTCTTTGTGATAACACTAGTGCTATCAACCTTACAAAAAATCTAGTCCAGCACTCTAGGACTAAGCATATTGAGATTAGACATCACTTCATTAAAGACGAGGTCAGTAAGAAAAATTTTGAACTGCATTTTGTTGATACTCTAAATCAAATTGCTGATATTTTCACCAAGCCCTTGTGTAATGACAGGTTTTCAACACTCAGAAGGGAGCTTGGTCTTTGCCGACCTCAGGCCAATAAGAATTTAAAATGATGATAATGTTCAATTAGTTGTGTGTTTTGCATATTGGTGTTTCATGCATTGTTGATATGTCAATATGTCATTTTGCATTACATGTAGATGCATAATAATGAATTGAGTTCATGTTCATAATACATTGTATGGTTTGTGTCACATCATTCTTGCATGGCCATGGTATATCAAATGTTGATGTATGGAAGGGCAGGTTATGCTTGTCTCGAAGCACTCAATATGCGTGAGGTTTCACCTCCGCCAAGTACCATGTGTCAATGTCGCATATAGGCCATATAGTAAGGGGGAGTTGTCCTTGTGCAACATTCATGCATATTCATTCTGTGGCATTTAATAAGTGAACAACCATGCGTTGGGTCATACATTTCATTTCTGGTATCTTCATGAGTGACTAGGTCAACCTCCTTTGCCATTCCACTTGATTGCAAACATAACCCATTCGCGTATCCATTGCATATCCTTAGGGGGAGTTTTGTTGATTCTCTTAACCTCTTGCAAACTGCACTTCAGTGGCTTACAGTCTGGTTTGAGTTCATGAGACAGATGGACATATGGTGTAAGAGCTTTCTATTATATGCCCTAATGATTGTCCATCCATTGAAAATGGTTCAGATTTAATGATTTTCTTGACGTTCTGAAATATCTGTTATGAAATCATCTATGTTCTGTGGTTTTAATAGACCTTAACTAGAGATTGCATATTGTGCTTTGAATGACTATCCTGATATCTGAAAATTCAAAGTTCATGACCATCTTGGTGATACACTCAGGCTTAATATTATTTTTAAACATCTTGATGAGCTGGAATTCTTGAAAATCAATTTGACAGAGCAATGATATTGTTGCACGGAGAAACATGTCATGTCATCAAATCAAGTGACAAATGCATATGTCATGATGTGCCCTTGTTATCTCTGTCTTAAAACTTTTGGACTCTAGGCAGAGCAATGGCATAATTGCTGAGAAATATATCCCCTCATCAAAGAATTGAGAAAGGATATGTCATGATGTGACTTTGCTATCTCTGTTCATCATGAAACATGACAGTCAATCTTATCAAATTCCTAGGAATACTGGCGTCTAAACAACGTGTATTCTTACGGCTTGGAGGCATGTACTAGACTTGATTGCTCGTAAAATATGAGTCTTGTGCCTTCAAATGCAAATGATATTGATAATCAAACTTGTTGAATTCCTAAAATTCCATGCTTTAGTCATGATTGTTTAGCCTCAATACATGCTTTTGTGTTATTACCTTTGTCGTTATTGAATATGGATATATAAGACAAGGGAAGGTTAAACACTGCCATGATATGCACCTTTGGTTCATTTCTATTAAATCTTGGATGTAGCTGCTTTTCGAACTCTGTTGATGATCTCAGATTTCATTAGCTTTGAACCATATATGTTGCTCACGGCATGCTTCAGTTTTGCATATAATGGCTTGCTCTCCACTCCTTTCAGCTATGGTCTCACAGACATGTTACTATTATCACTCCTTTTTTTTTACAGTTGGCAAAGGGGGAGAATTCTTTGTGTGAGTCCTTTGTAAGAGCTATATGCGTTATCGCATTGTCAAAAGGGAGAGCTTATGTACTTTGTGAGTTGTCATGGAGGATGTGTGAATGATGTACGGGGAGAGTCCAAGGGGAGAATCCATTGTTCACTTTGCATCTCATATGTGTATGTGATGAGGTTTGCATAATTACATAGCACTCATATAATACTTGCCTTCACATGCTATTACTATCATGGTTCTTGAGCTGTATATGTTGCATTTGTTATAAGTTGTGCCATTTTAGACATTTCTATCACATAATGACTCACAGTGTTGCCATCATCAAAAAGGGGGAGAATGTTGTGTCCATGAGGTCATTTGAGTCATTCTGCGGTCACTTGGGTCATTCGACATCATTCTATAGTCATATGAGTTTCTTGGTTTTGATAATGGCTAAACACTATTAGTCATTGATATCTTCCACTCTCATGTGATTGACATACGTGATGTTTTTATTCATGAAAGATATGCTAATGAATGGACAAGGAATCAAGTGGCAATGGCCAAAGTGAAAGCTCATTGATCGCGCCCAAGCAAGGATGCAAATCTCATCTCTCTTACAAGTAAAAGTCGACATTTCATATTCGGCTCGTCACTCATCCAAGGTCAATGCACAAAGAAGTATAGCCAAGAGAATCCAAGGTTAAAGACTCAGTTGATACCTTCTAGACTATCAAGGGCGATGCCACAAACATGCACTGGCTGCTAATAGAGTTGAACGACGGAGTTCAAGACTTAACGGACCGACCCGAGCAAGCCCGGGTTCTACCCAGCTGGAGGTCGACCGCCAGCACAGGGGCGGTCGATCGCCCCAGCCAGGGATCGTCGGTCTACATGTGTTTTAGCTGGCGGTCGACCGCCAGCCCGTAGCGGTCGACCGAAAATCCCAGGGGCCATTCGTCTACAGCATTTCCCAGTAGCGGTCGACCGCCAGGAGCTGCAGGTCGACCGCCAGCCCCGATGCAGCCTTGTTTGACTTCGAATTCCACCTCGTGGCCAGCCCCTTTCCATGGATTTGTTTAATCAAACCTTACCTAATCTTCCATGATTTATGGATCTGGTCTGGAGGGTGTCTATGGACCATTCAAGGTCTATAAAACCAACACGTGAGGGGTTAGAAACCCTAATACTTCAAGGCTTCAAGAGAGATCAAGGGAGGCCATTTTCGAGGTACTGTAGCACCTCCGTGAACAGTGTTTCGGGAAGGAGTTCTTCATCCATTCCAAGGCATTCAAGTCCAGATCTGAAGCCATCTCAACCTCCAAGGAAGAAGAAGCAATCAAGGGGTTCAAAGGTGATCTAAACTGCATCCTTCTTCCTCTTCATCAACTCAAGAGGATCAAAAGGAAGATCAAAGCTACATCCAACACTCTCTCCATTAACTCAAGGTGATTCAAGTTCATATCTCAATCCAGCAACCTCCAAGGAAGAGCAGAAGCAAGAAAGGCTAATAAGGGAGATCAAAGGAGGCTGCAAGGGTGTGTTCAAGGGAGAGGAGTTCAAGTACTTTAGCTATGAACAGTACTCCAGAAAGAAGTTCTTCATCATATCTCCAAGTGATTCAAGCTACTTCAACAGGAGATCAACTCCAAGCCAAGTGAAGCATCAGATTCAAGCTCCAGCAAACTCAAACAAGATCTTTTCTCTTTGAACATATTTCATATCTTGTTTGAGTGTTTTCATATCTTGCTCTTTTCCATTTCATTCAAACATTTGGAACTGAAGATCGTCCCTACCGGTGGTTAGTAGGAAGGTAATCAGAAGTTGTCCGATGTGCGGTGTTGACGTCTCTACCGGCGGTTAGTAGGAAGGCAATCGGTGGTCTTTCCGATTTGCGGTTCAGTGCGTGGCACTAGTGTAGCCTCATCGGATTTGGTAAGGGGTGGACGTAGGACTGGGGATTCAGTCCGAACCACCTTAAAATATCGTGTGTTGTGATTTGTTTGTGTGATTGTTTCGTTCTAGATGTATGCTTAAGTTCTAATCGATATAATATTAATCATCTTGCTAAGCAAATCGTTGTGTCCTTCATTTAGCTAGTTATATTCCGCTGCGATTTGTTCTATCTAGCTATTTAGAGGGTTCCATTGTGAAAAGAGGGGCAGATCTATTCACCCCTCCCCTCTAGATCCGATGTCCACTACACAACAATTTCTCCGCGGATTCTCCACCAAATGGGCTGCAGTTTGAACTGGTTGGGAGATGAGAGTGTTATCTACGGATTTTATGTTAATATTTCAACCTTAATTTTTACTGAAAACCCTAATTTCGGGGCTAGATTTATGGGATCTATAAATAGGACCCTTAGTCCAGGCTTCGAAAAAGGGGGAGATCCAAGGTCGACGGCGAAGCTATGCCAAACTTTCGAGCGACCTACAATCAGGGAGGGAGGCCTTCTACGTCCACTCAGGCCTTCGGTTCAGGGAGTTGTTCTAGTTTTGAGTCTTTGTGATGCGGGACGAGACACGGACACGACAAGCTCGCGATCGTCCCTTAACGAGGGAAGTGTCGGACGTGTGCAGTTGAGAAACCGGCAAGAGCTAGGGTGGTCGGCTCGCACTTTCGTGCCCGGATCGGGTCACGGGACGGCTTCACTCTCTCTCGCAGCAGCGGTGATATGAAAATATATCGAGCTAGATATCCCTACACATGCTCTCTAGCAGCGGCATAAACAAGCATATATGAAATAAGCGAAATGCCAAGTGTAGGAGCGAAGACGATACCTCCACGCGCTCGGCGTGGGGAAGACGGACCCGGCCGAAGTCGTACTCCAGGAACAATTATACACAGATATTACAGAAATGCAACTCGCTGCCCACTCCACGCAGGGAGGTAAAGGGCTACACAATGGGGTCCGGGAGGACCGAATTCGGGTTGACGGGCGGCTTCTCGCGTTGATTCGGCAACACCCGAACATGTGACGGTGGGGCCCACGTGCTGTCCGGAGGGGCCGTGTGGGACCCGGTGGCACCGCTGTAGTGGTGGATGCCCGGAGGGTCACTCCTTGGGATGGCGGCACGCTGGTTCGCCGGCCGGAGGCCCGGCGGCTCCGTTCGGCACCGGTCGGAAAATCCAATCGGAAATCTGCCGGTTCTGTATTTCGGCGCGCGCTCCGGTGAGAATGGGCGCTGCGATCAGCCCCGATGTCGGATCGACACGAGACTGGCACCGTTGGAAAGCAAGCGTGAAGTTCTTCAACCTAGGCCCAAAGATCTAGCCTGGATCTGCATGGATCTTGACTTATGGAATTTTTAATCTCCTGTTGTACAGTAACCGAAGACTCAGGCCTGCAGAGGACTTGACTGTTGATTGCCTTTGACCGTGATGTGGATGTTTGAATTCGAAGATGTGTTCTTCATCAAAGTTGTTAGAAATTGAGATGGGAAGATGGAAAATTTTGTTTGGACATGTTTGGATGTGTCTATGATTTTCTGTGATTTGTTCAGTGGACAAAGGTCGGATCTGGGATCTGACTGAAAGTACTGTAACTCCGGTAGAACATGAATTATTAAAAATAGGTAGAAGGATGATAAAAATTTAAGAAAAATTGTGGTGGTAGGGGACGATGGACAGAACACCCAGTTAAATTGGGAGGTCTAAAATAAATCAAAAGGGTGGTCAAAGGTGGAGAGCTCAGGACTATTGTCACTGTAGACAGTGACAGAACAGATCTGAAATTGAGAGTTGAACGAAGAGGAAACAATATGAAACGGTGGCTTTTGAACTTGGATTTTTTTGTGGAGAAGGGGTAGAAGATAGGAACCAACCCGCAAAATTTAAAATTGATCAGAAGTTGTGGCTGGCTTCAGGAATTCTCGAACCACACCTCTATCTAGCAGGACAGAAACTTGATGACGATTCCACGGCGGCTCGAAGGCGGCACGAACGGCGGCGGCGGCGGCACAAATGATCACCGGAGGTTGAGAGGGGAGGAAGGAGATAGAATCCACTCTAGATCTGGGGTTGGGGAAGGAAGAACACCAAGGGAGGAGAGAGGGGCGCACCAAGCTTCAAGAACACTCACAAATTTTCTGATTTTTCATTGAATTTCTCATGAAAATACAACATTATATATGACTCCAATCAAATCTAATATGGACCCTTGGATCAAGGGTTGGGGATTGAATGGCTGAGATGAGGTGTGAATAACACACCAAATACAATTTTTTAATCTACCTTGACCTTCTCCATTCAACCTTAGACTAATTACATTCAAACTCCACCTAATACACACCAACCAAGCCACCAAGCCTAATAAGGCCAAAGAAGCTTGCGCCCCCCTTCATGGGCCAAGGCCATTCATGGGCCAAGAGCCACCTAATAGCTCATGCTAGGCATGGGCCATTCCCACTTAGATGGCCCATGAGAGAGTGGAACCCCATTTGGGCCTTAAGTGTCTTAATGACCCATTTGAAACCAAATGACCCAATATGAAGTAGCACTCTTAAGTGGACCTAAAACATGAAACCTATTAATGGACTCTTCCTAGAAAAGTGGCCCATTGGCTTAATTAAGCCTTACAAGGATGGCCCAAATGAAAGAAATCAAAAATTACATACACTTCAAGCCAATACAACCCATACTACACACCTATACAAGCCAATACACACAATACAACCCATAAGCTCTTGATGTCCGCATCAATTCTTCCCGGGTGGGAGGAACTCGACCCCGTCGAGTAGGGGTATGGCTGCTCCGGTACTCCGACGGATCCGTCACCGTGCCAAGTAGCGTGGGTATGCTCCGCTCCAAGTGATCGTCACCTGCTCATTCCATATATACTCGATATGCGAACTGCTATGGGCTAAAGGTGGTCACTCCGAAGGGGCACTCTCAAAAGGGAAGAAAATAGCTCGAAGACTCACTAGGAATCACCGCTGAGTCCCTATAAGTGACTGATCCGGGTATAGATGTGGATCCGATCCCATACTCATCAGTGAGTCGACTCGCTTCACACTCACAAGAGAACGACAACGAGCTTGCACAAGACACATGCAGACTCACTTATGCACTAACACATGTATGCAAACCACACAAACAATCGACTCAAAACACACCACTCAAAACAAACCACACAAGGAAAACACACTGACTTATGCATGACTCTAGACGAAGGTGGTAGCATCAAGCCCACTAGGTGGCTGCATCCTGGGCGGCAGGAGAGCCGTCCTGCTCTTCCCCTCCCAAGGCATAGTACTCCTCGGCTAGTGCCTCATCGGCCTCGTAATCAACACACTCAAGCTCGGGAGGTACGGATCCTCCAACACCTAAGGCTAGGGTGGTGCGAGCGGGACACTCGCTGGCAATGTGGCCAAACCCATGACAGTGGAAACACTGCACTCTCGACCGACTACTCTCTCCTATAAAAGGGGCCTTACCCTTATCATCCCGTCGGGTAGGGGGTGTAGGCAGTAATGGGGGAGATGTAGGTGCTTTGGACAATAGTGGAGGGGGTGCCGGTGCGAGAGGACGGGCTATAGGAGCCGGGGAACGGGCAATGGGTGCCGGTGGTTGGGGTGGAAATAGATCCCGGGGTGGAGGAGGACGAGGCCGTGGAGCGAAGTGCTCCTGACGGGTGGACTCCTGAGGTCGAGCCATGGGAGGCCGCTGATGCGGGCCTATGGAGTGACGGGGCTCGGCACTACGGAGAGGGGTGGGGCCCAACCGATGGCTAGACTCGAACTCTCCCTCAAATTGCTCCATCTCGAGAGCAACCTGGTATGCCTCTTCCAACGTCTTGGCATTGCGGCGGAAAAGCTCATACTGGTAGTGTGGCCGCAAACCACGTCGAAAGCGGGACACGGGCATGGTACTCTCCTCCGTGACACCACATCGTAGAAAGTACTCATCAAACTCCGCGATGTATTCGGAGACGGACCGGTCTCCCTGGCTAAGACTTTGCCATCTATCGATGAGTCGCTGGCGGTATGTGGGAGGAAGGTACTTTTGCCGAAGTTTATTCTTCATCTCGGCCCATGTGTCGATCGGGGGTTCTAGCCGTTGAAGTAGCAGGCTCTCCACATTCTTCCAATAGGTTTGTGCCTGCCCCATGAGTTTCATGGTGGCGAATCGGACCCTTCGACGCTCCGATATATCATACCACTCAAAGTAACGGTCCATGCCGAACTCCCAATCTAGGTAGACTTTCGGATCCAAAGACCCGTAAAAAGCGGGAGGGTCCGCTCGCACGGTCTTAAGGACCCGATCATCATCCTCATCTCGTTGTGACTGAAAACCACGACGGCGTTGACCATATCCCTCATAGGCATTGTCGGAACCATAGTCCTCGAGACCAAGGTCACGGTGCGGTAGTTGGGGAACCCAAGGAAGGGCGGGTGGAGGAGCCTGTGGTGACTGGTTTTGGGCCGCGGGAGCGGCCTGGACTTGGGCCATGGGAGCGGGTTGGACTTGGGCCACCGCGGGAGGAGGTGCGGGTGGGCCTTAGGCTGCCCCTGGAGGGTCCCCGTGTGACATCCTATCTAACCGCCCAACGAGGTCTTGGACCGACCTGTCAGAGGTCTCCAAGCGCCCCTCCATGGCTCTAAGGCGACCATCCATATTATCGGAGAAAGTCCGAAAGTTAGCATCGGATTGGTCCAACCTAGTCATAATGGCCATCATCGCCTCTTGTAGGGAGTGAAAGTCTCCCGAGGTATCCCGTGGGTTGGCCATAGGTGGTGGTGGGGGTGAGTACTGAGTACCCCGACGAGTGGACATGCAAACACACCGACTAGAAGACGCCGACTAAAGTAAAACACACTAATGCAAAATGATGCGCCTAGACTTAACCAAAACGCGGTACGCGGCGGAGGTAATCAACCCGAAGGTCACTCGCGCAAGTGTGCGGCCTTCCCGATAGGCGTAGCCTAACGTTCGGACAACACCTTTTGATATACCGGGTTATTGGGATGCGATGCAAAAGACACCTTTTTTTTTGTTTTAAAACAATGATGATCCTAGACTTGACTTAAACCGACTAATGACTCGACGTAAATGACACTCTCTTTTTTTGACACCCTACACTCAAACTCGCTCTGATACCAAATTGATGCGGGACGAGACACGGACACGACAAGCTCGCGATCGTCCCTTACCGAGGGAAGCGTCGGACGTGCGCGGTTGAGAAACCGGTAAGAGCTAGGGTGGTCGGCTCGCACTTTCGTGCCCGGATCGAGTCACGGGACGGCTTCACTCTCTCTCGCAGCAGCGGTGATATGAAAATATATCGAGCTAGATATCCCTACACATGCTCTCTAGCAGCGGCATAAACAAGCATATATGAAATAAGCGAAATGCCAAGTGTAGGAGCGAAGACGATACCTCCACGCGCTCGGCGTGGGGAAGACGGACCCGGCCGAAGTCGTACTCCCGGAACAATTATACACGGATATTACAGAAATGCAACTCGCTACCCACTGCACGCAGGGAGGTAAAGGGCTACACAATGGGGTCCGGGAGGACCGAATTCGGGTTGACGGGCGGCTTCTCGCGTTGATTCGGCAACACCCGAACACGTGACAATGGGGCCCACGTGCTGTCCGGAGGGGCCGTGTGGGACCCGGTGGCACCGCTGTAGTGGTGGATGCCCGGAGGGTCGCTCCTTGGGATGGCGGCATGCTGGTTCACCGGCCGGAGCATCGGCGGCTCCGTTCGGCACCGGTCGGAAAACCCGATCGGAAATCTGCCGGTTCTGTATTTCGGCGCGCGCTCCGGCGAGAATGGGCGCTGCGATCAGCCCCGATGTCGGATCGACACGAGACTGGTGCCGTTGGAAAGCTAGCTTGAAGTTCTTCAACCTAGGCCCAAAGATCTGGCCTGGATATGCTTGGATCTTGACTTATGGAATTTTTAATCTCCTGTTGTACAGTAACCGAAGACTCAGGCCTGCAGAGGACTTGACTGTTGATTGCCTTTGACCGTGATGTGGATGTTCGAATTCGAAGATGTGTTCTTCATCAAAGTTGTTAGAAATTGAGATGGGAAGATGGAAAAATTTGTTTGGACATGTTTGGATGTGTCTATGATTTTCTGTGATTTGTTCAGTGGACAAAGGTCGGATCTGGGATCTGACTGAAAGTACTGTAACTCCGGTAGAAAATGAATTATTAAAAATAGGTAGAAGGATGATAAAAATTTAAGAAAAATTGTGGTGGTAGGGGACGATGGACAGAACACCCAGTTAAATTGGGAGGTCTAAAATAAATCAAAAGGGTGGTCAAAGGTGGAGAGCACAGGGCTACTGTCACTATAGACAGTGACAGAACAGATCTGAAATTGAGAGTTGAACGAATAGGAAACAATATGAAACGGTGGCTTTTGAACCTGGATTTTTTTGTGGAGAAGGGGCTAGAAGATAGGAACCAACCCTCAAACTTTCAAATCGATCAGAACTCGTGGCTGGCTTCAGGAATTCTCGAACCACACCTCTTTCTAGTAGGACAGAAACTTGATGACGATTCCACGGCGGCTCGAAGGCGGCACGAACGGCGGCGGCGGCGGCACAAACGATCACCGGAGGTTGCGAGGGGAGGAAGGAGATAGAATCCACTCTAGATCTGGGGTTGGGGAAGGAAGAACACCAAGGGAGGAGAGAGGGGCGCACCAAGCTTCAAGAACACTCACAAATTTTTTGATTTTTCATTGAATTTCTCATGAAAATACAACATTATATATGACTCCAATCAAATCTAATATGGACCCTTGGATCAAGGGTTGGGGATTGAATGGCTGAGATGAGGTGTGAATAACACACCAAATACAATTTTTTAATCTACCTTGACCATCTCCATTCAACCTTAGACTAATTACATTCAAACTCCACCTAATACACACCAACCAAGCCACCAAGCCTAATAAGGCCAAAGAAGCTTGTGCCCCCCTTCATGGGCCAAGGCCATTCATGGGCCAAGAGCCACCTAATAGCTCATGCTAGGCATGGTCCATTCCCACTTAGATGGCCCATGAGAGAGTGGAACCCCATTTGGGCCTTAAGTGCCTTAATGACCCATTTGAAACCAAATGACCCAATATGAAGTAGCACTCTTAAGTGGACCTAAAACATGAAACCTATTAATGGACTCTTCCTAGAAAAGTGGCCCATTGGCTTAATTAAGCCTTACAAGGATGGCCCAAATGAAAGAAATCAAAAATTACATACACTTCAAGCCAATACAACCCATACTACACACCTATACAAGCCAATACACACAATACAACCCATAAGCTCTTGATGTCCTCATCACTTTGCTTGATAGTCTCGTTGTCATTTTGTTCACTTGCATGCTTCTATTCTTCACTTCTTTCTTCCACATTTTTCATCATTGCACATCATACACACACCCTCCTATTATTTTTTCCACGCCCCCAGGGGTTTAAAAACTCCCAGGTACCCCCCATTTCGATTTATTGTGTTTATTTCCGTTCGTCCTTATAGTTACTACACTTCACAGTTCTGATCTTGGGTTTTCTTTTGTGCTTTCCATTGTGTTTTGCAGGTCAGCATCGTACTAGCACAAGGCCCATCCCCTCTGGCCGGCCGGAAGGGGTGGAAGTCTAGATCCTACAACTTAAAACCCGGTGGCATTAAGCGGTCATTTTTCTATCCGTCCGAGTATGAGCGTAGTCTTCATATAGCCATTCTTCGTCATTCTGCGGCTTCCTCTGGACCGTTCTTCTGTCAAGCCAGGCTTCATCCCCCGTTCGTCCCAGCACTGGTGAGCGGTCCGTCGATCGACCGTTCATTAACAGGGTGGTTCTCCCCGAGCCGTTTATTTCCGTAGTGCTACTTGCAGGCGAGTGTCTCCCCTTTTCCAAGGTACGGTGTATTTATTTACATTCGGAGCCTTGGTGGCGATCACGATCCTTACACACACTCACGCCTCATCCGTCTTTCTAGTTTCATTTTATTTACATTGACATAGTAGAGGGATAAGGAAGGACAACAAGAGAAAGGATCAGGTGGAGGAACACATTTTACAATCAACAAGTTTCTGGCGATCACGGTGGGACACCTAGTGCCCATCGTGTTGGTGTTGTGCTGACCACCTTATGTCTTTGTTAGGTTTGGCTTCTAAGTGATTTCATGTCGTTATCTCGTCATCTTGCATCTCTGTCCTCTGGAGTTTACACGGTTCCTTCAGAGCCGTTCACGTACCTACGCGGCCGGGAGGCAGCCGTTCTGTTCTGACCACCAGTAGTGATCATTCTGCGAACCTGCTGCCTTCAATGGTCTCACTTAGGCCGTTCATTTGTTTCACGGTCTGCTGTAGGCCGTCTACTACTGTTGGCTCAGGTACGCTCTTGCCTTTACACTGGTGATTTCTATTGTCATTCTGCGGTCTTTTCAGGTCCGTCCCAGAGTTCGCACGGTCTTTCGACAGACTGTGCTGTCAGGTACGCCTCTATTCCCATTCCTTTAGTCCATTCCAGTTTCTGTCTAATTGTTAGCTCTGCTTTTTACTCCCTGTCATTGAACGGTCCCCACAGGACCGTTGACCTCCCTGAACGGTCTCCCACAGACCGTTTATTTCTGCTACAGTGCACCCGAGACCTTCATCTTGGTTGACATTTCATATTATTTCACATCTACTTGGTGCTTCTATTGATCTTCCCTTACTGTCATCATACTTTTGCCTGATTGCCTTCATTATTTTCATATTTGTTGATCATTGATTGATAGATCTAGGCTAGACTTTGCATGCACTCCAGCGCACTTAGGGCCATCCATACTTTTCATATTAGTTGCATTCCTACCTAGGTGGGGGATCCTCTCGTCTCCATATTCCTTGGAGCCGACTAGGTGACCTTGCCCAGGACCTCCGTAAGTCCCCGTGAGCCGTGGATTCCCACACGGATGCCGAGCAGGTTGTACCATACCACACCAATCTAGGGTTTCCATCCGAGAGAGGGAGTGTCCCTTAGAGTCAACCCAGTTTCCCATCCTACCCTGGTTAGGTGCCCTTGTGGTTGAGTGAATTATCATCTTAATTAATCCGCTGAGGTCCTAAAAGGAAATCTATTAAACATTTCGTGCATCATTCATTACTTGAGTGGTTAACTGATTGTCTCTCTTCTCATCTCTCCCCTCTCTTGTGTGCATTTTTTTTGTTTGATTGGATTGTTTGTTTTAGGCCTTTGTTAGGGTTGATTGTTTTCCCCTCCTCAAGTGTTAGTGCATGTGGAGTTGCTTCTTCCCCATAGGATCGTCTCCTAGGGGCAACTCCCATTTCAACTCTTATTTCAATCCCATGTTCGATTCTCCTCCAGTCATGTCATCTTACAACTTCTCTCACACCCATGAGGACTCCCTTCCTCAAGGGCTCTTGGAGGACCCACCTAGGGTCATTTCTCTCTAGGGGAGAGAAGGGTCCGCCCCTCCTCTTCCATCTGCCACTATTGAGGGTGCCCAACCCTCTCTCTCTGATTCATCCACTCACAACTCGGCCAGTCATGTTCTTCACATGATGGCCCAGTTGGACCCTACTCAACTCCATCTCCTTAAACAAGCTTTGCAAGGGGAAGATACCCCGCCTTCAGTGCTTTCTTCTGGCGTGACTACTGCCGCCACTTCTGCATCTCCGATTGCTGGATTAGGGGCCACATCTGCGGCCCCCATTGACTTTACTCCAATTCATCCTCAGATTCTCCGATTCCCCAATATGGAAGCGGGCCAGGCTTCTACCTCGGCCTATCAGTCTCTGGACAAGGGGAAGACCCAGATCCCCGTGCCCTCCTATTCTGATCCCTACACTACCATCTCTCCAGCGCCGCAGGCCCTTGTGGCCCCGACCGATTTTGTTCTCCTCCAGCCAGGGGCTGCCCAGCTTGCTTACTCGGATATGGGCCCTTCCCTGGCCCATTATCCTTCTTATGGGCTTCCCCCTCCATCGGTCTATCCATCCGCTCCATACACAGGTTCTGCTCTTCCTGCTCCGTCTCCTCTATCCCGGGAACGGGAGATTCTCGAAAAGTGGGTTGCCATGTAGCAGCAAATTGATCTCCTTCATAAAAGGGTCGGCCCACAATCCCTTGCTGATGTCCCCGTTCCTAACTTCCGAGATATATGTTTTCCTCCCCAGTCTGAGCTCCCCGTATACTGTAAGTACGACGGGAATGGTAACCTATTCATTCATGTCAGGGAGTTTCTCTATGAATTGGCGCAATTTCAACATGATGATTGCCTTATGGCGTATCTTTTCCGCCGATCCTTGGACGGGGTGGCAATTGAGTGGTTTTATACCTTGCCTTTGGAGGAGGCAGAAAGTTTCAAGACGGTGAAAGAGAAGTTCATAACAAGGTTCCAAGACCGGGTGGGCCCGGAGTATTCCTTCACAGACTTGGTAGTAGAGAAGATGAAAGCAGATGAAGACTTCGCTACACATGCAGACCGGTGGAGGCAGATGGCCTCACGTGTGCCCGGGCAGATCCCGGAAGAAGAAAACGTAAAGTTGTTGATTTATTTCAAATGTAACCCCTACGTTCCGGAACATCTTGGCGATGAACGATATATCAAACATGCACTAGTTGTACAGTCGGGTCCGGTTCATCCAGACCCAATTCAAAGACTCCCCTATCCATTCCCTTTTCAAGGCCCAGAAGTCTAAAACCACCAGAAAGTCCCAGGGCCCAGTTACTAAGGGAGTTCAAACCAACGAGCAGGTACAGGCTATTCAGTTCCCTAACCAGTCTGCTCCACCCCATTTCCAGCAGCCTCCACGTAACCCCCAGTTCCCCACTCCGCAAGCTCCCCGACCTCCTTTTCCAACTCCTCAACACCCACAACAACCACCACCACCACCATAACAGCCTCAGCAGCCACCCCAGTACCACAACGTCCCTCCTCCTGTTGGTTATGGGCCTCCTCGACCGGGTCCGAAGAGAGCCCATTATCCTCTACTTCCAGAAACTTTGCCAGACATTTTCTGAGCCTTAATGTACACTGGTGATATACAGCTCCCGCCAGAACGTCGGAACTGGAACCCGATCGCCGATCAATCTCGGTATTGCATATATCATCAGCAGCCCGGGCACACGATAGACAGATGCTTCCAGTTCAGAGACTTAGTGTATGATTTGCATGAAGGGAAACGGATTGACTAGGCCCAAATGCACAAATTGATAGAGGACATTAAAGAAAAGAGAAGACAGGAAAGGTCGTAGCAGGCGGCGCCACAGCAGCAGCAGCAACAGTTTCAATAACCCAACCTCAACCTCAACAGCAGTAGCAACCACCTGAACTCGAGATTCACCAAAATCCCATGCCAGACCACCAGCCCACTCCTCCACAACAGCCGCCGGCACCGTCTCAAGTAAATGTTGTTCACCGCCCAACCCCTAATGCTGGGTGGTCTTTTGACGATCAGACCCCCGCTCATCTTTTGGCCTTCCACCACGCATACGCCAACTCCCCCGCACCTTCTGTTCCTTCCATCCTCCGGTCCACCACCTTGACCACTCCACCCTCCATTCCCTCCAGGTCACCTATCGCCCCCGCTACATTCCCCACCATCCCGCCAGTCCTTCCACCATCACCCGCCATACCCTCCATCGTTATCCCTCCACTCAACCCTTCACCAATCACCCTTCCACCAAGGCCCGCCAGACCAGCCTCCGCCATCCTTACCCCCATTTCTACCCCTTCCACTCATCCCACTGGGCCAATTGAAGGTCCATCTGAGGCCGTGCCGGCACGACACTGCGCCCTCCGAGTGGGCGTTTATTTCATAGAAGTTACCCCTCCACTGGTGCGCCTGCACCCAACCCTCAAATTCCTTCCTCAACAGTTGAAGCAGAAGAAGTTGACCCCGTGCCTGGCACGAAGTATGATCTGTTACAGCACTTGGACCGGATGCCGACCAAGATTTCAGTCCTGGAGTTAATTAAAAGGTCCACGCTACACCAAGATGCCCTGAGGGCTTTCCTGCAAAAAGTTATGGTTAGCGAGGACGTGGCGGTAGATAGTTTGCCATCGGTGTTGGCCACCATCACAAAGGGGCCATCTACTTCATTTTCTGAATCAGAGCTAGCACCCCCAGAGGCACGTCAGATTCCACTATGCATTACAATTTCTTTGAATAAGGTGGCTGTTGATGCGGCTCTAGTGGACATGGGAGCTTCTATTAACGTGTGTCCCTTGAGCACGTTGCGTGCCTGCAACATATCTGAAGACATGCTACGCCCGACACCGACAACCATTGTAGCATACGATAACTCCAGGAGAGCTTGTCACGGGGTCGTAACAGTTCAGGCCGAGCTAGGGCCTTTGAAGATGGACGTGGAATTTTATGTGTTGGACATAGACCCGATGTTCAAGGCTATTCTGGGTCGTCCATGGATTGATAGCTTGAATGCAGTACCCTCGACTACCCACCAATGCCTCAAGTTCCCATTTCAGGGGCGGGTAGTCAAGGTGAAAAGTGTTTCCACCATCCAGACTGTTGATGCAATCATTGATAAGATTCTGCCTACATTATGGTTAAGCAATAAGCCAGTTTTGTCTGTGATGGACTTGAATTTTCCATGGGCATATGCGTCACGCAAGCCCGCCACTGTACCAGTTAACGTTAAAATCAAGTCCAAGATTCGAGATTCTAAGGGGTGGCACATTATTTTGAAGTTAGGCTATCAGCCGGGCATGGGCCTTAGTGCACAGTTGCAGGGGCGGACTAATCCCGTCCCTAGGGGAAGAAAGATGTGCCGGAGGGGCCTTGGCTACCGGGAGTCCGCACTGTCAATACTAGGAGACTCCGGGCCACTGACGTGGGATTACCGTCAACATTTTGTGAAAGGCCCATTGCAGCCTGGTACTTTGAAGAAGCCGCCACCCTGTGTTGATAAGAAGACTGATGCCGCTTATATTGTTGCTGACCCACTGCCGCCACTGAAGGGGCTGGTGGGTGACATGGATGATTTTTGTAGCTGTTTTGAGAGTTGTTTTATGAAAAAGAAGTTTGTTTGAAGAAAGTGGAGATGCAGTTGATGAAGCATTCTCCGGTTGAGCTAGTTTACCAAAGGTCGCAGGAAGTGGGGAGCTCCATCACTACTTTTTCTTTGTCCTCATCCCGCCTTGCCTCCTTGTTTCAGCAATTGGGGTTTATTCCCCGTTCCCCTCCGATTATGGTCGACCCGTACTTTACGGAAAGACCACTTGAAATTCTATTTGTGCCATGTGCATGTGGGCGTTGCCCACCCATTGATTTATCAACTCTGTTTACTCCTCCCTCCCCCACTGCCGAACTCCATGAAATGTGGTTTTCATCTTCTGACCCTTTCTTCAATTGTCTCTTCCCCTCTCTATTTCCCATGCAACTTCCTCCTCCTCCTTCCTCCTCTAGTCCCTCTTGCTTCATGATTTCCTCCGACCTCCAAAAAAAAAAATGCCAATTTTAAAACGGAGGTTTCGCTGGAAGATTACGCTATCTTCTGTCCATCTTCCCAGGGGCATGAGACCCCTACTTCTTTCCCTGTAGATTTCCTATCTCCTAGGTTAGATGTACAGTGTGTAGAGTCCCCTAGGTTGGTAGAGTCAGTTGGGGTAGAGTCTAACTCTAGTGTTGTCAGCCCATCCACGTCTGTGACGCACCCTGTGATGCATCGTTCTAAATCCATTCCAGATTGGTTTCTTCAAGATTTAGCCCAGAGATGTCATGCCCTTCTCAAATGTCCTGAGTTTGTAGAGACCGCAATAATCTTAGAGGATGATGAGGAAGTAGAAGGGGTGTGGAGCAATGATGGATTAGGTGTATATGAAATCATAGATGAGAAGGACCCAGCCGATGATGAGGAAAGCGATGTGGATGACACTATCAATCTGTATGCACAAGGTTTAAAAAGATTTGATGAACCGTCGACGGCAGTGGATGAACCCACAAAAGAAATTAATCTTGGAACTGAAGAGGACCCTGGCCCATAATCATTTTCACTAATCTCCCTCCTCAGGTTGAAGAGGAGCTGATCCAAGTATTGAGGGAGTATAGCGATTCTTTTGTCTGGTCCTATGAGGACATGCCGGGTCTTGACCCCGCTCTGGTTGAACATAGACTTATCCTTAAACCAGGGGCAACACCCATTAAACAAAAATCGAGAAGGTTCCACCCTCAAATGGCCTTAAGGATAAAGGAAGAAGTCGATAAATTGCATAAGGCCAAGTTTATTAGAGTTGTTTTATATCCACAATGGGTGGCGAATATAGTCCCTGTAATGAAGAATGATGGAAAGATTCGGATTTATATTGATTTTAGGGACTTAAATAAGGCATGTCCGAAAGATGATTTCTCGCTTCCTCACATTGATGTGTTAGTAGATAACACGGCTGGGTACGAAGCCCTTTCATTTATGGATGGCTATTCTGGATATAACCAAATCCGTCTTGCTCCCGAGGACCAAGAGAAGACCTCATTCACCACGTCCTGGGGCACGTACTGCTATGTTGTCATGCCATTCGGATTGAAGAATGTAGGTGCCACGTATCAACGGGCAATGATGGCTATCTTCCACGACATGATGCACGTGTATATGGAAGCCTACGTGGATGATATTTTGGTGAAGTCAAGGTCCAAAGAAGAACACCCCGCCATTTTAGCTAAGGTGTTGCAAAGGGCTAGGGAGTACAAATTAAAAATGAATCCAAAGAAATGTGTGTTCGGAGTTGCATCGGGAAAATTGCTAGGGTTCATAGTTAGTAAACGGGGGATTCAGATCGATCCGAATAAGGCAAAGGCCGTAATAGACATGCCTTCGCCGAAGAATATCACTGAACTGTGAGGTTTGATTGGGCATTTGCAATTCATCAGGAGATTCATATCTCAACATTCGCAAAGATGCCGCCCATTCTATGATTTGTTGAAGGCGGGGGCCAAATTTGAATGGAATGAACAGTGTCAAAAGGCCTACGAGGATCTTAAGGTTTATTTATCCAATCCCCCAGTTCTACAACCTCCCGTCCCTAGAAAACCCCTGATCTTGTACATTTCTGTTATTGAGGACTCCCTAGGAGCTGTCCTGGCTCCAGATTGTTTAACCCTGTTGAATCTAAGTATACTGCCATGGAGAAAACCGGCGCAGCATTAGTATGGATAGCTCAGAAACTCAAGTACTATTTCCTTGCCCATGAGGTTAACTTGATATCTAGAATGGACCCAATCCGTTACCTCTTAGAGAAACATGTCCTTTCTAGCAGATTAGCTCGCTGGAAGAGCTTTCTTTCTCAATTTGATATCCCCTTCGTTGTCCAGAAAGCAATCAAGGGATACGTGATTGCTGAACATCTTGCTCATTTTCCTATCCCTCGCATTGATTCTATCCAGGATGAGTTCCCTGATGAGCACCTTGCTGTAATCACTCATCTCCTCTTCTTGTCTTTGCACTTTGACGGTGCATTAAATTCTCAGAGCCGTGGGATCGGCGCCGTTCTCCTTACTCCAGAGGGAGTAACTATCCCTATTGCTTATCAGCTCTCTTTCCCCATCACAAATAATATAGCCGAGTATGAGGCTCTCCTTGCCGGACTGAAGCACGCCTACGTCATGGGCGCGCGATACCTAAACATCATAGGAGATTCTCAATTGATGCTGCGTCAAGTTCTTTCCACTTACCGCACCCGTGACCCTAAACTCAAGCCTTATAAAGATTTGGTCACACTCTTGGCTAGGCAATTCTGCAAGTTAATCTATATTCACACTCCTCGTTCTCATAACATTCTGGCCGATGCACTTGCATCGCTCTCTTCTTCTCTTTCGTTCCCCCTCAGTCACGCCACTGAAACCATTATGGTCCAGCGGTTAGACGCCCCTTCCCTTCAGGATCCCTGGTTTGACAACCTTAGGAAATCTGTGGAGAGGAAAGCCAAAAAGGAAGATTTGAAAGAAGTATCATTGACTGAGCTTGAGGAGATCATAGAAGAGGAGGAATTACCGTGGTATTATGAAATAGAGCAATATTGTAAGGATGAATCCTTCCCAGAGACGGCCAATGCCGAGCAGCGCAAGGCCATTAGAAGAGTCACCTCCAGATACACAATCATCACGGAAGAGTTATATAGGCGAGCTCTTAATGGAGTTCTCATGAGATGTCTGGATGACGATGAGGCTTGGAAGGTAGTAGAAGCAGCTCATGCAAGTGAGTGCGGAGGGCACGTTAATGGACAGGGGTTGGCGAAAAAAATTCTTAGGCAGGGCTATTACTGGCCAACCCTAGAAGAAGATTGTTCCACCTATGTCCGTAGGTGTCTTCAGTGCCAGCTTCATGCCGATAAAATTCATGCTCCTGCTTCTTCTCTCCATCCTCTCACTGCTCCTTGACCATTCTCGATGTGGGCCTTTGATATCGTTGGACCACTTGGCGACCCTAATGCTTAGGTTAAACAAAAATCATTCATCCTCACAGCAACCGAGTATTTCACCAAGTGGGCGGAAGCTGAAGCATATGCCGAGATCAAAGCTACCACAGTATGCCATTTCATTCTCAAGAATATCATCTCGCGGTTTGGAGTGCCAAGTGATATCGTCACCGACAACGGGTCTCAATTTGTGTCTCAAGAACTTCAGGACCTCTGTAAGAAATTTAATATTTCATTGTATCATTCATCACCATACTACCCTCAAGGTAATGGCCAAGCCGAGGTCATAAACAAAACCCTTCTTAAAATCATTAAGAAAACATGCGAGTCACACAAATTTGTTGATTGGGCCGAAAAATTGATAGAAGCTCTATGGGCTTATCGCACCTCCGTCCGCACTCCCATAGGGCAGACTCCTTTTGCCCTCACCTATGGGACGGAGGCGGTACTCCCGTACGAGATCTTGATCCCTTCCCTAAGAGTGCAGCTAGATAAAGAACTTAATCTCGACGAACGTCGAGAGGCGTTGCTAGTCCAATTGGAACTCTTAGATGAGAAGAGGCTTAACACGGCCAATCACGTCTCCATTTATCAAAAATGTGTCTCACGGCATTTTCAAAAGAAGGTTATCGAAAGGAAATTCCAAGTGGGTAACATGGTTTTGAAGCGTAAATTTATCAGATCAGCATGTCCTAGGTCTAAGCTGTAACCCAATTGGGAAGGGCTGTTTGTAGTTAAAGAAATATATCCTGAGAATGCATACCATTTTGTTAATGCGGAGGGTGAGGAATTGCCTAATCCATGGAATGGGTTGTATTTCAAATATTTTTATCCATAGAGTCAAGCCAGCAACAGCCCGGTGGCAGGGCGTTTCCTTCACTTGATCATGAATGGTGATCCCCGGTTCAGTTTTCACACATTACACGACCCCCGTGGTTCGGTTTTCCTTTCTTGTGTAACAACGTTTCTCCCTTGGCCATGCCTACGGGCAAGTGAAAATCCTTATTTTTTTCCCTCTTTCGGCTGAAAATAGGGGCAAGTGATAAATAAGTGGGCGAGAAATGATCTAGACACCCCAATAAAAAAGGGGTCTCAAATAGGGGCAGTCCGTTATGACCTAATTCTGCATTCATAAAAGCAAAAGAAATAAAAGAAAAGGGGCAAAATCAAAGGCAAAAGCTAAAAAGCTCATTCAGAAGCTCGAAGCTCAATGCTCCCAAAAGAATGAAACTAGGCATGGCAAGAGTGGCAGTACAGTTTCCCCGCGGGACGTAATGAGCCCGGTCGTATGCGTGCCTAGAGCAGATGTGGGTTCGATGATGGACACAAAGCTCTGGCGCAACAGACCAAATTCTTTGAAAGGGGGTTGTCACGAGAAGAACTCAAGCCCTAAAAACCTCTATACCTATTATCGACTTTTCTATCAAATTCTCTTTTACTTTCTAAGAACTGGATCGTACCCCGAGTATGGCCTTGGTAGAAGCACCATTAAACAAAATTGGACCCCGACCATGGGTGGTCACCCATAACGCACGTTGAACTCAGGAAACCCCTAATGAGATAGGAAGGTCCCCCGTCGTCGAGTTCGAGCTGGCCTCAAAAACAAACAAAAAATCAAATATTTCAAAAAAACAAAAAAAATCAAATATTTCATAATCTAAAAAAATCAAATATTTCAAAACCCAAAAAAAAATCAAATATTTCAAAATCTAAAAAAAATAAAAAATAAAAAATAAAAAATCTAATATTTTAAAATCAAGAATCAAATATTTTCAAAACCACAAAAATATTTTCATCATCATGATTTGCATTCATGGCATGCATTGCATTCATTTCTTTCGTGTTATTTGCCTATTTAATAAGGCTTACCCCCTTGACCAAAAATCAAGAACTGGTCATTTCCTAATTTGCTACAGGCAAGGGGTTAAGCCTAAAATATTTAATCTGTTTCTTTGCCTATGTGTGTGCAGGGGCAGGTTGAAGATAAGGCTTCAGCATTTCTATCCCATAACGGTCCACTGGAGACTGTTTTATTCACTTAAACGGCCACAATCAGACCGTTCTATAACTCAAACGGCCTCGTTCACACCGTTCCAATCTTTAGCACCTCCAAGAATCAACGGTCCTAGCTTAGACCGTTTATAAGACACGGCGGTACATTCTTGACCGTTCTATTTTGTTCACGATCCTCCGAAAGACCGTTCATCTCTTATAAGGTCCTTGTTCTTAATTCTGGCATTGATCTTATACGCGGTATCCGTCCGGCCGTTCCATTCTCTGGCACGGTTAACTCTAACCGTTTATTCAGCTGAGCGGTCTTGATACGGCCGTGTTCGTCCCGAGATCCTACCTCAAGCTCATTCAATCACATGCAAAGAGGGCCAAACTCAAATCAATCCAATCATAAATTTTATTCATTTATTCATATGCAAACATTCCAAACATAAGTATCTATATCAACATCATGAAACAAATCACTCAATCCTCAAACGAGCATCCCCGCAAGGCCTAATCTCTCTCAGCTCTCTCACATATGCCTGATAAGTCTCCTGAAGCTCCGTCACCTCCACCGGTTGGGTGAGCACCCTACCAACCTCCCACATGATCAGGGCACTCCTGACCGCCTGCTCGTCCTCCTCTATACCAATTCTCCTCGCCTGTAGTGCGGGAAGGTGGGGTAGTGCTGGAAGAATGGTCCTGGGTAGTCCAACCTGTAGGTAGCACCGGTGCGGGCTCTACATCGCCAATGCGGTGTCACTCACGAGCCTCAGATCCAAACCTGGCCTCCTAGGAAGTCTGACTGCAGTGTCGTGGAGGAAGTCAGGGCGCATCACGAACCGATCCAGGGGCAAGGTGTTGATGTAGAGTCGCCACTCGTCCCTGGTCTTCTTTTCTGCTGTCCTGCACTCTACTTGTGGGGAGAACCTGAAGGTGCCGCCTATGAAGAACAGTGGATGGCTCCCGAAGATCCGACTGGCTAAAGTGATATCTTCCTTATGAATGAATTTCATCCTAACACCCATTCAGCACTCTAGGAGTATCATGGAACTAAAGAGTGGACCTCCTAGGGCTGCAGAACTAAGGCCTTCATACAAGTAGGCGAGGACGGCCTGGGAGATAAAGAGACCCTACCACAGACCACTAATGGTGCTAAGGATAGGAGTATCTAGGACGTGGTCGGCAGAAGGGAATAGGATGGCCCCACACAGGCAGATAGACACGGCCTTAGCTATGGCCTCATACCATCCACATTTATTCTTACAATGAGTAACCACCCACTGGCTAAGGGGAAGAAGATGGATCTGGTGTGGGCCTATAAAGGTGCGGATGTCCTTGCTATCTGGTATAAACTCTCCCAAGATAAGGCTAGGGTCTACAGGGGTAATAGTATGACACACTAAGTCCTCCTCACCCACCTTGGACCTAGGAAAGGATAAATAGGTCTCCTCCTCCTCTAGTAGGACAGTGGCCTCAAAAGAAGGGAAAATAAATGTATGAGTATGAGGATGCCAGATTTCTACCAGGGCTGAGATGTTGCGCCAGTCTAAAGACAATTTGGGGTAGTTTTTGCCTAGCACTAAGAGTGGGTGTAGGTGCCAAGACTTTAAGATGGATATCACTGCTAGGGGCAACTTGCGGATCATGGGAGCCATCCACTTCAAGGTGGAGTAGCGCCTGGAGCCAGGGAGAAGCAGAAGTAGAAAAAAGAAAAGAAAAGGGAGGAAGAGAGGAAGAACATGTAAGTAATAGAATGAATTAAATTAAATGAACTTATGGCAACTTACCTCTCTCAGTAGGCTGGAGCTCAGATGTCGTGGGATCGCGGTCAGCCGTTGGAGCACTTCACGCTCCTTTCTGGCCGGTCTGGGCCCTTGTGGGAGATGAAAAAAAATTATTTGATTTTTTTTTATTTTAGAATATCTTTATTTGATATTTATTCGGTTATTTTTTGTTTGTTTATTTGGTTTATTAATTAGGCATGCTAGTCACTAGCGTGACAGTTTATTGTGCGCTCGACCTGACTCAATCAGTTGATTATGATATTCGTGTCAGGACCCAGAGTCCGTCGTACCATAAAGGCTATGACGTTAATTACGTCCTTCCAAAGAAGGACAACCCTTGATTAGTTTCCAAGAAAGGATGCCTCGGGGGCAAAACAAGATAAGACTATTACGCTAACTCCGCTAACGGGATGCGAAACACGCATAGAAAACCATGCTACGCGGGACATGATAACAGTGTTATGGCGCAAATCCGGCAGCATATCCCCTTATTTTGGACTATGCCAAAGGGGGAATATAGGTCATCCACCCACGGAATGCCGGGGTGGAAGCCGAAAGAGAGCGGGCGTAGCCCGAGATCCAGAAGGATTTGAGTGTGACGGGACAGTGTCCATTACCACGGTGTTTGTTGATGTTCCCCTTTAGAGACTACTGGAGGGCTTGCAATGGCAAGACTCCCAGGGTCGGCAGGGTTGGAAGAAAAACCCGACGGTTAATGGCGTAGAATATCGGGGTAAGACCCCGTTAATATAGCTCCGTTTAGACATGGATGAAGAACCATGAAACCCTCATGATATGATAGGGACTGGTATAATGGCTTGTGGGGGTCAGGGTCCTAAGTCTAGGCTGATGGTGGATTCGGTCGGGCTTCTGGAAGTTGGATATATGACAGGTGGCCAACAACGGAAGGAGCCGACGCGGCTAGGGTTTCGGCATGAAGGTAAACGGCGCGGCAGGGTCGGCACGACCAGCTCGTCTGCGCGCCCTTCACCCGGGCGAAAGCGGCGCCGGGAGGAGGTTGCGCCGGGAGGACTTGTGGTGCCGATAGCTGGGTGTTCATTAATTTTTCAAGTGTTGTGAGGGCTTTAAGAATCCAAAGGGGACTTTTGCATTCAATGGGGGTTTCATGAGCTTATTCATGGTGGCCTTTGAGCAGGCTAAAGAGTGAGGGTAGGCTCATCCATAGGAAGTCTAGAGAGACCATGTGACTACGATGGTTATGTTCCCCTTTGACGGTTGTGAGCAGAGGATCATAAGACGGCGAGCTCAGATCTCCGTCACACAGCTGGGGTTAGATTCATAATTTCGGTGAAAGCATCACACTATACGATAGAGTAAAGCTCAGGGATGAATTTTGACAGCACCTCCCCTTATTTTAGAGTGTGCCAAAAGGGTATTATAGGTCATCCACTCACGAAATGTCGGAGTGGAAACCAAAAGGGAGGCGGGCGTAGCCCTGGATCCTAAAAGGATCCCCATCTTATGTGACATTATCCATGTATTGTAAGATTCATTAATGTCCCCATGTAGAGTCAACGGAGGACATACAGTGGCAGAACTCCGTGACTTAGTGGGTTGGCAGAATGTGGGGAATTAACTCCTTTGATATAGCTCCCACGAGGGTCTAGGGAAGGATGGTATTTCTCCTCAGAAGGATGGGGCATCATGAGCAAGGCTGGCATGGCTCGAAGGCATCGGCACAAGCATATCAGGGTGGCCGTCTTTAGTATGAAAGGTGTGAAGGTCTCGGCGCGACGAAAGAAGTCCAGCCGGCGCGGGCAGCCCTCGGCGCGAGACTCAGGCGGAGAGGGGTTCGCGCCAGGAGGGTTTCTGAAATGAGGGTTTTAGCGATGTTTTGAGGAGATTTTGGAACGGAGGCTTAAAGGGGCTCTGGGAGCTTTAGAGGAGGGTTTATCCAGGGGTCTGTAAAGAAGGTTTATTCAAGGGTTTGACAACCACTGACGGGGATTACAGAGAGGGTATAATCCAAGGGGATGGCAGCCTTCCCTCTGGGGCCTCATTGGGGGCAGAACCACAGACGGAAACTTCTGAATTTATCCCTCTTCATTTCACCGACGAGAAGCCATGAGATGGACTGTCTCAAGCTCTTGATGTGGATGCGAGGTTGAAAGTAAATACAGTGGGAAAAGCCTTCAACAGATCCAGAAGACCAAACTATAAAACACGCCTAGTTCACAGTAGCCATGGCATATATTGAACCTCGGATGCAGAGAAAGAAAAAAGAACGAAAGGGGCTAACTTCAACCCTCTTTTTATTAACCATTTCAACCAAACAGCATACGCATCTAGCTCAGAAGAAAAATACAACTAAGGAAAAATTGTACGCATACTAAATCCTTGATAGCAAGGTTACATTAGCATTCGATGCTACTGGGGCGAAGATGCTCGAAAGCAGACCCAAAAGAAGAAAAGGCACATTCAATTAAAAGACAGGGGGAAGGGGAGACTGTAGCCCCTCAGGGCATCTTGAAACCGATCCCACCTTGATTCTCCCCCCGAATCTCTGCAACTCTTTCCTCTCTTCAGCTTCTATGGAGGGCTCTCGAGCTCCCCTTTCTTGCAGTGGCTACTGCTCTCTATTGCCTCTTCTTCTCTTCTTTTTTTTCTCTTCTGTTGTCTTCTGTTCCCTCTTCTGTTGTTGTTGTTGTTGTTCGAAGGCAGCAGTCTTTATAGAGGGGTGGCCTTCTATTCTCGGCGTGAGCTTCCCGGTGCACCTCAGTACGCATCATCTCGGTGCGCCTGGCTTCGTATTGGGCTTGGCCCATTTATTCAGAACCCGGCGCCGGAGGAGGTTCATCTAATGGGCTTCTTTTCATTGCTCTGGTGGGCTTCTTGGTATATTCCTCTTGAGGCTTATTTAGCACCTTGCGTTCACGCCCATGTGTGAGGCAGTGTGAATCCCTTTTCATGAGAATCAGAATTATCTGAGGTTTCTCTTCAGCAGGCAGATGGTTGCCTGAATGTTGTTATAATTTTATCAGCCCGACTATCTGAATGACAGCAGTGCTGGACAGCGGCCTAGCCAGAGATGGCTTTAGCCGGACAGAGTGTTAGGGGTAGTGGACCTCTTCTATTCTGATTCTCAGTACTTCCAGGGATGGTACAGGAGCCGCACCATTGGTTGACCTTCAGGGCCCTGAGTCTGCTTTGGTCTCTTCTGGTATATTTTAGGTGTCAACAAATGCCCCCCACCCGCAGGTGGCGTAAGCGAAGGATGAGTGACACGGGACATGAGGGTGTACATTGCACCGCACTTTGTAATTTCTTCAGGTCTGCTCCTGTTCATTGTTCATTTTTGTGACTCTGAGTCTTCATTCTGTTTGTATAATCCCAGTATTTGTAAGCATACTCGGACAGACATCAGCATTTTTGGTTTAATCTTCTGATTGCAGCACCCCTGGGTGAGCCAACTGGCGCTGTTGACATTTTCGGCACACCCATCTCGACGTGGCGATGGTCTCTTCTGGTATATTTTAGATGTCTACCCTTTCTGGTGCCGGCAATAGAATTGAGAGCTGAAGTTGACCCGTCAAGGGGTTCTACCTTTGTCCCGGCGGCCATAATGACTATTGCGCCTGACCCTGTAGCTCCATCCATGCCAGAAATGGAGTTGGAACCTCCGCCTCTTCCAGCACTTGTAGAAGAGAGTTCTTCAAGGAGCCCGACGGAGCAAGAGCATGCTACCGCGGTACCTGCTACTTCGGCTCTGGTGGCCGTTCCATCTTCTTCTTCTGAGCCAGATATTGGCTTATGGGCTTCCATAGACAGGGAGGTGACCTTTGAGGTGGCTCCGGCAGCCTCCCTGGGCTTTACTTCATCGGAGGACTTTGTCTGGTAGTATTTAGAGATGTTGCGCCAGGTTGTGGAGTCTCAGCTGACACTACCTTACCCCCAGTTGAAGGAAGTGGCCGGGAGACTGACGATCGGGCTGCAGGCATTAGGCTGTCCTTTGGACACCTGGACCCAGCGGGTGCTGTTCCTGCTAAAATTTGTAAACCGCCGAGACTTTCTCGAGAGGGTGATGAATGACCGGCTAGCGGCCCTCAAATTGCAGAAAGCGATTGTCAGGCAGAGCAACGTCTCTGACCTCTGATCTCCATAGGAACAAGGCCCATGTTGAAACTTCAGCTGCTCGGGCACATATCTACGTAGCCGACGGGAAGAACTCCGGGCTGAATTGGCTACCATTGAAGCTGAGATACCACGGCTGGAGGCTACAGAAGTCCAAGGCATCGAGGAAACTTCTTTACTGGAGGGCTGAGTCGCATCCCTAGAGACTGAGGTGACTCGCGTTCAGGAGGAAGAAATGCAGCTCCGTGAACTAGGAGCGGCTCCACATGTTGGGCTCATTGACTTTGCAGATATTTTCAGGCGGTCTTAGCTGATCTGCCTTTGTAATTCGTCCCCTCCGAAGGGCCCCTTTTGTATTCATTCCCCTCCTTTTTGCAATGAAATACAAGTTTCCTTTACTGTTTTAGGTGTCCACCTTTGCACTTGTATTCTATCATATCTTGTGGCAACTTTGGCGACCTGCTTGGAAGTATACCCATATCTGCGCCGCAGGAGAGCGTCCACCCTTTCAAGGAAAGGATGGGGGCCTCGCTCCACCGCGTGACGGGGTTCCAGAGGTTGCCAGATTGGTGCAGATGTAAGTCTTGCCAACAAGAAGTGTCGAAAATACGACTGCTGGCTGATGAGAGGTCCATCCGGGATAGGCTTTATTACCGGTAGGACAACTGATGGGAGTGCCACTCAGAGGCATAGCATATACTTTATAGTAATCACATTACTGACCTAAGCGCCCTTTCGGGTTTTTGTCGGGGCCCGATTTGGGGAAATGCTGGCCGACCTTGTCGATGGTGACAAGGGTCGAAAAGGTAGTTGGTCTTGCCAATGGTGACAAGGACCGAAAAGGGTAGCGATCGATCTTGCCGATAGTGACAAGGGTCGAAAAGGTAGACAGTATTACCGATGGTGACAAGGACCGGAAAGGGTAGACGGTCTTGCCGATGGTGACAAGGACCGGAAAGGGTAGCGACCGATCTTGCCGATGGTGACAAGGGTCGAAAATATAGACGGTCTTACCGATGGTGACAAGGACCGAAAAAGGTAGACGGTCTTGCCGATGGTGAGAAGGGTCGAAAAGGGTAGCGACCGATCTTGCCGATGGTGACAAGGGTCGAAAAGGGTAGACGGTCTTCCCGATGGTGACAAGGACCGCAAAGGGTAGCGACCGATCTTGTCGATGGTGACAAGGGTCAAAAAGGTAGACGGTCTTGTCGATGGTGACAAGGACCGGAAAGGGTAGACGGTCTTGCCGATGGTGACAAGGGTCGAAAAGGGTAGACGGTCTTGCCGATGGCGACAAAGACCGAAAAGGGTAGACTGTCTTACCGATGGTGACAAGGACCGGAAAGGGTAGCGACCGATCTTGCCCTGACAAGGGTCGAAAAGGTAGACGGTCTTGCCTATGGTGACAAGGACCGGAAAGGGTAGCGACCGATCTTGCCGATGATGACAAGGGTCGAAGAGGTAGACGGTCCTGCCGATGTTGACAAGGACCGGAATGGGTAGCGACCAATCTTGCCGATGGTGACAAGGGTCGCAAAGGTAGACGGTCTTGCCGATGGTGACAAGGACCGGAAAGGGTAGCGACCGATCTTGTCGATGGTGACAAGGGTCGAAAAGGTAGACGGTCTTGCCGATGGTGACAAGGACTGCAAAGGGTGGCGACCGATCTTGCCGATGGTGACAAGGGTCGAAAAGGTAGATGGTCTTGCCGATGGTGACAAGGACCGGAAAGGGTAGCGACCGATCTTACCGATGATGACAAGGGTAGACGGTCCTGTCGATGGTAACAAGGACAAGAAAGAGTAGCGACCGATCTTGCCGATGGTGACAAGGGTCGCAAAGGTAGACGGTCTTGCCGATGGTGACAAGGACCGGAAAGGGTAGCGACCGATCTTGCCGATGGTGACAAGGGTCGAAAAGGTAGATGGTCTTGCCGATGGTGACAAGGGTCGAAAAGGGTAGACGGTCTTGTCTATGGTGACAAGGACCGTAAAGGGTAGCGACCGATCTTGTCGATGGTGACAAGGGTCGAAAAGGTAGATGGTCTTGCCGATGGTGACAAGGACCGGAAGGGGTAGACGGTCTTGCCGATGGTGACAAGGACCGAAAAGGGTAGACGGTCTTGCCGATGGCAACAAAGACCGAAAAGGGTAGACGGTCTTGCCGATGGTGATAAGGACCGGAAAGGGTAGTGACCGATCTTACCGATGGTGACAAGGGTCGAAAAGGTAGACGGTCTTGTCGATGGTGACAAGGACCGGAAAGGGTAGCGACCGATCTTGCCGATGATGACAAGGGTCGAAGAGGTAGACGGTCCTGCCGATGGTGACAAGGACCAGAAAGGGTAGCGACCGGTCTTACCGATAGTGACAAGGGTCGCAAAGGTAGACGGTCTTGCCGATGGTGATAAGGACCGGAAAGGGTAGCGACCGATCTTGCCGATGGTGACAAGGGTCGAAAAGGTAGACTGGGATGGAATGACGAACGAGTCATCATTTTTATCATCATTTTTTTTCTACTCAATCATTTCATCATTTTTTAACCACATTACCGAATCAAGCGCCCTTTCGAGTTTTCGTCAGAGTCAGCCCCCTTTTGCTTTTGCCCACGCACCCTCTCGGGTTTTCACGTGGCGGGGCACCCGATTTTTCCTGCAACGCCCTTTCGGGTTTTTGCCACAGTCGGGTTATAGCCATTTTTGCCCCTGTCCCCATTTAAGAACAAAGCCGACGAGGTATCTCTATTTTTAACCCCATTTCTATTTCTTTTCTCTTTTTTTTGTAATTCCCCGGAGGATCCGGAACACAGGAGAGCTTGTTTGCTAGGACGCCGACCGGCCTTGTCAATGATGACAAGGGTCGGATCCTGGTTTGGTTCGTCGACATTGGTTAAATGCCGAAGCAAAGGCTATATGGTTCTTGACCAGGACGAAAGGTCTAGGCCAAGGGACAGAGGTCGACCTACCTCACTGATGATGACGAGGGTTGAACCTGGGTTTGTTCATCGATGTGGGTTACACGCTGAAGCAAAGGGTATATTCATTCACAGGGACGAAAGGTCCAAGTTAAGGGTAGAGGTCGACCTATCTCACCGATGATGACGAGGGTCGAATCCTGGGTTTGTTCATCGGCAGGGGTTACATGTCGATGCAAAGGTATGATTATTGACAAGGACGAAAGGTCCGAGTTAAGGGATAGAGGTCGATCGGTCTCGCCGATGATGACGAGGGTCGAACACGGGTTTGTTCGTCGACATGGGTTACATGTCGAAGTAAAGGATATATTCAATAACAAGGACGGAAGGTCCAAGTTAAAGGAGTAGAGTTCGACCAATCTTGCCGATGATGACAGGGGTCGAACACGGGTTTGTTCATCGACATGGGTTACATGTCGAAGCAAGGGACATGCTCATTAACGAGGATGAAAGGTCCAAGTTATAGGATGGAGGTCGACCGATCCCGCCGATGATGACAAGGGTCGGACACAGGTTTGTTAGGGGATCTCCGGTGGGACTTCTGATGGTTATCCCTTGGGAATCTCATTGAGAGGAGGATGAAGAGAAACTTTTGGATTACCACTTTACTGACCTAAGCGCCCTTTTTGGGTTTTCGCCGAGGCCAACCCCCTCTTGCTTTTGCCCACACGCCCTTTTAGGTTTTCACGTGGCGGGGTACCCGATTTTGCCTGCAACGCCCTTTCGGTTTTCGCCACAGCCAGGTTATAGCCATTTTTGCCCTCGTCTCCGTTTAGGAACAAGGCCGACGGGGTATCTCTATTTTTAACCCCATTTCTGTTTCTTTCTCTTTCTTTTGAACTCATGTAGCAGAAGGATGTTGAGAGGGTCGGCTAGAACATGAAGTATCACGCCGAAAAAGGGGTTTATTCGTTAGCAAGAAGATAATGCCAACGCCAAGGGTAGATTTGTGCCGATTCGGGCGTAGGGCCCGCAATGGCAATGATGTATAAAGGTCGGCTAGGACACGGAGTCTTGCGCTAAGCAAAGGGGTTTATTCGTTAGCAAGAAGGTAATGCTAACGCAAAGGATAGATTTGAGCCGATTCGGGCGTAGGGCCCGCAATGGCAATGATGTATAAAGGTCGACTAGGACACGGAGTCTTGCGCCGAATAAGGGGTTTATTCGTTAGCAAGAAGGTAATGCTAACGCAAAGGATAGATTTGAGCTGATTCGAGCGTAGGGCCCGCAATGGCAATGATGTATAAAGGTCGGCTGGGACACGAAGTCTTGCGCCAGAAGCAGGATTTATTCGTCAACAAGGAGACCATGCTGATGCAAAGGATGGATTTATGCCGATTCGGGTGTAAGGCCCTTAATGGCAAAGATGTATAAAGGTTGGCTGGGACACGAAGTCTTGCGCCAGAAGAAGGGTTTATTCGTCAGCAAGGAGACCATGCTGACACAGAGGATGGATTTACACCAGTTCGAGCGTAAGGCCCGTAATGGCAAGGATGTATAAAGGTTGGATGGGACACGAAGTCTTGCGCTAGAAAAAGGGTTTATTCGTCAGCAAGGAGACCATGCTGACGCAAAGGATGGATTTATGCCGATTTGGGCGTAAGGCCCATAATGGTAAAGATGTAAAAAGGTCGGCTAGGACACGGAGTCTTGTGCCGAACAAGGGGTTTATTCGTTAGCAAGAAGGTAATGCTAACGCAAAGGATAGATTTGTGCCGATTCGGGCGTAGGGCCTGCAATGGCAATGATGTATAAAGGTCGGCTAGGACACGGAGTCTTGCGCCGAAAAAAGGGGTTTATTCGTTAGCAAGAAGGTAATGCTAACGCAAAGGATAGATTTGTGCCGATTCGGGCGTAAGGCCCGTAATGGCCAAGTCGTAGGTATTATGAGAGTCTGGCCAGGGCAGAGTGCCACTAGACCGAGGTAAGTGTAGCTCGATCAGGATAGAATGCCACTAGACCGAGGTAAGTGTAGCTTGATCAGGGCGGAGTGCCACTAGACCAAGTTTGAGGTAGCTCGGTCAGGGCGGAGTGCCACTAGACCAAGAGTGGAGGTAGCTCGGTCAGGGCGGAGTGCCACTGGACCAAGGGTGGGGGTAGCTCAGTCAGGGCGGAGTGCCACTAGACCAAGGGTGGAGGTAGCTCGGTCAGGGCGGAGTGCCCCTGGACCAAGGGTGGAGGTAGCTCGGTCAGGGCAGAGTGTCACTGGACCAAGTTTAAGGTAGCTCGGTCAGGGCGGAGTGCCACTGGACCCAAGGTGGGGGTAGCTCGGTCAGGGCAGAGTGCCACTGGACCAAGTTTGAGGTAGCTCGGTCAGGGCGGAGTGCCACTAGACCGAGTTTGAGGTAGCTCGGTCAGAGCGGAGTGCCACTGGACCCAGGGTGGGGGTAGCTCGGTCAGGGTAGAGCGCCACTGGACCAAGTTTGAGGTAGCTCGGTCAGGGCGGAGTGCCACTAGACCGAGTTTGAGGTAGCTCGGTCAGGGCGGAGTGCCACTAGACCGAATTTGAGGTAAATCATTCGGGGAACGCCGGTTGAACCGTGTGATATAGCCTTAGGTGCTTCCCATTAAGGGGAGAGAATTGGATGACTCCTTTGTGATCCGTAAGGACATACGCACCCCCTTCATATGCTCGGTGGACGACATACGGTCCGACCCAATTTTTAACCAACTTCCCCTTGGGGTTGGAGGCCATCACCTCTCTTCTTTTAACCATCACCAGGTCACCCCTTTTGAACTCCCGTCCTTTGACCAGCTTATCAAAAGCATGGGCCATGCAGGCTTGATAGAGTTGAATATTCTGTTGCACCCGAAGACGCTTTCCTTCAAGCTCGGCGAGCTCTTCTAGTCTTCTTTCTACGTTGGCCAGCTCGTTGCCCACCAATCCATGCTGGATGGCGACCCGTAATGAGGGGACCTCCAGCTCAATTGGCACCACAGCCTCTGACCCATACACGAGGGAGTAGGGTGAGCAGCCGGTAGGGGTCTTGTAGACCGTACGGTAAGCCCACAGTGCCTCGTACATTCTTTCTTCCCAATCTCTTCTGTTAGTCTTGACAATTTTCGCCAGCAGAGTGCACAGCGTCTTGTTAAAGGCCTCTGCAAGTCCGTTGGCCTGAGGGTAGTAGGGAGATGATGTTCTCCAATCAATCTTGTATTTGTCAGCTAGCCGATAAACCTTCTGATTTCTGAAGTGGCTGCCGTTGTCGGAGATGATTCGGCTGGGAATCCGAACCGAAATATTACATTCTGCCGGAAGAATCTCGCAACTAATTCTCCGTGACTTCTTTTAGTGCTACTGCCTCTACCCATCTGGAGAAGTAATCTGTAGCTGCTAAGATGTATTTGCACCCTGATGAAGATGCTGGTAGTGGCCCCACCACGTCCGTGCCCCACTGGGCAAACGGCCAGCTTGGTAAGGTAGGATGTAGAGGCACTGGAGGTCTTCTTGACACATTGGCGTGCTCTTGACATTTCTGACAAGCCTTGGCGAACTTGCAGCAATCATCAAATATAGTGGGCCAATAATAACCCAATTTCTTTATTTCGATCTTCATTTTCGACCGGCCTGGTGCGCCCCGGCTGACCCGGCATGGACTTCTTGCATTACCTGCCTGGCTTCCCCTGGAGATAAGCATCGAAGTAATACCTTCTTTTGGGCATCTGCCATTATTCGGAACAATGTTCCATTCCTCATCTCATAAGAATCTTTGACTCTCAGGAGTCTCATTCTCTATTCTTTCACCTTCGGGAGCTGTTGGTGTTGAACCAATGCAGGAGGTGTTCCCGCCAGTCGGGCTGCTGGACTGCTTCAGCAACTGCTACTTCATTGGCTTGTTCATCGGCTAAAGCTTCTGTCATACTGGGGACCTGCCGCCGGTTGATGACTGTTATGTTCAGGCTCGTATCAGGCGGGACCGCCAAGGAACTTGCCAGCTTTGCGAGGGCGTCAGCTTGAGCATTCTGTCCTCGGTTGACGTGCTTGACGCTAACGAAGTAGAATCTTGCCATTAGGCGCAGGGCCAGATGGTAGTAAGGGACGAGCTCCTACTTTCGCACCTCGAACTCCCCTTCCAATTGTTTTATAACCAGCATGGAGTCCCCGAACGCTTCTAGCATTTGAATCCCCATGGACAGAGCAATCTGTAGCCCGATTATGAGGGCTTCATATTCTACTTCATTATTTGTGCAAGGCTTGTTTATTGAGCAGGACGTGTGTATGACTTCCCCTTCAGGAGACTTCAAGACTATGCCTGCTCCTGCGCGGACTCTGGCCGATCCCGTCGCTGAGGTGTCAATTCTGGAGGCACCATCAAAATACAGCTGCCATAGGGAGGGCCGCACCTGGCCGACCTCTAAAGTTTCATCTTCAGGAAGCTCTGGTTCCAGAGGGCAGTCTTCGGGTACTGGATGTTCAACAAAGAAGTCTGCAATAGCTTGGCCCTTGACGACCCTCTGCGGTACATAGGAGATGTCATACTCCATAAGAATCACCGCCCATTTGCCCAGGCGGCCTTTGAGGGCCGGTTGGGACATGATGTATCCAAGCGGATCCTCCCTAGAAATCAGCTTAACTTCGTGCGACAGCATGTAGTGCCGCAGCTTCTTGACCGCAAAGACCAATGCCAGGCAAATCTTCTCGATGTAGGTGTACCTTTCCTCAGTTCTGACCATTCTTCGACTGAGATAGTAGAGGGCTTGTTCTTTTCCTTCTTCATTATTCTGGGCTAGCATTGCCCCCAGGGAATTGTGTGTGGCTGCTATGTAGAGGATCAGCGGCCGTCCTTTCACTGGCGCACCCAGCACTGAGGGGTTTTCAGGTAATCCTTCAGTTTATCGAAGGCTATCTGGCATTCTTCGTCCCAGTAGAAGGGAACATCCTTCATCATCAGCTTGTGAAAGGGGTGGCATCGCCCCGACAAGTTGGATATAAACCGTCGGACGTATGCAAGGCGGCCCTGAAGGGATCTTAGCTCAGAGAGATTCCTTGGCGAGGGTAACTCCTGAATCGCCTTGATCTTGGCGGGGTCTATTTCAATTCCCCGATACCTGACAATGAAACCCAAGAACTTTCCGCTCGAGACTCCGAACGCACACTTCATAGGGTTCATTTTTAATTCATACTGCCTCAGCCTCTGGAAAATGACTCGGAGGTCTTGCAGATGGTCTTCTTTCTTTTTGGTCTTGACTACCAGGTCATCTATGTAGCACTCGACCTTATGGTAAAGCAGCTCATCAAATATCCTAGTCATCGCCCGCTGATAAGTTGCGCCGACGTTCTTTAATCCGAACGGCATTCTTTTGTAGTGATAAATGCCTTTGGGGGTCCGAAGGCAGTGTGGATCCGGTCATGTTCCGTGATCCATATCTGGTTGTAGCCAGATGACCCATCCATGAATGATAGGGCCTCATGACCAGTTGTTGCATCTATCATGACCTCCGTTATCGGCACTGGGAAGTCATCTTTAGGGTAGGCTTTATTCAGATCCCGGAAGTCAACACATATCCGGATCTGTTTGTTCTTCTTCTTCACGGGCACGATGTTAGCTAACCACGTGGTATATTGATTTTCCTCGACGAAACCCACATCAATGAGCTTGTCGACCTCTTTGCATATTTGAGTGATGAGCTCTGGCCTCATACGCCGAGGGGGCTGTTTCACCGGCTCTACCCCAGGGTTTATGGTCAGCTCATGCTGTGAGACTGAGGGGCTTAGTCCTGGCATCTCCTTGTAGGTCCAGGCAAAGCAGTCCCGATATTCTTGTAGCAGCTGGATGTACATCCTCTGTTCTTCGGCAGACAGTTGGGCGCTGAGGAAGGTTGGCCTGGGGTCATCCTCGTCTCCCAAGTTGACTTCTATCAATTCATCGACTGTTGCTTGACCTCCGTCTTCTATCTCAGGGGGTGCAGGCTGAGGTCGACAAAGTCTGGTATATCATCTTCGAGGTCGAGGACCTCGATCCCTTCATCTTGCCTTATTTGAGTTCTGCCAGAAATCTCTTGTTCGGCTGATAATGGCTGCATGCACTGTTCTGCCAACAAGTTTACCTTACTAGCAACTTCAAGGGGCGAGTTGATTGCCTCACCCCCTGCTGAGGGGGTTGCAGTCACTAAGGGCTGGTGATTATTTGTCATTAAGTCAGAGTAACCTTGCAGCTCCTTGGCAAGGGGTGAAGAGATCTCGATCCCTTGAACCACCATGTCCTCAGTGAAGGCAACCATTTCTCTTCTAGCAGCATCTGTCTCTTGATCAGGCTCGGGGGAAGCTTCCCCGACTGGTTCGAGAAGTGCCGACATCATGAACAGAGGAGGGCCACTGAGGGAGGCAGCTCTGCTTCTTCAACATCTTCAGCTTCACTACTGCTAGCTGTGTCAAATTTGGCTTGAAGAGCTGCATCTTCTGGATAGACTTGTTCCCAGCACCGGCAGGGGAATACAGCCTCGGATTCTGATTCCTTGGCCGGGCTGGCTGAATGCACTCAACTTCTATCAGGTGTTCACCAATAGTTGCCCCCAGTGGGTTATCCTCCATTGGGTAGAAAGCAGAGATGGTATCCACTTCATAGCGTCTGCTATAATAGTATTCTTCGAGGGTGAAGCCCAATCCCGGGTGCTGAGAGACACGCCTCATTTCTTTGTCCAGGCTCGGAGGGTACCATAGCTTCTGGAATGCTTCTTTCCTCTTGCGAGGCTGGCCAGAAGGGATGTGCTGCTTCTGGAACATCTTGGCCATTCGATTTGTTATAAATGTCAGCCCCTGTATAGGCATTGAGGGGTTTTCTATATCTTCAGGCAGATGACAATCAGTGTCTTCCTGTGTAGGGTGCTCTTCAGCTGTGTAGAACAGGCTGCTAGGACCATCTATCTGTGTCACCTCCCAAGCTTTGAAAGGCTCGACAGTAGCATTGTCGAGGCTGAGAATTGGCTTGGTAAGACCTTCGGGGATCCGATGTGGTCGTGCTGCTGGTCAACCCTGACTTTATTAGTTTCGGGGTAGATGGCGGGAGGCGCTATCCGGCCTACATCCCCGGTGACAGTGATGTGTGAAACCACCTTGGGATCGATATATCCACGCGGCGGCGGAGGGAACCATTCTGCTTTGGAAGTGCCTTTTGTTGTGCTAGAAGAGGTCTTGGCCGCAGGGGCCTTCTGCGACCATTCTGCATATAGAGGGGCGTCTGCCAAGTGGCATTCGAATACTTCGAATGGGTGGAGATCAGCAAATACTCTTTCCTCTCTCCCATCCATGCTGTATTTGATGCATTGGTGAAGTGTGGAAGGTACCACCATATTCTCATGTAGCCAAGGGCGGCCAAGCAGCGCCTTGTATGAGGTGCGAGAATCAATGACATGAAATTGCACCTTCGTGACAAAGTCCGCTAGAGTGAGTGTGAACTCTGCTACTCCTAGCGACACTTCGCACTTCTGATTGAAGCCGGCAATGCGCATATCCCCGACCTTTTGTAGGTGCACGTTGAAATAGTGCCTCTCATATATCCTGTAGGGCAGGATGTTGACAGCTGCCCCGGGGTCCACCAGGATTCTGTTCAGCTCCCGGCCATTTAGATGTCCCCTCATATACAGAGGTCTGTTGTGACTGGTGGTGGGGAGCAACATGTCTTCCTGGGTGAAGGTCATGCTGGCCTCGGCAGTGCCTCAGCTAGGCAGGCTTCATATTGGGCAGGCGTCTGGAGAGCAGTAATGATCGCCTATCGAGTCTCTTCACTGAGAGAGAGGATTTCCCAGACAGTGAATCTTGTTGGGAGCTTCTTCAATAGTTTGACCACCCGACTTCCCGCTCGGACATTGGATAGCTTCATTTCATCTGCCCACCTGGCTTGGAAGATCCTTGGACTGTGGCCCCTGATGGACCTGCTTCATCGGACTCGGAGGCTACACCCTTTTGCTTGGGATTACCTCCTGGCTGCTCCTCACTGGCTGCTGCCAGGCGAGTTTCTACCTCTTCTGACAATTCGGAGATTGCTGGAGTTGTGGGTGACTGCCCCCGGTTACCGGTTCAACCTCCCAGCATGGCTGCTTCTCTTTTGACATCTTTATGAACTCCAGAAATGAAGGAGCGGGAGTGCCGCCCCCACTTTGGTTGTATAAGCCTGACAGAGGAGGGATTTGAACTCCCCTGACCTCCGGAGGGGGTATCTTGTAGGGTTGCTCCCCTCTGAAGATAATGTTATGGTTGGCGGGCGGCTGACGCCCCCACCTTCGGCCCGACCGGGTTGCATGTGCGGCAGTTGCGGCTTCGGCCTGGCTTTCCTTAGCGGCGGGTGTGAAGCAAATCTCTTCTTCATCCTCCTCACCGGGAAAATTGAACAGAGCAGAGAGGGTGTTGCAAGAAAGGCTCACACCCGTTGTAGCCTTGCCGGCCCTTCTCTTCCTTCTTTGTCTTCTTTTCTTTTCTTTGGCTGGCGCTTGCCCCCAGAACAGGCTGCCATCCCTGTCTGATGCTATGTCAGCTTCCTCTTCCTGCTTTAGTGAAAGCTGTTCCAGCTCCTGCCACGGGAGATGATCCCGTACCAGCAAAGGTTCTAGCTCGGGCTGTACATACTCATCTAGCCCATTTATGTAGTCCTGTAGTCGCCGGGCTTCTGGACTGATCTTCTTGACTGTCGGCAATGGAGTTTGCCTCCTCCGGTTGAGGGTAGGTATCCGAATAACTGCTGGCGGATTGGTCCACACAGGTGTTGCTACTGGTGAAGGGGGTCGTGGTGTGACGCCACGAATATGTGCCTCCGGTGCCAGGCGAGGTAGGCCCTTTTTCTTGGCTCTTGCAAGGACTTGCTGCCATCCCTCCTGTTCTTTTATTGGGGCCAGAAAGCAGGCTTCATATGTACGCTGAGTACTGGCCTCTGCGGTCTCCTCAGGCAAGGCTTGATACAGAGAGACCATGTTGACGGCGGCTCTTCTTACGGGCGCCTCATGTGGTTGTGGAGGGTCGACCTTGTACTCCCCCAATTCTATTTCTTCCTTTCTCACCATGCCTTCGATAATATCCTTGAAAACATAACAGTCTTCAATTGGATGCCCCAGCATCTGGTGGTAGGGGCAAAATCTTGGGCTATCTCTTCTCTTCAGGTCCTCTGGCCTCCTCGGCTCAGGCAAGGTGACCTTATCATACTGGGTAACCCAGTCAAACAAGATCCTGGTCTTCTCCTTTGGGAAAGAGTAGGCCTTCTTCATTTTATCCCGGAGGGATGGGCCTTCTTCGCCCTCTCCGGTCTTGGCAGGCTGAGGAGCAGCTATCTTCTTGCCTTTATATTTTTGCTGTTCAAATGCCTTGATATCAAGGGCGTTTGCTTCTTTCGGTGCCTGGCGCCGTTCTGCTGTCTTGCCCTTTTGTGCAGTAGGAATATTTGGTGTAGGGGCCGGTTTCGCTAAGAAAGCCTCCACTTCGGCCACAATATTGTTCAGACGGTCGAACGACCGGATTTCCATGCCAATCATCTTCTCCAGCACCTCTCTCCTGAGGTTCTGTTTGCAGATCTGTACAGCGTCCTCTTGGTGCGGGGGCCTCTTGCATCTCATCCCGAGGTTCCTCCACCTCTTGATGTAGTCAAGAGCGGTCTCATCTACCCTCTGTCTTGTTGAATAGAGTTCAGCCACTGTGACCTCCCTCTCTGTGACGTGGAATCTTTCTCTGAACTTCCTCTGCATATCCGACCAGTCGCTGATCGACCCGGCCGGGAGGCTGGAGTACCATTCAAATGCGAGCCCTATGAGTGAGGACCCGAAGAACTTCAATAAATATGACTCTTCAGTGGCCAAGTCACCCATGACGGTCATGTAGTAGGCAACATGCTCCTTCGGGGATCCCTTCCCGTTGAACTTGTCGAACTTCGGCGGCTTGCTAATCCCGAGAGGGAGCCGCTTGGCAGCATGATGCGGTGGGTATGGAACCCTATATGCATCGAATACAACATAGTCACCTTCAGCCCTTACAGCGAGCTTCATCTCGATCATCCTTTCTACCATCATCTTGCTCATGATGGTCAGGTCGACCGGTTCCGGGTAGAAATGCGCCGGCTGCAAGTAGGGGGTGACCAGGGTGGTCGCCTGTGGAGGAGGACGCAGCAGGGGAGGCGTCTGGTGCACCTGTGGCAGCACCGGCGGAGCTAGCGGCTGTGATGGGTGCTGTTGAGTTGTCGCCAAGTTTGGTTCCGCTTGTAGAGGCGGGGTATAGAGTGGTGGGAAGTCGTTCTTGCTGACAGCTCCCCTTGATGATTCGGCCTGCACATCATGCTACTTGGAGGCTGAGGACTGCTCTGTCCTTTCCGTCGATTGCTTCTTCAGCTGTTCTATCTCCTGGCGGTACCTCTGGAGCATCATCAGTACGGCCGGGTCCATAGCTACTGTGCTGGGGATGGCCTCTATCGTCTCGCCAGATGCACCCTCAGGTAGGATGTCAAGCAAGACATCTTCTTCTTCACCTGCCGTTATCACATTCGCTGTGAGAATAACGACCTTGTCATGCTGTTGGAGGCGAGGCAGGGCTTGCTTTCCTTCGGTCGCCGCCAGCTTCTCTTTTGCGGCCTCCACTCTTCGAGTGCTCGGCCCCGGTCTTCCGGCTAGCCAGGCCAACTCTTGAGGCTCCTCGGGCAATTTTCCGTAATGGCCATCTATCCCGGCCATATTGCATGTGAAAATCTGCATCCTTCATTTCTGTCTGCGAACCCTCCTCTTGACATTCCCCGGGAAGGTAAGCCTTTCAAACACAGAGATCCTTCTCTTTTCCCCTTGGCGGGGAGCAGTTTCATCGGCTTGAACATCAGAGCCGTCTTCATATCCATTGTCATCAACCGATGACGTCATCCTCCTATCTTCTTCTTCTCCCACTGCCATTAATGGACAGCGATCTTCTTCAGCTGCGGCTGCCTGCAACAGCCGTTGTTGGCCTAAAGAGGGGTTGCCTAACCCCCTAAAATAACTTCTGACCATATTGGTCATTTCTTCTTGCCCTCGGCCCAGGTGCAGGGTCGGGGACAGTTGTCGACCTCCCATCGGAGGAATGTAAGCAAACCGAGCCCTCTCGGTAGTCTGATGTGATCTTCTTCCCACAACGGGGATGTTGGCTTGTCGGGCGCAGGCCCTAAAGCTTTCTCGGCGTGGCGGATCCACGATTGTCTCTTCCTTCCTCGAGGTAGGGTCCCTCTTCTTGCTCTCTTCTACTCTGGTGAACCTGGGGTGGTACTGCACTGGAGCTTCTTGCTGGACAGGCTGGACCCTTTTGGGGAACCAAACCTATTTGAATCTTCTTGGCTTGGGAGCCAACCTTCTCTGGCCATGGCGGCCGGCTTCTTCTTCTTCGGCTCTTCTTCCAGCAAGAGCCTGATAGGAGTTGTGGACTGGCACTGTAGGGATCACCCGGTCCGGGCTCACTCGAGCCTTACGTCCATCCAGAAAGACGCGGAGGCCACCGACCAGCATAGACTTGCCGGATGCGGAGAGACGTCCGGTCACAGCAGCATCAACCTTCCTTCAGGGTTCCAGTGTTGGTGCCTCCTAAAATTCTTGGCAGGGACGGGGCGGGCCCCATGAGCAATGTGATGCACCATGTAGCTGGCGACTTGAATCAGGCTGGTAGGCGAGCCAGCACAGTGTCGAGCCTTCGAGGCCTCGACCCTCTCTGCAGCCTTCTCTTCTGCGGGCCTTGAGGACTCCGTCTGTAGCATGTCGGCAAAGGCCAACCCCAAGAAGTTGGGGAAGCCTACAGCTGGTGGGAAGGAGCCGAAAACCATGGGCACCGCCAGGTACCCGTGTTCCGCGTGGTCGGCGACGATTGCGGGGCCGAAGCCAACACCGGTGAGTCCGTACGACGTCATCGTTTGCCTGAGACAAACAGACAAACAATCAGTATTCTTGGGGGAAGCCCCCGAAGGTATCCTCTCTTGGCAAAGAGATGAAGGGAGACTCAGGTCCCACCGGGCGTGCCAGACTTGTGGGAGATGAAAAATTTTTATTTGATTTTTTTTTATTTTAGAATATCTTTATTTGATATTTATTCTGTTATTTTTTGTTTTTTTATTTGGTTTATTAATTAGGCGTGCCAGTCACTAGCGTGACAGTTTATTGTGCGCTCGACCTGACTCAGTCAGTCGATTGTGATATTCGTGTCAGGACCCGGAGTCCGTCATACCATAAAGGCTATGACGTTAATTACGTCCTTCCAAAGAAGGACAACCCTTGATTAGTTGCCAAGAAAGGATGCCTCGGGGGCAAAACAAGATAAGACTATTACGCTAACTCCGCTAACGGGATGCGAAACATGCATAGAAAACCATCCTACACGGGACATGATAACAGTGTTATGGAGCAAATCTGGCAGCATATCCCCTTATTTTGGACTATGCCAAAGGGGGAATATAGGTCATCCACCCACGGAATGCCGGGGTGGAAGCCGAAAGGAGAGCCGGGCGTAGCCCGAGATCCAGAAGGATTTGAGTGTGACGGGACAGTGTCCATTACCACGGTGTTTGTTGATGTTCCCCTTTAGAGACCACTGGAGGGCTTGTAATGGCAAGACTCCCAGGGTCGGTAGGGTTGGAAGAAAAACCTGACGGTTAATGGCGTAGAATATCGGGGTAAGACCCCGTTAATATAGCTCCATTTAGACATGGATGAAGAACCATGAAACCCTCATGATATGATGGGGACTGGTATAATGGCCTGTGGGGGTCAGGGTTCTAAGTCTGGGCTGATGGTGGACTCGGTAGGGCTTCTGGAAGTTGGATATATGACAGGTGGCCAACAACGGAAGGAGCCGGCGCGGCTAGGGTTTCGACACGAAGGTAAACGGTGCGGCAGGGTCGGCACGACCAGCTCGTCGGCGCACCCTTCACCCGGTGTGAAAGCGGTGCCGGGAGGAGGTTGCGCCGGGAGGACTTGTGGCGCCGATAGCTAGGTGTTCATTAATTTTTCAAGTGTTGTGAGGGCTTTAAGAATCCAAAGGGGACTTTTGCGTTCAATGGGGGTTTCATGAGCTTATTCATGGTGGCCTTTGTGATGTGACACAATATGTAGCGGAGGACAATGATACTAATTTGATGTGACGCGACTCCCTTGGACCTAGGATAGCAAGCAACACACGAGTTCGGCAACGTCACACTAGCGGACTCACTCGCGTAGGCACACTCGGGTCCGAAGGAGGACCGACGATGGCGGTGAGGGTCCGGGGGTTGGACCTCAAGGTCCCAAGGGTTTGGCTAGCTAGGAAGGGACCCCAATGGGCCAGGGATGCCCGATTTCAAGGGCGGCTGGCACGCCGAGGGCGTGGGATGCAATGGCCCTCTCTCAACTTGCCCCGCGGCAAACACAAGAATTGATTGAATTGCGGGTCGGTCGCTCGTCTCACCTCCGACGGGCAACTAAGAACGATACTAAGCTAGCAATGGTAATAACCAGCAGCGAAGAGTGGCCAGGAGCTCACCTGATCGGCGTGAGGACGCCGGTCCCGGTCGGAGACGAGGGCGAGCGGGGAAGTGTGCTCCCCACACACTGCGCCGGTGAAGCTTCAAAACCTGTTCAAGAGTACAATTACTACACCTCGCGCAGGAGGGTGATCTCGGGGGTGGGAATTGGTTAATTACAAACAAACACTACCACCACGCAGGGTGGGGCGGTAAGCCGGCCAGGCGGGGATGGGAGGACGGACCGAAATGGTAGAAAGGAAATCAATGAGGGTTCAGCTGCAATCTGGACTGCTGGACAGGGTGCCGTTGTTGGCTCTGTCCCGGTGTTGTCTGACTTGAAGCCGGTGTTGTCTGAATTTTGGGGCGGCCTTTGGAGGCAGGGACTGGCAGCACTGGCAACTGATCTGGGACAGCTGGTGTGGTCTCTGGCCGGACCTGTTCTGTAGAAGTAGGTTGCAGATGCTGTCACGGGTGATCCCGAACTCCGAATGGCACTAAATCAGTGGTGTCGTCACCGTGGTCGAGGTAGCTTTCAGATGGAGTTGATGGGGCTGCGATCCAAGGCCGTGGACTGTCGGTGTGCCCTGAAGAGTAGGCACTGGTCTCTGCAGACTGCAGGGGGCAGATCCGCGCGATAGAGGGATAAAATTTGTAACTCTGGCTCCTGGATGCCGAATGTCATTCCGTTTCTTGCGTCTGGTCGTGGACAGATGGAGGAAGAATTTTGAAGAAGAGACTTCAGCCTGATTCCTTCTCCGTTGGTCGCAAAGAAGCTTCCAATCGGGCTCAGGCTTTCTGCAGGTGGTGTCTGGCGCAGTCGGGGTAGAGCAGCTCTCACGGGCGGCCACGAACTCAGAATGGAGTGATTCCACCTCGCCTGTGAAGAGGACAGGGAGGCCTTTCCATAAATATAGGCCACGCACCAAGAAGCCTCAAGATGTTGTCGTGGTCGTCGCTGCAATCAGGGACTTGTCTACAGGTCGACCCTGCACAAAAGCTGAAGTGACTCTTTGGGAGAGAATGCTCTCCTTGGAGGGTATAGCTGGTGGAGAGGTGTCTATGTGGGGATGGGGAGCTGTTGGGGGATGGAATGGGTGGTAGTGGAGGTGGAGAGGAGGGCGGAGCTAGCAGGGAGTGGTGGTGGAAATGGCTTGCTGCCACTAGGTCAAGGGGGGGTGAGGGGTGGCCGGCCAAGGCAATGGAGGTGGAGAGGGGTTGAGGGGGTCGACCCTAGGAGGGAGGGGAAGGGGGTGGACGACTGACGCGGGACGGGGACCGACACGGACTAAGACTCACAAAAGACTCTAACTCAGGCCAGCAGTAGCACGCTCAAGGGTCGCCAAGTGGCTGACCACCGTGATATCCCACAGAATGAGGGACGTCTCTCAACAGAAAACTCCGACCTCGGCCGTCCCAAGGAGGGAAGCGCACGTGTCTAGGCGTATAGTCGACCTCCAAAGACAAGGGGAGTCGAGTCCTAGCTCGGTGCTCGACTAGTGCTAGGGATGGATGCTCTCACTCACGATCCGCGGTGATGGCAAAAAGTGGCTAGACGCCTACCTTCTCTCACGCGGCATAATCAATCACATACTAAAAGAGCAAGCAAAAGGAGGAGAGTCGGAGCGCGTACCTCCACGCCTAGGCGTGGGGAAGGAACCCCGGCCGTGAACCAACAACCCCGATACACCAGAGATCAATAAAATACAACCCAATAGTGGCCCACTCCTCGCAGGGAGGTAAAAGGCTACAACCAATACGTTCGGGACTGCCGGACACGGGTTGACGGGCCGCACTCGGTGACGGGTTGGCCGCGAGGAGGTTCGGGTGCAACGCTGCCGAAACCGGTGTCGCGCGCGCCTGAGCGGAGGGGGGTCTCACGGGCTGATACGACGCCCGTTTGAAGCACCGTCAGAGAGGACGCGTCGCTGACTGATGGAGGAACGCTCCGGCCAAAGGGGGCGCGCTGGATCCGCCGGTGGTGACCGTGGGCGCTGCTGAAAGTCAGATCAGGTTCTGTGGACACAGAACTGCGCACGCCGTCGGTAAAATCTGGAAATCGGCCTTCTGGTGCCCGAACAAGTCCGGGCCGGTTGGTGGTGACAGCTGATTGGCAGAGGTCGCCCTCGGCCAAATGGCGCTGGCAGACGACGCCGGTGCGAGCCGCAGGAGTCGCTGAAAGTCGGGGCTGGTTCGCTGGGCGGACTGGGCAGACGCGCTGGCGCAACCCCACGAGATCGACCGCCACGGACGGTGACGATGTCGAAACGCAACGCCGTCGGCGGCGTTGGAAAGTTAACTCGGAGATCCACGAACCCTGAAGAAACCAGCGCAAAAGACGCAGCGTGGAGGCCTGGGGAAAATTCGCAATCAGGGCCTCCCCGCTGGGCGAGCAGAGAAAGTGGTGCTGGCGCAGGTCGGCGGAGAAAATCGGTACGGGCAGTGCCGATCTCCGATTGATGCAAAACAGGCGCCGACGCGAAGCTGATCCGCAGACGTATCTCCAGAAAATAGGTCGTGGCAAAACTCGTCCAAGAAGGGGGCGCGAGCTCTGCTACAAGTCGGGGCAGAAATCTGGAATCACGAACACGAACCGTTGAGGAAGAAGATGAGGATAAGAGGGAACCCCGGAGTCCACCGAGGGCTGAGGCGTCACACCCCGCCGTTCTCCCGTCGCAGGAGCAGAAAGAGAGAGAGAGAGAAGGGCGCAAAAAGCTTTGCACAATACTCACTTGTATTCAAATTCATGTGTAAACTGTAATCGGTACAATGTGAGAACTACTTATAGGGGATGGGAAAACCCTAATCTAACTAGAAGGGGAGGGGTGCGCCCAGCTCCAAGGAGAGAAAGGCGGCCCATAATTCAGCAAGCTTAGAAAATAGGAAAGGATTCTAAGTGGGATAAGGAAGGGGTGGAGTTGGGGAAAGGAGGAGAGGGGGAAAGGGGAAGGGAGAGGGGAGCGCCCCCCACCTTCCCTAGTAGAACTAGGAAGGGGGGGGGGGCGGCTGCCTCCTCCTCCTCTAGCTGGGGAGGGGGCCGCCCCCTAACCCTAATGGGCCCTTTTTTAGTGGGCTTCAAACCCCAATAAGCCCCTGACCCCATAACAAGATCCATTACCCCACAAAGCAACCCAATTGGCCACTATATGGCCCAATAAGTGCCTAAACAAGAAGATGTCCACGCAGGGACCAAAAGACAAGGCCCACAAGGCCTGAGCAAGTCCAGACTGAGGCCCAACATGGCCTAAACATGATGATGAAAAGATAACTAGAAGGTGCCGCCGTCGCCGAGCCACAAGGAGGTAGCGGTGTGCCGGGTGCTCCGTCGAGGATAGCGCCGTGTGTCCTCACCAATTCTCCCCGGGTGGGAAGAACTCGACCCCGTCGAGTAAGGGTCACGGTCGCTGAGGTACCGCTCCAGCAGGTCCGGATCGATCCGCTCCAGCTCTCCACGTGTAATCCAGGTGTTGTCCGACTCGGGGCGCCCTCTCCAACGCACTAAGAAGCGTTGGTAGGCTCCGCTCCTGGTAGTAGTCACCTGCTCATCCAGTATGCAATCTATATGCTCGCGTTTTTGTAATGGGGCTGGAGGAGGTGGACTCTCAGTAGGTGTATCACTCACAACAGGAGGGTCAGGCCCAAATAACTCACTGGGTATCACCGCGGGATCCCGATAAGCTACCAGATCAGAGACATTGAACGTCGAACTGATCCCGTAGTCGTCTGGTAGCTCGATCTCATACGCGTTCGACCCAATACGCCTCAACACTCTGAATGGTCCTGCACCGCGGTCTTGGAGCTTCTTTACGGCTCCCGAAGGAAACCGTTCCGGTCTAACCCGGACCATGACGTACTCTCCCTCGCGGAACTCACGTGTGCGTCTGTGCGCGTCAGCTAACTCCTTGTAACGTGCGTTGCTGGCCTCAAGGTGGTGATGATGCAGACTCCGAACTAGCTGTGTTGACTCATACCTATGTGAATGCAGTGGGGGTCCTGGACATCCAAACACAGACCTAGCATGCCTATGACTCCTACATGATTGGACAACACGGGGAGGACCAGGACAACCAAAGTTGTATCTATCATGCATGGGTGTCCTACGGAATGTGGTAGACTCATGGGGACTAAATTGCCCAAACTCACTCATGACATTCCCTATATGAGACAAACCCCTATATGATGGTGGACATGAAGAAACATGGGGAAGAGACATGTGTCCCTGGCCTCCTAAGCTCGGGCATCTGGATGCCGATAAGGTGAGGTGTTGACTAGAAGGCCTAGGTGGTGTCTGATAGTGGACCTCCTCGACAAGGTGGGGAAAAGAATATGGGTCGAGAGGCTCACCAGGGAGGGGATCGAAAGGGTCAAAGAAATGATGACCCCTCCCGACAGGTCCCTTCACTATACTTGCCCATGTGCGACATTCGCCCAGGTGCAGATAATCACCTTCGGGCACTCTCATGTATGGGGCAAGAGGCTCATGAGGAAGGCAAGGAAGGCAAGGTTCCTCCCTCGGGACCGTGAAACCATAAGCGGGGACAAAATCAACCTCCACGGGTATGGGAAATAATAAAAGGACCTCGGATGTGATATGTCCTATGGTGTAGACCGAGGTAATAGACCCCAAAGCAGGGAGTGTAAAGCTATGACTATAGGGTTGGTCAGACCCTAAGGTCAACATATAGGTCAACTCCCATTGATAATCTAAACTCCTAAGGAAGTCCTTCACATTTTCAAGAAAGCAGAAGGACCGAAAAGTGGTGTGAAAGGAGTTAAGGGGTATTATTGGGAGGGCTGGTCCCATGGGTGTATAGCAAGGAATGGCGACATCTAGAAGTGGACCCTCCCTTAGCCAGCTAGCTAAAGACTCTCCAATGACCAGTTCACCCTCGGAAGGTAAGAATGTCTCTATATGAGGGTCTAAGGGTGAAGCCTCTCTCTCGGGAGTGGAAACTGAGTCCTCTATGATGTGGGGGGGTCACTCCCTAACTCCTCAACCTCAGTTAGGTACTCCTCCATCAACTCCTGTTCAGCCTCGTAACTCACTGGAACAAACCCAGGTGATGACATGGAGGTGGTCGGCGTAACGCCGTCATGGAAGACAAACTCACCGGGAAGGTGAGATGGGTGTAGGGTGCAGGTCCTCCTATCCAGGTCGATGGTCGCACTTCTTTCCTCCAACCAAGTTCGCCCTAAAATGATGCATGGACCAGCAAGTGTGCTGATCTTGCACCAAGCGCCATCGAAATATTTAACGGGGCCAAACCACCGTTGAAACTCGATAAAAGCTAAACCATCACGGAGAACAATCTCCCCAGTCTTAGAGAGTGACTCAACAATGTCTTGTGAGACACAGTTAGAGGACACCCTACTGATGAAATCGATCTCCGTATGCATCCCATTAGGTAGGACGGCAGTGGACATGACAGGGCGCTGGAATGACTCGGTCATCGGTATAGGGATCGGGTCTCCCGACGACTGAGTGGTAGGGGCGACACTTAGGGGTCGTACCATAAGAGCATCGAATCGGGCCAATAGGGATGACTAATCTGACATGTGGTCTCGAGGAACCACCATGGGGTTGGCGCGGAGCTGGACATGCAAGACTCCACGAGACAAGGACAAAACTCTAACTAGACACAAACCTAACATTACAATGCAATGGTGGGTTACCTAGATGAACTAAGAGACTCAATGCAACCTAGATAACTCTAAGGCCTCAATTGCACCCTAGACAACCTAAAGACTCGAATGACCTAAGACCCCAATTTGTTAGAACAAACTGGTTCCCTAAGCTCTGATACCAAATTTGACGCGGGACGGGGACCGACACGGACTAAGACTCACAAAAGACTCTAACTCAGGCCAGCAGTAGCACGCTCAAGGGTCGCCAAGTGGCTGACCACCGTGATATCCCACAGAATGAGGGACGTCTCTCAACAGAAACTCCGACCTCGGCCGTCCCAAGGAGGGAAGCGCACGTGTCTAGGCGTATAGTCGACCTCCAAAGACAAGGGGAGTCGAGTCCTAGCTCGGTGCTCGACTAGTGCTAGGGATGGATGCTCTCACTCACGATCCGCGGTGATGGCAAAAAGTGGCTAGACGCCTACCTTCTCTCACGCGGCATAATCAATCACATACTAAAAGAGCAAGCAAAAGGAGGAGAGTCGGAGCGCGTACCTCCACGCCTAGGCGTGGGGAAGGAACCCCGGCCGTGAACCAACAACCCCGATACACCAGAGATCAATAAAATACAACCCAATAGTGGCCCACTCCTCGCAGGGAGGTAAAAGGCTACAACCAATACGTTCGGGACTGCCGGACACGGGTTGACGGGCCGCACTCGGTGACGGGTTGGCCGCGAGGAGGTTCGGGTGCAACGCTGCCGAAACCGGTGTCGCGCGCGCCTGAGCGGAGGGGGGTCTCACGGGCTGATACGACGCCCGTTTGAAGCACCGTCAGAGAGGACGCGTCGCTGACTGATGGAGGAACGCTCCGGCCAAAGGGGGCGCGCTGGATCCGCCGGTGGTGACCGTGGGCGCTGCTGAAAGTCAGATCAGGTTCTGTGGACACAGAACTGCGCACGCCGTCGGTAAAATCTGGAAATCGGCCTTCTGGTGCCCGAACAAGTCCGGGCCGGTTGGTGGTGACAGCTGATTGGCAGAGGTCGCCCTCGGCCAAATGGCGCTGGCAGACGACGCCGGTGCGAGCCGCAGGAGTCGCTGAAAGTCTGGGCTGGTTCGCTGGGCGGACTGGGCAGACGCGCTGGCGCAACCCCACGAGATCGACCGCCACGGACGGTGACGATGTCGAAACGCAACGCCGTCGGCGGCGTTGGAAAGTTAACTCGGAGATCCACGAACCCTGAAGAAACCAGCGCAAAAGACGCAGCGTGGAGGCCTGGGGAAAATTCGCAATCAGGGCCTCCCCGCTGGGCGAGCAGAGAAAGTGGTGCTGGCGCAGGTCGGCGGAGAAAATCGGTACGGGCAGTGCCGATCTCCGATTGATGCAAAACAGGCGCCGACGCGAAGCTGATCCGCAGACGTATCTCCAGAAAATAGGTCGTGGCAAAACTCGTCCAAGAAGGGGGCGCGAGCTCTGCTACAAGTCGGGGCAGAAATCTGGAATCACGAACACGAACCGTTGAGGAAGAAGATGAGGATAAGAGGGAACCCCGGAGTCCACCGAGGGCTGAGGCGTCACACCCCGCCGTTCTCCCGTCGCAGGAGCAGAAAGAGAGAGAGAGAGAGAAGGGTGCAAAAAGCTTTGCACAATACTCACTTGTATTCAAATTCATGTGTAAACTGTAATCGGTACAATGTGAGAACTACTTATAGGGGATGGGAAAACCCTAATCTAACTAGAAGGGGAGGGGTGCGCCCAGCTCCAAGGAGAGAAAGGCGGCCCATAATTCAGCAAGCTTAGAAAATAGGAAAGGATTCTAAGTGGGATAAGGAAGGGGTGGAGTTGGGGAAAGGAGGAGAGGGGGAAAGGGGAAGGGAGAGGGGAGCGCCCCCCACCTTCCCTAGTAGAACTAGGAAGGGGGGGGGGCGGCTGCCTCCTCCTCCTCTAGCTGGGGAGGGGGCCGCCCCCTAACCCTAATGGGCCCTTTTTTTGTGGGCTTCAAACCCCAATAAGCCCCTGACCCCATAACACGATCCATTACCCCACAAAGCAACCCAATTGGCCACTATATGGCCCAATAAGTGCCTAAACAAGAAGATGTCCACGCAGGGACCAAAAGACAAGGCCCACAAGGCCTGAGCAAGTCCAGACTGAGGCCCAACATGGCCTAAACATGATGATGAAAAGATAACTAGAAGGTGCTGCCGTCGCCGAGCCACAAGGAGGTAGCGGTGTGCCGGGTGCTCCGTCGAGGATAGCGCCGTGTGTCCTCACCAACGACCTTGGGATGGTAATGGGTGTCTTGGGGAGGGGAAGAGACCTCTTGGGAGGTGGAGTAATGCTTGGGAAGGGGGAGGGATGCCTTGGGAAGGTGAAAGGGTGCTTGGGGAGATGGAAAAGTTAATGGAGAGAAATAATGGGGCCTTGGGAGTTGAAGGGACTTGCCTAGGTGGCAAGTGAGGTGGCAAGGGGTGAGGAGAGAAGGGAATTTCGAACTAGAGAGAGAGGGAGGGAGGAGAGAGAGGGGGTTCGCCCCAAGGAGGGAGGGAGAGAGAATTAGAGAGGGAGAGAGAGAGAGAAATAGACTCAAAGAGATTCAAGTGGATTTCAAGTTTTCATTCATTCATCAATTACCCCAAAATGGTGGCTTGGGGCCCTATTTATAGGGAAACCCCAATTACATAGAAGTCCCTGGAAAATGGACTAATGACAGAAGACCAAGGGGTGGGGAATGGGGCGCCCATGGGCCAGGCCCAAAAAAGTGGCCCCTTAAGGCCTACTAACCCACTATCCTATTAAACCACTTAATGCGACCTTGGACTTAGGTAGATGACATTACCTACTTAGGTACTTGACTTAATAAAGAGAAAATTACATAGATAAGACTCAAGAAAAAAATGAGAAAACTACATGGCTATACTCAGAAAATGATGGCGAACAAAATGGCGAGCAGCAGGACCATGTGAAGGGGTAAGAGATGTCCCCATCATCTCGTCGGCGCACCCTTCACCCGGCGCGAAAGCGGCGCCGGGAGGAGGTTGCGCCGGGAGGACTTGTGGCGCCGATAGCTAGGTGTTCATTAATTTTTCAAGTGTTGTGAGGGCTTTAAGAATCCAAAGGGGACTTTTGCGTTCAATGGGGGTTTCATGAGCTTATTCATGGTGGCCTTTGAGCAGGCTAAAGAGTGAGGGCAGGCTCATCCATAGGAAGTCTAGAGAGACCATGTGACTACGATGGTTATGTTCCCCTTTGACGGTTGTGAGCAGAGGATCATAAGACGGCGAGCTCAAATCTTCGTCACACAGCTGGGGTTAAATTCATAATTTTGGTAAAAAGCATCACACTATACGATAGAGTAAAGCTCGGGGATGAATTTTGACAGCACCTCCCCTTATTTTGGAGTGTGCCAAAAGGGTATTATAGGTCATCCACTCATGAAATGTCGGAGTGGAAACCAAAAGGGAGGCAGGTGTAGCCCTGGATCCCAAAAGGATTCCCATCTTATGTGATATTATCCACGTATTGTAAGATTCATTAATGTCCCCATGTATAGTCAACGGAGGACATACAGTGGCAGAACTCTGTGACTTAGTGGGTTGGCAGAATGTGGGGAATTAACCCCTTTGATATAGCTCCCACGAGGGTCTAGGGAAGGATGGTATTTCTCCTCAGAAGGATGGGGCATCATGAGCAAGGCTGGCATGGCTCGAAGGCATCGGCACGAGCATATCAGGGTGGCCGTCTTCAGCATGAAAGGTCTGAAGGTCTCGGCGCGACAAAAGAAGTCCAGCCGGGGCGGGCAGCCCTCGGCGGGAGACTCGTGCCGAGAGGGGTTCGCGCCGGGAGGGTTTCTGAAATGAGGGTTTCAGCGATGTTTTAAGGAGATTTTGGAACTGAGGCTTAAAGGGGCTCTGGGAGCTTCAGAGGAGGGTTTATCCAGGGGTCTGCAAAGAAGGTTTATTCAAGGGTTTGATGACCACTGACGGGGATTACAGAGAGGGTATAATCCAAGGGGATGGCAGCCTTCCCTCTGGAGCCTCATTGGGGGCAGAACCACGGACGAAAACTTCTGAATTTGTCCCTCTTCATTTCACCGACAAGAAGCCACGAGATGGACTATCTCAGGCTCTCGATGTGGATGCGAGGTTGAAAGGAAATACAGTGGGAAAAGCCTTCAACAGATCCAGAAGACCAAACTATAAAACACGCCTAGTTCATAGTAGCCATGGCATATATTGAACCTCGGATGCAAAGAAAGAAAGGAGAACGAAAGGGGCTAACTTCAACCCTCTTTTTATTAACCATTTCAACCAAACAGCATACGCATCTAGCTCAGAAGAAAAATACAACTAAGAAAAAATCGTATGCATACTAAATCCTTGATAGCAAGGTTACATTAGCATTCGATGCTACTGGGGCGAAGATGCTCGAAAGCAGACCCAAAAGAAGAAAAGGCACATTCAAATAAAAGATAGGGGGAAGGGGAGACTGTAGCCCCTCAGGGCATCTTGAAACCGATCACACCTTGATTCTCCCCCCGAATCTCTGCAACTCTTTCCTCTCTTCAGCTTCTATGGAGGGCTCTCGAGCTCCCCTTTCTTGCAGTGGCTACTGCTCTCTATTGCCTCTTCTTCTCTTCTTTTTTTTCTCTTCTGTTGTCTTCTGTTCCCTCTTCTGTTGTTGTTGTTGTTTTTTGTATTATTCGAAGGCAGCAGCCTTTATTGAAGGGTGGCCTTCTGTTCCCAGCGTGAGCTTCTCGGCGCACCTCAGCACGCATCATCTCGGCGCGCCTGGCTTCGTATTGGGCTTGGCCCATCTGTTCAGAACCCGTCGTCGGAAGAGGCTCATCTAATGGGCTTCTTTTCATTGCTCTGGTGGGCTTCTTGGTATATTCCTCTTGAGGCTTGTTTAGCACCTTGCGTTCACGCCCATGTGTGAGGCAGTGTGAATCCCTTTTCATGAGAATCAGAATTATCTGAGGTTTCTCTTCAGCAGGCATATGGTTGCCTGAATGTTGTTATAATTTTATCAGCCCGACTATCTGAATGACAGCAGTGCTGGACAGCGGCCTAGCCAGAGATGGCTTTAGCCGGACAGAGTGTTAGGGGTAGTGGACCTCTTCTATTCTGATTCTCAGTACTTCCAGGGATGGTACAGGAGCCGCACCATTGGTTGACCTTCAGGGCCCTGAGTCGGCTTTGGTCTCTTCTGGTATATTTTAGGTGACAACAGCCCTTCAAAGACTGCTCCCTCCCTGGAACTCCCTTCAAAAGCCCTTTTCATGATGGTTTGATGAAGAGTAACAAGAGTTTCAAGGTTTGAAAGAGGGTTGAGGTGTGAGTCACGAATTTAGAGTTCCCTCCTACTTATAGAGCTTGATTAGGACCCTAAACCAACTAGAATTGAGCTAGGATAAGTCTAGATCGGGTTGGGCAAGAGTTTGGGTTAGGTTGAAACATCCTCCCATGGATTAGGACTCTCCAAGAGAGTCCCGATCGGACTCCCAGTGCGTGAAATTGCACGGTCTATCGATAGACTGCACTGCCCTTAGGACGGTCTATATTGAACCATTTATCAGCTTCTACACAATTCGATCCTGGACCCATGGAACGGCCACGTGAAGGCCGTTCTTCCATGTGCACGGTCACTATATCACCATTCAATGACATGAACGGTTGATCTTGAACCGCTCAGGTGCCTTGGTTCGACCTGGTCGAGTAGCATTCCAACGGTCCATTTCAGACCGTGTAAGGACAGGAGCGGTCCACTGAATGACCGTTTGGAGATCTGAAACCTTATTTCTCTGCCCTTTTGCATCGATGTCACTCAACCTGTGGTCGTGTCACCCCTCTCACTCACTATTTGGTGAAGTAGGCGTTTGCCTCTCTCACTCAATTTGTTTGGCGTCTCTCTCTCACCCACTCGTAGTCCTCTATCACACCCACTCGGAGTCGTCTCTCCCACTCACTCGTGTCATGTCCGTCTCTCCCGTCCACTCACTCGCTCACTCGGGTCATCTCTCTCTCACACGTGTCCGTCTCACTCGCATCGAGTTAGTAGTCGTAGTTAGTTGGTTAGTGTCAAGCATTTGCATTCATCCATGCATTCATTCTCAAAATCAAAACAAAAACATATATCATATCACTGTCATATCCATGTACAAAAGTCAAGTCGAAGTACAAAAGTCAGGCATGTCCCTCTCCCTCTGGCCTGTCACTGTCACTGTCACCGGCACCCTCATGCCTCTTTGGTGGAGGCATCACCGAGGTCGCCTCCTCACGGTGTCGTCGGTGCCGCTCGTCCCCCTCATTCCTCCGGTGGCCGGAGGAACCTGTAAAGTAACTCCTCACAGAGTCATGAGTGCCATGGCTGCCGCTCGGGGCTGCTCTGCTACGCTCCCGACTCACCTCTCTGAGGCCCTCTACTAGCCCCTCCAGCCTCGCCACCTGAAGCCGGTATCGCTCCGCCTCTCCAGCACTAGCCTTGAACCGCTCCAACTCGACCCGTAGGAATGTAGTCTCTACTACGTCCGCTGGCCGGCTCTGAGCTAACTCCTCCCGGAGAGGGACCGTCTCCTCCCTCAGCCGGGCACTCTCGCCCAGCACAGCTATCAGCTCGATCTCCTGCATGTATGCATCATTGTTAGTTAATTGCATTCAATATAAGCATAATCAACAAAGGAAAGTGTAGAGAACGTACCCTCTCGGAGAGTGCTGCCTCGGTTGCCTCGGCCCGAGCCACTAGCCGCGCAAACTCTGCCTCCCACTCCGCTCAGTCGGCTGGCGTCTGAGAGGAAGAAGAAGGTGCGTCGGCCCCCTATCGCTGGGTCCCCTCGGCTCGCTGCATCCAAAACTCCAAGTTAGTCAGTTCATGGCATAATCATAATCAAAGTGCATAATTAAGAGTTTAGGGTTTAGAAAAACTCACTAGTAGGGCCAGGGCCTGCCGGGCCTCGTTGCGCTCTCGGATCGTGGAGTGGAGGAGCCCCTACAACTCCGCAATCCGTCCCTCAAGGTCGATCTGCATTTAGGAAGTCTAAACATAAGTGCATAATCATATAGAAAGCATAATAAAAGCCATTAGGGTTTGGAAGTTGTACTGGTCGGCGGGCACCACGGAACACCTGGTCCCGGTAGTGCCGGGCGTACGCTGTGTAGTACGCCGCATCCTCTCCGCCCGGGCGGTCACAACCCGCCCGAGTGCCGTCCAGTCAGCGATCTACTCTACAGCTCGCTCCCTCCAGTCAAGCACCGTCGCCACGCCTCGCGGGTGTAGCCCCACGCGCTCCCCCGGCTTCTCCGGCGTCGGGAACTCTACTATTGGCCGAGGGACGTCGATCGTCCTCATCACCAGTCTGAAGTGGAGTGGCTCCACTACATTCATGCAGTGAAGCCACACATCGCGTCTAGATAAGGCGAGGACCCCCACTACCCAGGGCTGGCCCTCGTGCCCCTCGCCCTCGTAGGGTGTCCACCGCAACTGTCAAAATAAGAAGTCGCATCAGCACCACAAACATATAGAGCTACATTTAATTAAAGGGTCTGAGTTTAGAATCATACCGAGGTGTACAGTAGGGTGTCCACGTCGTCCTGGAGCCCTCGGACCAGTCTCCGAAGGCCTCCGATCTCCCGAGGTGCGGTCCACCTCCTAGCAATCGGTAGGAGCTCAGGGTGAGTCTCCTCGCCTCTCCCCAGCCCACGTAGTCGTAAGTAGGTCCACACCTGCATCGCATTACATGTCAGCATGTAGGACACACATAGGTGTTGCATAATCAAGTCTAGGGGTCAAGTCGTACCTAGAGAAGAGGAGAGAACCCACCGAGCATGATCCGCCTGCTGGTCGAGCTTAGAGTGTCAAAAAGAAATGTGAGGACCGCATCTCCCCACGCGTAGTCACCGACGTGGTCGAGGTCCTGAAGCAGCGGAAGGAAGCAGCAGCTGATGACGTCCGCTCTCGTAGCAAACAGCAGCCGACCGAATAAGAGCGTCAGAAACCTCCTCAGCACTCGATCTGCCTCCGGTCCCGCCTCCGCTGCAATCCGCGGATGAACCCGGTCCATCAGCCTCTGGGGGTGCTGCTCGGGCAGCTCCCCCATCGCAATCCCAGCACGTCACAGTCCTAAGCTGTCCTGGAGTGCTGCCCGAGTCAGGGTAGTGGACTGTCGCTCGGGGTGGAGCAAGTCCAACCCCAGGAGCTCCTGGGCCATCTCCCAGTAGTCGGGATATGTGCTCCCACTAACCGGGGACCCGTGCACCCGCAGGCCAGTAAGTCGGGCCACATCCTCTAACGTGGGGACCATGTGTCCCCACGGAAAAAGGAATGTGCGACTCATTGGATCCCAGCGGTCGTGCAGAGCATAGAGTAGCGGTGTGTCAAACCGACTCACCTCTATGCTCAGGAACTCCGAGAAGCCCATGGATGCCAGCCTCTCCCGTTGGAAGTCGGGCAGTGCGAGGTACACTGCCCGGACCTGCAGCCATGAGATCCGGGTCCTACGCTTTCCCTGCATTCATTTAGAATAATTGCATACATTTTAATAATAAATTCATGCATTTTACTCAATAAATAAAGGGAAATAAAAGAAAACACACTCTATTCGCAGAGCGGTTCCCCGTGGATCGCTCTAACCTGTGGACGGCCCGGTTTGAACCGCTCAGTTTTTTGCTTTCTATTCGATTAACGGGTTTGTTCTGGCCGCTCAGTGCATCCACGGTTACCCATTAACCGTGATGTGTCTCTCTAAATCCTCTCATATTCTGCACCTGCACGGCTCTCCTCAAACTGTGCTGGTATCCATGGACCAATACAGACCGTTCAGCTCTCTGTAGTCTCATATTTTGAAAGGACCAAAATGGTCCGCCCTCGCCCAGCACGATTTTCCAAAAACCGTGCTGATCCTCATTCTCCCGTCTGTTCAACTACCCCAGGACGGCTACCCATGTGCCGTGCATTCCATGAGCGGCTCTATGTGAGTCGCGTAGTCTTTTTGAGCGGTTCCTGTTGAACCACTCAATCACCGTCGTCCCCGACGACGTCAAACCCCTCCCCGCCGGTGGGAGCGGCCCAAAAGACCTCTCAACCGGCCCTAGAAGGGACGAATGCCCCTATTCTACCCCTAGAACTAGCATGCATACATTTTAAATGGAAATGGGGAGGGTTTTAGGCCTACCTCATCCGTCTTCGGGGGTTTGGCTGTCGCCACGGTGGCAGCCTCCGGCGCTTGGGGGTCCCCTCCGACGTCAACGGTGGCCGCTGCCGCTTCTTCGTCGACCACAGGTGCTGGCGCCGACGCCGGTGCGGCTTCTCCCTCTGCGGCGGGCGGCGCTGCCACCTCCTCCTCCATGGCGGCCGCCGGAGGCGGGGGGACGTGTTCCTCACTGGCCATCCGTTCGCAGTGGGCTTGGTGCTTGGACCGCATGGACAAAATGGAGAATGAGGGAGAGATTGAGTGGGGGATCGAGGGAGATTGAGAGTGTGAGAGGGAGAGAATAGAGGGGGCGTGGGTGTTTTCTCCCTTCTCCCCGCCATCGGTTACGGTGGGGAGGGAGGGAGACGAGGGTTTTATTCGTTTGAAACCCCTGGCCATTGCACGGTCTATCGATAGACCATTCAGTAATTAGACGCTCTCTCTCTAACCGTTTAATCCCCAACGGTACATTGCCATTGAGAGGCTAGAGTGTGACCGTTCATCTCTCTGAGCGGTCTCCTAAGGGCCGTTCAACTTTGCATTCACGTTCAAATTATATATGTTTACACGGCCCGTTACAAGCCGTCATGTGCTCTAAGCGGCCTACCCTTGACCGTTTATGAAGTGAAATAATGTCTTTGGGTCCTTCTTTGCTGTATCATTTGATTATTTCTTGATATATATATTGCAAATCCTGCTCTTTCTTTGCAGCATCACTTCACTTGCCTTTCGTCGCCGACAGGTAAGTCAGGTAAGTATCCCGATCCCTATATCCCTTATTGCATTACTATATGGTATCTATGTTATATTATCTCGAGAACCAGTTGGTTGCTCACGTGTTCCAAGATCTGATGTTCCCCTTTAACAAAAATAATGATGATCTAGATTCACGTGTTTAATCATCGGATAGGCCGTTGGGTTGGGAAAGTTAGGGAACGATGGTTCTATCTCGCACGCCGTGGTTGCAGATAGTATCCTGGCCCTAATTGCCCCAGTCTAGCAATACTATTCTCGAGTATTTTTTTATTTTATCCTTTCTTTGCATTCGTTTTAATGATTTCTTTTATTTTAGCCCAGCATGCATCATATGCATCTTTTGAGCATTCATGACCCATGGTTTGCCTGTAAATGTCCCACTAGTAATGGATGGCTGTGCGTTCAGTGTTTGAGTAAGAGGAACAATTCCACTCTGAGTTGGAAGGTTCTCTCTGGTCGGTTCACTCGGTTTGGTTGATTAGGAGTCCCCGTCTAGAGTTTTAGTCTATCTCTTTACTTTTTGTTACTGCTTTGATTCCCTCATTGGTTGTGGATTGTGTCCCCTGATGAGATTGCCTACCTTTTACCCTACTTTTTACCTTAGTTTAATTCCTCCAGATTGGTGTCGCTTTTAGTCTGACTATTCCTTGTGAGTGGTTCAGAGTTTTCCGAAAGATTCCAATCGCTCGTTGGCAACGAAACGGGTGTCTTTTTACCTTAACGCCCGCTTTTCAGTCTGCTCCGCTTCATCTCCATGTGCCATTTCACTTTCGCTTCACCTCCGCTCGCTCCCCTGCAAAGAGGACGTTAAGGAGAGGCATCTGTTGACACCCATTTTTTACCAATAAGTTGAGTCATTTCCCTTTCCACCATTTGTTGATGCCTCGAGTTATCCATTACTCGTTGGGCTAGTTCCAGGCATGTCTTTGGGCCTCTTTTATGGGTACCTCCCTCCCTGGCTGGGTCCCCTTTGATTCAGGGCTTAATGGGCCTTGATTTTACTTAATTTATCACATTTTATCAATTTCAAGCATCCAGCCTTTGCTCGGTCAATCGACTGGCCGTTCAGTCAGTGAGCGGCTGGATTTGGGCCGTTTATCTATTTATCGGATATTTATGTGATTTTCTGAATTTCCACCGACATGCTGTTGAACGGCCATCATCTAGACGTCCAAATTATTGGAACGGTAGTCATATGGCCGTCCAGTTCCCGGAGTCCCCAGGGCGTTAATTTTTCATATAATTATCTATTTATCCATTTTATTTGAATTTATCACCGTCAGGCCCTGAACGGTTGGCCTTGGACCGTCCCATGAATTGAGTGGTCTATCACAAGACCGTTCAATCCATAAGAGTCCAACGGCAAAATAGTCGGTCAGTTCGATGGATATTTGGATAATATTTCTAATTTATGTAATTTTCACCGACAGCATTGGACGGTCTGAAGATAGACCGTACAGTGGTCTAAGCGATCTACCGCACGACCGTGTATTGGCCCGATTTCTGAGATTTTAAAGGATTTTCTCTCTCCAACCCGTGGTTTAATCCCCAACTTATTCCACCCATTTCTCCGCGGATTCTCCACCAAATAGGGTGCCGTTTGAATTGGTTGGGAGATGGGAGTGTTATCTACAGATTTTATGTTAATATTTTGACCTAATTTTCACTGAAAACCCTAATTTCGGGGCTAGATTTATGGGCTCAAAAAATAGGACCCTTAGTCCAGGCTTTGAAAAAGGGGGAGATCCAAGGTCGACGGCGAAGCTCTGCCGAACTTTCGAGCGACCTACAGTCAGGGAGGGAGGCCTTCTACGTCCACTCAGGCCTCCGGTTCAGGGAGTTGTTCTAGTTTTGAGTCTTTGCTTGATAGTCTCGTCGTCATTTTGTTCACTTGCATGCTTATATTCTTCACTTCTTTCTTCCACGTTTTTCATCATTGCACGTCATACACACACCCTCCTATTGTTTTTTCCACGCCCCCAGGGGTTTAAAAACTCCCAGGTACCCCCCATTCCGATTTGTTATGTTTATTTCCGTTCGTCCTTATAGTTACTACACTTCACAGTTCTGATCTTGGGTTTTCTTTTGTGTTTTCCATTGTGTTTTACAGGTCAGCATCGTACTAGCACGAGGCACATCCCCTCTGGCCGGCTGGAAGGGGTGGAGGTATAGATCCTACAACTTAAAACCTGGTGGCATTAAGCGATCGTTTTCCTGTCCGTTCGAGTACAAGCGCGGTCTTCACATAGCCGTTCTTCGTCATTCTGCGGCTTCCTCTGGACCGTTCTTCTGTCAAGCCAGGCTTCGTCCCCCGTTCGTCCTAGCACTGGTGAGCGATCCGTCGATCGACCGTTCTTTAACAGGGCGGTTCTCCCCGAGCCGTTTATTTTCGCAGTGCTGCTTGCAGGCGAGTGTCTCTCCTTTTCCAAGGTACAGTGTATTTATTTACATTCGGAGCCTTGGTGGCGATCACGATCCATACACACACTCACACCTCGTCCGTCCTTCTAGTTTCATTTTATTTACATTGACATAGTAGAGGGATAAGGAAGGACAACAAGAGAAAGGATCAGGTGGAGGAACACATTTTACAATCAACAATGGTTCTGTCACTATTGTGGATGTATGGATCATGAGTCCGAAAGCTGTCAGGAACTGGAGGACCTCAAACAGCATATCAAGCAGTCTTATTCTCCACAACTAAGATAGAAACTAGTTAACATGTTCGACTTTGAATTTGGCGATTGGATGAGAGTCAATTCTGCAGTTAACATCAGTGCAAAGGCCAACTACAAAGGGAGAACCCAGGCAATCCATGACACCTTGGGAGAAGGTACTTCTGCTACAGAGAGCCAAACAGAGCTGAGGAAGACGACCCATGTTCCTATGCACCAGACAGCCCACTGTACCAACAGTCACTTCCCAGCCCCGAAGCCAACACACCAAGCCCCACATCTGATAGCCGATGACTTTGTGGTGCACTCCAGCCATACCACTGTGGCACACCTCCCCCCACTCCCTGCCCACGTCTCCCCCCCCCCCAAGTCAGTGACACCATGCCAATAAACACCTGTCACCCTGTACCCGAACCCCCCCTCATGTCCCTCCCACCACCATCCAGGCCATCCCGGCCCCCATCCTTCCACCAGGCAACACACCTCCCCCCCCCAATTCCCCAAGAAAAAAATACCACCCCACACCTCCATCCCTCCCACGCACACTACCACCCCACACCAACCGACGGCCTACCCACCTACCACCCCCAATATCAAATTAGAAAAAAGGAAAATGCACCCACCAACTGAGCATCCTCAAGAGAGCCACTCAAAAAAAGCCAAACATATTTCATTCGTACTTCCCCTTGAACCCTTCCATCCTGGCGCAACCAAAACCAACCATCCTCTGAAAATCAAACCCCAAAACCCCAAACAAGCAGCTAGAGCCAAAAACAATGCCCAAGGGAAATCATCATCTACCCAACGCATGCAAGGAACCACAAAGGTTGTTGCGGCCGACCTCAACGAGCCGCAAGGGGATAAATGAAAATCCTCTCGTGGAATTGTCGGGGTGCGGGTGGTCACTCCACAATTCCATATCTAAACCAAATAAACCATTCCATAAAACCGGACCTTGTCTTCCTGTCAGAAACAAAAGCCTCTCCCACTACAAGTAAAGCCTTTTTTGCAACAAGGAACATAGATACCCACTGTGTGATAAAACCACTGGGCAGAGCAGGGGGCCTCTGGATCTGGTGGGACCCAAATATTCAAGCCCAAATCCTCCACACAGCTGGGAATTGGGTGGCCCTAGATATAGAATACCCTCCTCAGCAGCACTGGATACTCATATGTATATATGCTCCAGCAAGAAGAACCCTCAGACAAGCTTTCTGGGTTGAAATCTCTGACTTTATCCTCACCCACACAGCCCCCATTGATGCGGGATAATGTTGACACCTGAAATATAATCAAGAATAAAGATGGGACCGAAGAGAAGATTGGATCAGAAATAAAGATCCCATGGATTCCTGCAAAGCCAGAACTATAGAAGAGTCGTCACTAAAACTATCTACCCGGCTGAAGTCCTCCCCGACCAAGCTGATGTTCGGTGTCGTCATCGCCCAGATGGCAGTACTGATGAAATTGCAAGTCTATTGACTGATGAAAACCTCCAGAAGCGTTCTGATGAAACTATATCAACTCACCAACGAAGAGGCCTTCGCCTGTTCTGACAGACTCAGAAGGGTTAACAAATGAAAAGACTTTTTCAGGCTGGATAGCTTTGACAGCTTATGCCCGCTGATAAGAAGAATTAAAACATTAAAAGCCCTAAATGGGCCCATGAGTGTGGCGCCGGGAGCTCCTCACCAAAGCCCAGAGCCCATCAGGGTGGCGCCGGGAAGCTCCCCATCCGAACTAAGACGCGCCGAAGTGGAGCAGGCCGAGAAGGAGGGTGCTGTGCCTATAAAACCCCCCATTTCTTCCACTTACGAAGAAGAGGAGGAGACACAGGGAGATAGATAGAGCCATCGAAGAGAAGCGAAGAGAGATATATCCAGATAGCCAGATAACAAAAGAGAAGAGAGAAGAGAAGCTGCTGCTGAGGTTGAAGGAAGGAGAAGGTGTGCTGTAAAGGGGAGGGAGAGGAGTCAATGCTCCGCCCTCCCCCTTCGTTATCTTTTCTTCTCGTTTCTTCCTTTCTCTGATGTATAGCTTTGATCATGTTTTCTGCTTTCAAAGTGAAGAAATCTCCCTGTTGTCGAGGAGACAGTGTACCCGTCTCTTTTCTTTCTTTCCTCCCGTTCTACCTCTGTGAACGATGTAAACAATGAAATAGTGAAACGCGATTTCATGATTGTCTCGCCGAACTGGCGATGGTTAGCTTCTTTCTTTCTTTGCTTCCTAGGAATATACGTTGTCCTCTGTGTGTTAGTTGTTCTAACGTTTAGAACTCGGGCGATTTCTTGCGCTCACATACATGCTTGTTTCAAAAGGGGCGGAGGCAGAAGAGCCCCAATCCTCACCTCTGTGGATCTTTGGGCTTTGTCCTCCTTCCCCCCCTCGATGACGTCGATGGCATTGACGCTGTGAGGTTCTTCTGTTTTCTTTTGAGTTCCTCAAGCCACTAGGTCATCACAGGAATCAGAGACAGCCATCTCTTGATCTCCTGGACGACTGGCGACATAAAAAGAAAACATATCTCCAGAGGGTTGTAAACTGATGATGACCTCGATCCCTCACTAAACTCTACCCCTCTTTGATCTCTCGGCATTGCCCCAGCATAGGCCTTGGTCCAGTCCCCTTTTGCATCCCAAATCCTGCCTCAATCGAAGCCTGAACCCCAAAAACCCTTAGAACAGAGCTCCGTAGAAACCATGAAAAACCCTGAAAACTTCTCGGCGCCCCTACCTTCCCGGCGTGGAACCTTCCCGGCACGGTGAATAGTTCCCGGCGCGACACTTTACGCGCCGAGAACCTGGCGTGCCGAGAACCTGGTGCATGCCGAGAAGCCACCACCTTCTAGCTTGCCGAGAAGCCCACTCCAGCTATGCCAAGAACATGCTAAAAGGCGATCTGAGAACCCACCTACCTCCATGCCGAGAACCCACCTGCCTCTATGCTGAGAAGCCCTTCTACACTACCTTCCCGGCGTGAGGCCTTCCCGGCACGGTGAATAGTTCCCGGCGCGGCACTTCGCGCGCTGGGAACCCCTTGCGCCGAGAACCCTTATCTACATGATAAGCTACTCTGAGAACCTCCATTGTGCCCGTCCAGGGGATATCCAGAGGTCATCATGAACACCCTGGGAAATAAATTAACAGAGAATGACCTCCCCTACATTACTCGGTCCCGATCCGGATTCCTCTGTAACCCTATGAACCTAAGGAGCTCTGCCACTGCATGTGCTCCGATGGTTTCCAAGGGAATATCAACCGGTGCTATGAATGCAAACAGTGTTCCCGGGCCTAGTGCCCTTCTCTTTCGGCATTCGTCCCGGCATCCCGTGGATGATGGTCTATCTCTCCTTGGCATGATCCAAGATAAGGGGATATGCTGCCAAAATTTGCCCACATCACACCGAGTGACTACGGTATTTTCGTCTAACCCCGCTGGCCCACGGAGTTCTGCCACTGCATGTCCTCCGATGGTCCCTCGAAGGGGGATATCAACAAAACATCGCTCCGGCATATGGTGTATCATGGTACATCGGTCCCTCTTCGGATTCCGGGTCAAATATACCCGATCTTTCACGGATTCCATCCTGCCGCTGCATGGATGGTTTCCTATTCCCACTTGGCATAGTCCAAGATAATGGGGATATGCTGTCGGATTTGCTCCGCACCTGATATACCCTCGCTTTATCCGGTCTACTCAATGTCTTGCAGATAAATTAGCATGCTCTCATTTGGGCTTTTGCCGCCGGTCTCCTCTTACTTTGGCGTTTAATCAAGGGTTGTCCTTCTTAGGGAGGACGTAATTAACGTCATAACCTTTATGGTATGACGGACTTTTGGTCCAGACACGATCACTCACAATCGACTGATTAGAAGTCAGATCAAGCGCACAATGAAATCGTCACATATGTGACTGGCACGCCAACAAATAAATAATAGAAATAAAAGAATAAAAATCAAACAAAAAGCGCGTCGACAAGTCTGGCACGCCCGGTGGGACCTAGTCTCCCTTCATCTTTACGCCAAAGTAAGGGGCCCGGCGGCCTCTCTCAAAATTCTAACTGTGTGTTAATCTTACTAGAAGAAATTACAAATGAAGACTGAACTGGTTGCTGTTCGCTTCGGCCAGTAAGTGGTCGATGGCCACATCTACAGAGGGTACCTGGCGGTACCGATGGAATTCGGATCCATGCCTCTGGCGGCGGGTCTGCCCAACTGCTTGGGCCTGGTGTTCGTCGACCTGCTGCAAGTCGACAACAAAGCTAGAAACACCGCCACGGTAAAGGCCACGATGGCACCAAGAGCTGAAGAGAAGAAGACGGCGGTTGATTCTACTGTCATTTCTTGCTTTGTCCGTCACATAGAGAGGAAGACTGCTGCCTCTACCACTGCTGGTAAGGAAAAGAGGGAAATTATCCCTGCTGCTGCTCCATATAGACCAAGGGCCTGTGCCAGGCAGGCTGATGTATTCCGATACTCCAGAAGAGATTATTTGACCGCTCAAGTTGAAAGGTTGGCCTACCAGCCGAAGACTCAAGAAAGGTTGCTGCCCAAAGTCGATCCCCGGAGGCACAACCAAGAAGAGATAGGCAAAGTAGTCCAGGATTACTTCCATTGCCTCGGGAACTCATCCCTTGGGCAACAAAGATTGCTCCGCGCCATGGGCGCCGAAGAAGAAAAGGAGGATAAAAATGAGAAGATGATGCAAGGAGTCTCGTGTTCGGGCTCCAATGAGTTTGAAGACGGCCGAAAGGCCAGATATGCGAACGATGTCCCTCAGAGGGAGGAAGAAAATGAAAGATTGTCTGTGTTTGACCGGTTAACCTTCCCCGATCATTCCTGAAGAAAAGTATGGAGACAAAAAGGAAAATTCCAGATCTTCGCCTGCAACATGACGGGAATCGCCGGAGGATATGGCAATTTGCCCGACCAGTCTGAAGAAATTGTCAAACTAGCTCAAAGGTCTGGGCCCGTAACAAGGCGAGGCCAGACGGCAAAAGAAAAGCTCGCAACATCTGAAGAGTTACCTGATATCGCCACTTTAACTGTAAATGTGATAACATCAGAAGAAGAAGATGTGCCGTTAATGATCCCGGCTGAAGGAACTTCCAGTCAGATGACAGAGGAAATGCCTATGGTTGCACCTCTGGACCCAACTATCCTGATGATGTTCAGAAGATATCAACAAGAGATCGACTCTCTCAAGAAATAGCTCAATGAGAGGAGTGAGCAAACACCCATCTCCAAGCATGCCGAGCCGGCAAAGGAGACTTCCAGCTCAGCGGAGGTTGTCATCCCCGCTATCTCCTATCAAGCCAACCCCGGGAAAGCTCCATGTCAACCTCTCCCGCAACCTGCAACAGCGCAGCCTTCTGCATCACAAGCGCAATCTACCCTGCCAGCAGTCCAGCCCAGTCTGCATGCAACGGTCGTTACGACCCCGTTTACACAGCAACATGCACATTTCTTTCCAGAACCTGTGGACCCTGCTATGGTAAACAAATTGATGATAGAAAAGATGATAGAAATGAAGTTTTCCGAAAGGACTGATGGTGACCTCGGAACCTTTGATGTCTACCGGGTACCATATCCACTGCAGTATGCTGCTAGGAGACTGCCCCCAGGCGTCAGTAAGCCGCCGAAGTTTGAAAAAATTCAATGGACAGGGCTCCCCCAGGGAGCATATCGCCTATTATACAATAGTGATGGGAGACCTAGCCACTGATGAAGCATATTTGTTGAAGTTCTTTGGCTCATCCTTCACAGGGTTGGCGTTTGAATGGTACTCTAGCCTCTCGGCCGGGTCCATAGCTGACTGGCCCGATATGCAGCGGAAATTCCGTGAAAGATTTCATGTCACAGAAAGAGAAATCACAGTGGCCGAGTTGTACTCCACTAAGCAAAGGCAGGATGAGACTGCATCAGACTACATCAAAAGATGGAGAGATTTGGTCGTGAGATGCAGGCGACCTCCATATCAAGAAGATGCCGTCCAAATATGCAAGCAGAATCTCAGAAGAGAGGTGCTTGAAAAGATGATCGGGGCAGATGTCAGGACATTCGACCGGCTCAATAACGTAGTGGCCGAGGTTGAAACCTTTTTTGTCCAAGCGCCCTGCAGCAGCAATGCTCCTGCTGTCCAGAAAGGAAAAGCTGTAGAGCGGCAATCAGCGTCAACAGAAGCGCACACTGTTGATTTCAGAACTTTTGACCAGCAGAAGGAAAAAGCCAAAACAGCAGCTGTCCCTCCACCAGCAGGCTCCGTAGAGAGAAAAGAAGGTGTTTCTTTGAGAAACAAGATGAGGAAGCCATACTCATTCACCAAAGAAAAGACCCGGGCACTGTTCGAATGGGCATACAAATACAACAAAGTAACATTGCCCGAGCCAAAAAGGCCCGATGATGCAGCTAAGAAAGATGATCCTCTATTTTTTCCTTATCACAGGGCACTAGGACATGCTATTGAAGACTGCTACGTCTTCAAGGATGTTATGGAAAGCATGATCAAGAAGGGTGAGCTACCACTAGGGGAACACCTGGTGGATCCTCCACGACCCCATGAGCCCCAGTGCTGAGGATGGCCACTAATATGATTTCTTTATACCAGCTATCGTCTGAAGAAGCTGCTGAAGAATGCACTCGGCGCACATACGAGGCCTGCTTCCTTACCCCAATTAAGGAGCAGATAGGGTGGCAAACAATGCCAGCTAAAACCAGAAGAAAGCCCTCAGCCCAGACAGCACCAGGGGCCTCCATCCGGGGTGTTACTCTGAAGCAAACTATGCCAGCAATAGAGCAGGTATGGCTAACCGCGGAGTCACCGCCAGTTATCTGGATCCCTACTCACAACCGGAGAAAGCAACCTCCGCCACCTGCCCATGAGAAAATAAGCCCCGAGGTGAGGCGCCTGCAGCAGTATATTGATCAGCTGGATGAGTATGAACAGTCCGAGCCTAAGCCGATACTAGTGAAGGATCATGTCCTCTGGGAGCAGCTAGAAGGACTGACCGTCGAAGAAACAGCAGAAAAAGAACAAGAGAGAGCTGAAGCTGAACTCTTCTGGGGGCACCAGCCAGCCAAGAAAAGATCCCAAAGAAAGAAGAAGTCAAGGAACAAAAAGAAGGTGATGACAGTGCAATGCAACACTCTGTCGATACTGTTCACCCTGCCAGGCGAGGATGACGAAGGGGAGTCTTCCACTCCGCTGCTAGAGGCCAATCAGGTTGAGGCTTCAGCTCCAGTGCATGCTACCCATTCTGGAAGAAAATGGGGACGCCAACCTCCAGCCAACCATAATATCATTTTCAGGGGAGAACAGCCTTACCAGCTGCCAGAACCCGAAGTCCGAGGCACAGAAGTTCCTCCTCCAACAGGCCTCTATGCAGATGCAAAGAAAACTAATGAAGCTCCATCATTTGTCGAGTTTCTGGCCATCCTGGAAGGCAAGAAACCTGCACAGGTTGATACCGATAAAGGCAGCAAGCACCATCAACCCCCTGTCCTAGTGCTCAAAGAAAAAGGCAAAATGGGCACTGATCATTCCTCAGCACCAGGGGCTATTTCCTGGGTGAAAACCCCTCAGCTGTCTCCTGAGAAAGAAGAAGCAAAAGATAGGCAGTCAATGCCACAAGCACTCCATGAACCTCCAAAGCCCCGCTGGGCGGAAGAAATGCGGCTATCTAATGTCTATGTGGGCAGCCGAATTATGAAGATGTTGAAAAAGCTCCCTACAAGGTTCACCATATGGGAAATTCTCTCCTTGAGCGAGGAAGCTCGCCAAGCTATTATTGATGCTCTGCAATCGCCATCTCAATATGAGGCTCTCCTGACAGAGGTTAACTCGGGGCCAGCCATTACAGTCACAAAAGAAGATATGCTGGTTCCTAACCTCAATCACCACAGACCCCTATACATGAGGGGGTATCTCAACTGTCAGCCATTGAGTCAGATATTGATAGACCCAGGGGCTGCTGTGAACATTATGCCATATCGGATTTATCAGAAGTACTATTTCGATCTGCACCTCACCAAGGTGAAAAATATGAGGATAGTGGGTTTCAACCAGAAGTGCGAAACTCCGATCGGGGTGGCAGAATTCAACCTCACATTAGGGGACTTCACCACCACAGTGCAATTCTACGTAATAAACTCCAACACCACATACCAGGCCCTGCTGGGGCGGCCCTGGCTGCATGAATACCAGATAGTACCGTCTACATTGCATCAGTGCATCAAGTACTGTCACAATGGTAAAGAAGAAAGGGTCTTTGCAGATTTGCACCCTTTTGAAGTCTTCGAGTGTCATATGCTCGATGCTCCGTTCTATACAGAGAATTCTCAGTTGAGAAAAAAGAAAGAGGCCGTTGCAGGCCAGAAAAAGACAGTGTCAAAGGCAGACGACTGGCTTCCACCACCCCCTCCGGGCTATGTGGAGAAAAATGAAGTCTCCCACATTTCTCAGATCGGGGACTTTGCTCGGGTTGCACCCCCAGACATCTACCCTAGGGAAGCCGATGAGAAGATGAAGGAAAAGCCCACACAGATCGGAATTCCGCAGGGATTGGTCAAACCCGTTCCGAGCTTGGAATACCAGACAGTGCTGCCACTGAGGACCATGGAGGTTCCTCGCTTCCGCGAGCCTCCTATGATATTTTACACCGGGGAGCCTACCAGTGAGGATGATCAAGACTGCCGGATCCCTAAAGAATTGTCCAGCCAGATGGTACCAATTGCAGGCCTGGACTACACTACACAACGGTCACGCAGATGTTTTCCAAGATGCAAATGCCCCTATTACAGTCAGCTGATCAAAAGAAAGCATTTCAAGAACTCTGGGATCCTCCCTGCAATAATAAAGAACTGAAGAAAATCACCCGTCACCCGAGGCTAGGCTATACTCTGCAAGAGTATTATGAAGCAGAGGTGGACGTCGTCTCCACCTTCTTTTCACATGAAGACCCCTTTGAGGCAGGATATGACAACTACCCCTCTGAGGAGAAGAGATCGTATACCACTCTCTTATTGGTGATGAAACCTCTGGCAGCCAGCAAGGCACAGAGAGCAGACTAAATGGCAGCCTGCCGATGCTGGGAAGAGCTGTCTTTTAAGGAGACATATTCCAAACTGAAGCCAAGTTTGATACGAGGACGCCCGATGAAGACCAGACTTCCGATGAAGCAAAGGAATGTCTCGAGTTCGAACGCATCTTGGAGGAAGTCCGAGCTATGCAACAACTGGAAAGTCTGGCAGAAGAGTCTGTATCAGCAAATTCCCTGCAACCCGAGGTCTGCACCTTGGAATCACAAGCAGAGCCAGTGACACTACAAGGCCAGGCTGAACAAAACCTGATGGAAAACCCAGCAGCTACCACAGGACATAATGGTTCAGCGTCTGCCAGCATCCCACTTGAAGAGTTTGAAGCATCTGAAACTGAAGAGGACTACATCCCGGGAGGCTTTGTTGACTTACAAGAAGCTCTACCTGAAGTCGTCGATGGTGGCCAGGCCACCGTCGATGAATTGATAGAAATAAATCTGGGAGCCAAAAAAGAGCCCAGGCCTACCTTTCTCAGTGCCCTGCTGACACCAGAAGCTCAGGAGCATTACATATAGTTCTTGAGGTAATTCAGGGATTGTTTTGCTTGGACCTATGATGAGATGCCGGGATTAAGTCCCGATGTGGCACAACACTTACTGGCAATTGATCCGAATGCAGAACCAGTAAAGCAGTCCTCTAGACGGATGCGGCCTGGGCTGATTAATCAAATTAACAAAGAGGTCGATAAACTCATTGATGTAGGGTTTGTTGAAGAAAATCAATACACGATCTGGTTGGCAAATATAGTGCCCGTGAAGAAGAAAAATGGCCAGATCAGAATTTGTGTTGACTTCCGGGACCTCAACAAGGCATGTCCGAAGGATGATTTTCTGTACCCATCACCGAGGTGATGATTGATGCCACTACAGGCCATGAAGCTCTTTCATTTATGGACGGCTCGTCCGGATATAATCAGATCTGGATTGCTAAGCAAGACAGGGTCCACACTGCATTCCGCACCCCAAAGGGAATTTTTCACCACAAAGGAATGTCGTTCGGCCTTAAAAATGCCGCCGCTACCTACCAAAGAGCCATGACAAAGATATTTGATGATCTGCCCTTCAAGAAGGTAGAGTGCTATATCGATGATCTGGTCATGAAGACCAGGAAGAAAGAAGACCATCTGCAGGATCTGAGAGTGGTATTTCAGAGGCTGCGGAAATATGAGCTGAAAATGAACCCCATGAAGTGCACCTTCGGCGTGTCCAGTGGGAAATTTCTCAGATTCATCGTCTGGCATAGGGGCATTGAAATTGATCCTTCCAAGATCAAAGCTATCCAGGAGCTCCCTCCGCCAAGGAATCTGTCCGAGCTGAGGTCCCTGCAAGGTCGGTTGGCATACATCCGTCGATTCATTTCAAATCTGTCGGGTCGGTGTCACCCGTTTCACAAGCTGATGATGAAAGATGTGCCGTTCTTCTGGGACGATGGATGTCAAGAAGCTTTCGAAAAGCTCCCCCGGTGTTGGGGGCACCAATTAAAAGCAAACCTCTGATCCTTTACATGGCAGCCACTCATTGCTCGCTGGGGGCAATGCTAGCTCAGGCAAACGAAGAAGGAAAAGAGCAGGTCCTTTATTACCTCAACAAAAGGTTGATGAGGACTGAAGAAATCTATACCTTTATAGAAAAGACCTGTCTGGCTCTGGTCTTCGCTGCCAAAAAGCTCTGGCACTACATGCTGTCCCATGAAATCAGATTAATATCTGCAGAAGACCCACTCAAGTATATACTGACTCAGCCAGCACTCAAGGGTCGACTCGGCAAATGGGCTATAATCTTGATAGAGTTTGACATCATATCTGTTCCTCAAAGGGCGATAAAAGGTCAGGCCGTAGCTAGCTTCTTTGCAGAACATCCTGTACCAGAAGACGCTCCATTGGAAACTGAGCTTCCTGATGATGAGACTCTAGAAGCCTGCCAGGCTCAGCGATTATGTGGCAGCTATATTTCGACGGGGCATGGAGAACAGAAACCACCTCAACTGGACAGGTCAGAGTCCGAGCGGGGGCAGGCATTGTTCTGAAGTCACCAGATGAAGAAGTGGTACACACTTCGTGTTCCATAAACAAGCCATGTGCCAATAATGAAGCAGAGTATGAAGCTTTGATAATCGGTCTTCAGATCGCTCTCAGCATGGGAATTCAGATGCTTCAAGTGTTTGGCGACTCAATGTTGATAATAAAGCAAGTGCAAGGGGAGTTTGAAGTGCGAAAGCCAGAACTTAGCCCTTACTATGAGAAAGCTATGCGCCTTATGGCAAGATTTCACCATATAAGACTCAACCATGTGGGCCGGGGGCATAATGCTCAAGCTGATGCCCTAGCAAAGCTAGCCAGCTCACTAGCAGTCCCACCTGATGAAACACTCAACATTGTTGTGATAAATCGCGACAAGTTCCCAGTATGCTGGAATCTTGCCTAGAAGAATGTGAAGTCAATACAACTGAAGAAGCACAGCAGCCTGATTGGAGACGGCATCTGATACAATGGTTTCTCCATCAGCAGTTACCCAGAAATCGGGAAGAAAGGATAAAACTATTAAGAATCAAAGATTCCTATGAATGCAGAAGCGGGACATTGTTCCGAATAATGGCGGATGCTCGCAAAAAGATCTTGCTCCGCTGCCTATCCACAGAGGAAGCTTGGCAAGTGATGAGAGAGATACATGCCGGGACAGCCGGGGCACACCAGGCTGGACCGAAGATGAAAATTGAGGTCAAGAAATTAGGGTACTACTGGCCCACTATGTTCGAGGACTGTTGTCAGTTCGCGAAATCATGTCAGAAGTGCCAAGAGCATGCTGTTGTGCCTAGGAGGCCTCCTGTACAACTACACCCAACAATTCCCAGCTGGCCATTTGCCCAATGGGGAACTGATGTGGTCGGTCCTTTGCCAACCTCCTCAGCTGGACACAAGTACATCTTGGCTATAACAGATTACTTCTCCAGATGGGCGGAAGCCACAGCACTCAGAGAAGTAACTGGCGAGCTGGTCGCCAGATTTATCAAACAGAATATTATTTTCCGGTTTGGTGTTCCCAACAGAATAATATCTGATAATGGAAGTCATTTTAAGAATCAGAAGATATATCGGCTCTCCGAGAAATACAAGATTGATTGGAGGACCTCTACCCCTTACAATCCGCAAGCAAATGGGTTGCTGAAGCATTCAATAAAACTCTGTGTACGCTCCTGGCGAAGATCGTCAGCTCTCACAAGAAGGACTGGGGGGAAAGATGTACGAAGCATTATGGGCCTATCGTACCGTCTACAAAACCCCTACAGGCTGCTCACCCTTCTCACTCGTGTACGGCTCCGAGGCAGTGGTTCCTATCGAGCTGGAAGTTCCGTCGCTCAGGGTTGCTGTCCAATACGGTTTGGCCCGAGATGAGCAAACAAATGCTAAAAGAAGATATGAAGAATTGGCTGAGCTGGAAGGAAAATGCCTTCAGGCACAGAAGAATATCCAGATGTACCAAGCCCGCATGGCAAATGCCTTCAATAAGCTCGTCAAAGGGCGAGAATTCAAGAAAGGAGACCTGGTCATGGTCAAGAAAAGGGAAGTCATGGCTTCCAATCCAAAAGGCAAACTTGCTACTAACTGGCTGGGTCCATATGTAGTCCAGAGGGTCTACGAGGGCGGAGCCTACGTGGTTGTCAACCATCGAGGGGAAGTTCAGTTCCCGCCACTCAATGGGAAACATCTGAAACTCTATCATGCCGCACCACTGCCTGCTGGGGGAGTGGCGAATGGACAGATAAATGAAGGCTGATGACAATCAGGAGGGTCGCTCCTTTGCTACACACTAAACATTAGTTCGGACCCTCCGTCTGGATTAGATGATGAAACCCTATTCTTCTTTGCGTTGGTGTTTCCCCCACATCGATGATAAAACTCATCCACCTTTTCGGCAAACGGTTTCAGGCCTAAGCTGCTACACACCGACATCAGTTCGGACCCTCCGTCTGGATTAGATGATGAAACCCTATTCTTCTTTGCGTTGGTGTTTACCCCACATCGACGATAAAACTCATCCACCTTCTCGGCAAATGGCTTCAAGCCCGAGCTGCTACATACCAACATCGATCCAGATCTTCTATCCAGATTAGATAATGAAACCTTATTCTTCCTTGTGCTGATAAAATGATAAAAAAATGGGGCTTAAAATAGAGGTGCCCTGCCGGACTTGTCCAAGACATCTCGGATGAGTGCAAGAATGGCAAATAACCCGGCTGTGGCGAAAACCCAAAAGGAGCTACGGGAAAAATTAGGTACCCCGCCACGTGAAAACCCGAAAGGGCGCGTGGGCAAAAGCAAGAGGGGGCTGGCTTCGGCGAAAACCCGAAAGGGCGCTTAAGCCAGTAATGTCGCAATTTAAAGTTCCCTTTTTCACCCTTCCTAATAAAACTCCGAGAAGGACGATCATCATAAAGTCCCACCGGAAATCCTGTCCAACAATCTTTCGGCCCTTGTCATCATCGACAAGATCGGTCGGCTTATTCCTTTAACTTGGACCCTTCGTCCCTGTCAAATGAATCTACCTCTCCGGCAAACGGCCCCGTGCCCAAGCTGCTACCCATCAACATCAATTCAGACCTTCCGTCTGGATTGCATGAGGAAATACCATCCTTCTTTGCATTGATGTTCACCCCACGTCAACGATAAAACTTATACACATTTTCCAGTGAACGGCCCCATGCCTGAGCTGCTACACAGCAACGTCGCTCAGACCCTCCGTCCGAGTAGACAATGAAACCACTCTCCTTTGCGTTGATGTTTATCCCCGCACCAACGATAAGATCCACATTCCCGGCAAACAGCTTCATGCCCAAGCCGCCATCCACCAACTTCAGTTCAGACCTTCCATCTGAATTGCATGATGAAGCCCTACTCTCCTTTGCGTTGATGTTCACCCCACATCAATGAATGGCACATGCTCAGAGAACAACGTGAGAATAAAAAAAATAAAATAAAAAACATGATAAGAAATGGGGCTTAAAATAGAGGTGCCCCGCCGGACTTGTCCAAAACATCTTGGACGAGTGCAAAAATGACAAACAACCCAACTGTGGTGAAAACCCGAAAGGGCACTGCAGGCAAAATCGGGTACCCCACCACGTGAAAACCCGAGAGGGCGCGTGGACAAAAGCAAGAGGGGGCTGGCTTCGGTGAAAACCCAAAAGGGCACTTGGGTCAGTAATGTGGTAATATAAAAGGTTCACTTCATGAATCTCCTTCGGCAGCACATCCACCGCATGTCCCACCGATGATGAAACCCCGTTGATCATAAGGCATATCATCTCGATCAATGCTAAAGCCCATCTCGGAATAGACCTTCCATCTGTTCTGATAAAACCCTTCCACTTTCTGCCTGAGACCCACCACGGTAAAACCTATCCAGTTTAGATCTTACATCTATTCTGATGAAACCTATCATATGTCCCACCGTGATAAAACCTGCTATTGATCGATTGGCACACTGCCCGATCAACGATGAAAACTGTCCGGTTTAGACCTTACGTCTATCCCGATGAAACCTATGAAATCCTTGCATTGGTATGAACCCAATACCGATGATGATGCGGGACGAGACCACGGACACGACAAGCTCGTGACTGCCCCTTAACGAGGGAAGCGTCGAACGTGCGCGGTTGAGAAATCGGCAGTGAGGTAGGGTGGTCGGCTCTCACTTGTGCCCGGATCGGGTCACGGGACGGTAATGCTCTCTCTCGCAGCAGCGGTGATATAAATATAAAGCGAGTTAATTGTCCCTACACATGCTCTCTAGCAGCGGCATAAATAAATATATATGAAAATAAGCAAATGCCGAGTGTAGGGAGCGAGAACGATACCTCCACGCACTCGGCGTGGGGAAGACGGACCAGGCCGAAACTCATACTCCCGGAACAATAATACATAATATTACAGCAATACACGTCACTGCCCACTCCACGCAGGGAGGTAAAGGGCTACACAATGGGGCCCGGGAGGACCGAATTCGGGTTGACGGGCGGCTTCTTGCGTAGCTTCGGCAACACCCGAACACGTGATGGTGGGGCCCACGTGCTGTCCGGAGGGGCCGTGTGGGACCCGGTGGCACCGTTGTGATGGTGGATGCCTGGATGAGCACTCCCTGGAGTGGAGGCGTGCTGGTTCACCGGCCGGAGGCCGGGCGGCTCCGATCGGCACCGGTCGGAATAACCGGCCACGGATCTGTAACTTCTGGTTTTCAGCGCGCGTCTCAGCGAGAACGGGCGCTGCGATCAGCCCCGATGTCGGATCGACACGAGACTAGCGCCGTTGGAAAGCTAACTTCGAATACTTCAATCTAGGCTTGAAGATCTGGCCTGGATCTGCACAGATCTGGGCTTTAATGAATTGTTGAGTTGCTGTTGTACAGTGGCTTAACTCTCAGATCTGCAGGGCTGTCCTCTGATAACTGTCATTGACCGCAGGGTGGATGTCCGATTCAGCTCTTGAAATCTTCATCAAAGGTGTAGGACATTGAGCTAGGAAGACGGAAAAACTTGTTTGGATAAGTTTGGATGTGGCTACGAATTGATAGGATTTTTGAACTGAAAGTGGGTCGGATCTGGAAATGGGCTAAAAGCACTGTAGCTGAGATAGAACACAAATTTTAAAAAATGGATAGAGGGCGAATAAAAAATCAATAAAAATGGTGGATGTAGGGGATGATGGATAGAACTCCCAGTAAAATTGGGAGAGTTTGAAAAAATCAAAAAGAGGGTCGGAGGTGAGAAAAACAGGGCTACTGTCACTGTAGACAGAGACAAAACAGATCTGGGAATGAAAGATGTACGAAAATGGAAAAATACTAAACGAGGGATTTTGGACCTGAATTTTTTTGTAAATATGGGAATACAATATAGGAACAACCTCTGAAAATTTCAGATCAAGAGGATGTCGGAGTTGATAGAAGGAATTCCAAGAAGAAGCTTCTGTCCAGGATGGACAGAACACCGAAGTCGACTTCGCGGCGGCTCGAAGGCGGCACGAACGGCGGCGACGGCACCGGAGATGAACTCAGAGATTGAGGGGGAGGAGATAGAAGGGTTCCACTCTAGAATTGGGGTTGGGGATGAAGAAAACCAGGGGGAGAGAGAGGGGAGGTCAAAATTCCCACAAGGGGGGGCTCTTGCACAATACATTTTTCACTTTCATTAATTCAATCAATTGGAAAATACAAGCTATATATAATAAATATAAAAAGACACTAAATGTCCATAGATCTAAGGTTTGGAAGGGCATATTAGGGAGTTCTTAAATATTTCTCCCATGTGGTAAAAACTTTAACCATTAATCTAATCAAACTTGGACCATTTCCATTCAAACTTACCTCTTTTTCACCAACCAAGCCTAATAAGGCCAAAGAATGGGGCGCCCCCCTTCATGGGCTTCTCATGGGCCTAGGCTGGTCCAAGGCCAACCACTCAAGTCTAATAACCCATGTCTAGACTTGGGCCTTCCAAGTCTTGGTGGTCCATGAGAGGAGAAAGCCCACTTGGGCCTTAAGTGGCTATTAAGGTCCAATATGAACTAGGCTTCTAATGGACTCTACTAATGGCAACCTAGCCATGGACTCTACATTACAAATGTCCCAATGGCTTATTATAAGCCTTACAAGGAACTCAAATGAAAGAAATTACACGATTACAATCCCATACAAGCCATAACACACAAATACACTCCACCCGTATAGCTTTTGATGTCCTCATCAGATGATGAAACCTGCTATTGATCGATTGGCACACTGCCCGATCAACGATGAAACCTATCCGATTTAGACCTTACGTCTGTCCCGATGAAACCTATGGAACTCCTTGCATTGGTATAAACCCAATACCGGTGATGAAATCAGCTACTGATGGAGCGGCACACTGCCTGATCGATGCTGAAACCCATCCAGGGTAGACCTTCTATCTGCTCTGATAAAAACACAACATATTTCCTCAAGTCAATCCGGACCTTTCTTCTGGATGGATAATGAAATCTCATTCCTTTGCGTTAATGTTAAACCCCACATTAACGATGAAATCTACATCCCCAGCGAACGACTTTGTGCCCAAGCTGCTACCCCCATTTCTTTAAGTCAATCCGGACCTTCCGTCTGGATAGATGATGAAATCCTATTCCTTTGCGTTAATGTTAAACCCCACATTAACGATAAAACTTGCATCTTCAGCAAACGGCTTCGTTCTTAAGCTGCTACACACATCTCTCGAGTCAATCTGGACTTTCCGTCTGGATAGATGATGAAATCTTATTCCTTTGCGTTAATGGTGAACCCCACATTAATGATAAAACCTGCATCTTCAGCGAACGGCTTCGTGCTTAAGCTGCTACACACGTTCTCAAGTCAATCCGGACCTTCCGTCTGGATAGATAATGAAATCACATTCCTTTGCGTTAATGTCAATCCCCACATTAACGATTACAGTCATGCTCTCGGTGAACGGCTTCGCGCCTAAGCCACAAAACACACTCAAGTCGACCCAGGCCTTCCACCTAGGTGGACGATGAAACCCCATACCCCTTGCATTGATGTTAACACCCACATCAATGACGATGCATACACAGTTGAGCACATGGATTAACAATTTACAAAGCCAAAGTCCTAGTCCAACAAGAAAAAAAGGAAAAAAAAGAGAGAGATAAAATGGGGCTAAAAATAGAGATACTCCGCCAGACTTGTTCAGGCATTCTGAACAAGGGCAAAAATGGCCAAAACCCAGCTGTGGTGAAAACCCAAAAGTGCACTGCAGGCAAAATCGGGTATCCCGCCGCGTGAAAATCCGAAAGGACAAGTGGGCAAAAGCAAGAGGGGGCTGGCTCCGGCGAAAACCCGAAAGGGCGCTTGGGTCAGTAATGTGGTAATTTAAAAAGTTCCATGCCAATGACATGCTATCTTCATCTCCAACCATTTACAAGAACCTTCCATTTCTCGCTCGGTATCTTGCCTGATCAGCGATAAAACCCTTGCAAGATGGACCTTACGTCTGTCCTGATAAAGTCTTCATGCCCCTTTCAAAAGTCCCACCGGTGATAAAACCCATCACTACTCTTATGAAACCGGCTATTGGTCGACTGGCACATTGCCCGATCAATGATGAAGCCCTACCCAGTCTGGACCTTACGTCTATTCTGATGAAACCTATAAAACTTCTTTGCATCGATATAAACCCAATATCGATGATGAAACCAGCTATTGATCGACCGGCACCTTGCCCGATCAATGATGAAACCCTATCCAGTTTAGACCTTCCGTCTATTCTGATGAAACTTACGAAATTTCTTTGCATCGATATAAACCCAATATCGATGATGAAACCAGCTATTGATCGAATGGCACCTTGCCCGATCAATGATGAAACCCTATCCAGTTTAGACCTTCCGTCTATTCTGATGAAACTTACGAAATTCCTTTGCATCGATATAAACCCAATATCGATGATGAAACCAGCTATTGATCGACCGGCACCTTGCCCGATCAATGATGAAACCCTATCCAGTTTAGACCTTCCGTCTATTCTGATGAAACTTACGAAATTCCTTTGCATCGATATAAACCTATTATCGATGATGAAACCAGCTATTGATCGACCGGCACCTTGCCCGATCAATGATGAAACCCTATCCAGTTTAGACCTTATGTCTATTCTGATAAAACTTATAAAACTTCTTTGCATCGATATAAACCCAATAATCGATGATGAAACCAGCTATTGATCGACCGGCACCTTGCCCGATCAATAATGAAACCCTATCCAGTTTAGACCTTATGTCTATTCTGATGAAACTTATAAAACTTCTTTGCATCGATATAAACCCAATAATCGATGATGAAACCAGCTATTGATCGACCGGCACCTTGCCCGATCAATAATGAAACCCTATCCAGTTTAGACCTTACGTCTATTCTGACGAAACTTATGAAATTCCTTTGCATCGATATAAACCTAATATCGATGATGAAACCAGCTATTGATCGACTGGCACATTGCCCGATCAATGATGGAATCCTATCCAGTTTAGACCTTATGTCTATTCTGATGAAACCTATAAAATTCCTTTGCATCGATATAAACCCAATATCGATGATGAAACCAGCTATTGATCGATCGGCGCCTCGCCCGATCAATGATGAAACCCTACCCCAGTTTAGACCTTACGTCTATTCTGATGAAACCTATGAAATCCCTTTGCATCGATATAAACCCAATATCGATGATGAAACCAACCGTTGGTCGACCGGCACATTGCCCGATCAATGATGAAACCTGTCCAGTTCAGACTTTGCGTCTGTCCTGATGGAAACCACATACCCTTTCATGTCCCACCTACGATAAAGTCTACCCAGTCTAGACCTTACGTCTATTCTGATGAAACCTATAAAACTTCTTTCAATCGATATAAACCTGATATCGATGATAAAGTCATTCACTGGTCGATTGACACATTGCCCCGACCGGCTTTGAAACCTACCCGGGATGGACCATTCGTCTGTTCTGGATGATACTCTAAACCTTTTCATTCACATTTCTGCAAACAACCTCCCTTGCGGCACATGCTGCCAAAAAAGACATCCGCTACTACCTACAAAATTCGGTTTAAGCACCTCCCGGATACCGTCACACGGTGGAGCGAGTTCCCCATCCTTTCTCTGAAAGGGTGGACGCTCTCCTGCTAAATACGGGCTATTCGCATGAGGATTGCTAAAACCGCTACCGAATCATCATGAAGTAATGATAATGCAATAAATGAGGAGCAGCCACATATGAGACCAGCATAAAGATTCCTTTTTACTATATAAAGAAGAAAAAGAGTACAAGAGGAGCCCCTGAGGCAAAATTGTATTACGAAAAGAGAAAAAAAAAGAGGAGATGTTCACTGGCGCCGGAAGATGTCTTCGAAAGCCAGAAGACCCACATACGGAGCAGCCCCAACTCATGTAGACGAGCCTCCTCCTCCTGTATCCGAGCGGACTCATCCTGAAGAGACACCACCTGCCCCTCCAACAGAGCTACCCCCTCTGCGAACTGCGGCCGAGAGGTTGTTATCTGCGGCAGTCCAGCTCAGAGATCAGCCAGTTCTGCTTCTAGAATGTTATCCGGTTGCATATAAACTGCTCCCGCTGTGTCAGAGACTGTAGTTGGCCTCGGCGCTCCTGAAGGATAGAGCTCATCTTCCCCAGCTCAGATTTGCACTCTACCTTCTGCAACTTCAAAGCCATTGCAGTAAAGCTATCAAGCTAAAAGTTAAAGAAAACCAGTATTGAAAGGCTGAGAAAGATACTCTCAGATGCTAAATGATGCACCTGCGGACACCGTGCCACTTATCCTGCGCTTACGCCATCCGCAGGTGATGAAACTAACCGTTGATCAACCGGTTAGAAAATAGATGGAATATGAGCAGAGATAGAGATGAGACCAGAATCGGCAATGAAGACCCTTGAAGTTTCTACAGAGTCAGAACTAAAGAAGAGTCATCACTATTAGTCATCTACCCGGCTGAAGCCCTCTCCGGCCAAGCTGATGTCCGGTGTTGTCATCGCCCAGGTGGCAGTACTGATGAAAATTACAGTCTACCGACTGATGAGAACCTCCACAATGTTCTAATGAAAACTATACTAACTCACTGATGAAGAGGCCTTCGCCTGTTCTGATGGACTCGAAGGGATAAACAGATGAAAAGGCAGGGTGGACGGCTCTGATAGTTTAAGCCCGCTGACAAAAGGAATGTAAACATCAAAAAAGCCCTAAGTGGGCCTATGAGTATGGCGTCGGGATCCTTTCAATCAAGTCCAGTTGGACTCTTGCGCGTCGGGAAGCCTCTTCCCTTGGTTGAGGCGCGCCGAGAACACTCAAGTGGTGCGCCGAGAAGCCCACTCAACCCAGGCGTGTCGAGAACCGTCTATCTCTGCGTCGGGAAGCTGTGGTGCGCCGAGAACCAGGCCCTATGCGCCAAGAAGCCATCTGAAGCTATTAATGAAGCAGAAATTGTTAGAAAATATGGAAAACAAAGAAAAAATATACTGAAGCCATTACAGGAAAGCTGTCAGGCTGAAGATCAAAGAAAACCAGTATTGAAACGCTAAGAAAGATACTCTCAGATGCTAAATGATACACCTGCAGGCACCGTGTCACTTATTCTGCGCTTACGCCACCTACATGTGGGGGGCATTTGTTGACACCTGAAATATAATCAAGAATAAAGATGGGACCAAAGAGAAGATTGGATCAGAAATAAAGATCCCATGGATTCCTGCAAAGCCAGAACTACAGAAGAGTCGTCACTAAAACTATCTACCCGGCTGAAGTCCTCCCCGACCAAGCTGATGTTCGGTGTCGTCATCGCCTAGATGACAGTACTGATGAAATTGCAAGTCTATTGACTGATGAAAACCTCCAGAAGCGTTCTGATGAAACTATATCAACTCACCAACGAAGAGGCCTTCGCCTGTTCTGACAGACTCAGAAGGGTTAACAAATGAAAAGACTTTTTCAGGCTGGATAGCTTTGACAGCTTATGCCCGCTGATAAAAAGAATTAAAACATTAAAAGCCCTAAATGGGCCCATGAGTGTGGCGTCGGGAGCTCCTCACCAAAGCCCAGAGCCCATCAGGGTGGCGCCGGGAAGCTCCCCATCCGAACTAAGGCGCGCCGGGAAGGTGCGAAAGACGCGCCGAAGTGGAGCAGGCCGAGAAGGAGGGTGCTGTGCCTATAAAACCCCCCATTTCTTCCCCTTACAAAGAGGAGGAGGGAGATAGATAAGAGCCATCAAAGGGAAGCGAAGAGAAAGATATCCAGATAGCTAGATAACAAAAGAGAAGAGAGAAGAGAAGCTGCTGCCGAGGTTGAAGGAAGGAGAAGGTGTGCTGTAAGGGGAGGGAGAGGAGTCAATGCTCCGCCCTCCCCCTTCGTTATCTTTTCTTCTCGTTTCTTCCTTTCTCTGATGTATAGCTTTGATCATGTTTTCTGCTTTCAAAGTGAAGAAATCTCCCTGTTGTCGAGGAGATAGTGTACCCGTCTCTTTTCTTTCTTTCCTCCCATTCTACCTCTGTGAACGATGTAAACAATGAAATAGTGAAACGCGATTTCGTGATTGTCCCTCCGAACTGGCGATGGTTAGCTTCTTTCTTTCTTTGCTTCCTCGGAATATACGTTGTCCTCTGTGTGTTAGTTGTTCCGACGTTTAGAACTCGGGCGATTTCTTGCGCTCACATACATGCTTGTTTCAAAAGGGGCGGAGGCAGAAGAGCCCCAATCCTCACCTCTGTGGATCTTTGGGCTTTGTCCTCCTTCCCCCCCCCCCTCGATGACGTCGATGGCATTGACGCTGTGAGGTTCTTCTTTTTTCTTTTGAGTTCCTCAAGCCACTAGGTCATCACAGGAATCAGAGACAGCCATCTCTTGATCTCCTAGACGACTGGCGACATAAAAAGAAAACATATCTCCAGAGGGTTGTAAACTGATGATGACCTCGATCCCTCACTAAACTCTACCCCTCTTTGATCCCCCGGCATTGCCCCAGCATAGGCCTTGGTCCATTCCCCTTTTGCATCCCAAATCCTACCTCAATCGAAGCCTGAACCCCAAAAACCCTTAGAACAGAGCTCCGTAGAAACCCTGAAAAACCCTAAAACTTCCCGGCGCCCCTACCTTCCCGGCGTGGAACCTTCCCGGCGCGGTGAATAGTTCCAGGCGCGACACTTTGCGCGCCGAGAACCTGGCGTGCCGAGAACCTGGTGCACGCCGAGAAGCCACCACCTTCTAGCTTGCCGAGAAGCCCACTCCAGCTATGCCGAGAACATGCTAAAAGGCGCGCCGAGAACCCACCTGCCTCCATGCCGAGAAGCCCTTCTACACTACCTTCCCGGCGCGAGACCTTCCCGGCACGGTGAATAGTTCCCAGCGCGGCACTTCGCGCGCCGGGAACCCCTTGCGCCGAGAACCCTTATCTACATGATAAGCTGCTCTGAGAACCTCCATTGTGCCCGTCCAGGGGATATCCAGAGGTCATCATGCACACCCTGGGAAATAAATTAACGGGGAATGACCTCCCCTACATTACTCGGTCCCGATCCGGATTCCTCTGTAACCCTATGAACCTAAGGAGCTCTGCCACTGCATGTGCTCCGATGGTTTCCAAGGGAATATCAACCGGTGCTATGAATGCAAACAGTGTTCCCGGGCCTAGTGCCCTTCTCTTTCGGCCTTCGTCCCGGCATCCCGTGGATGATGGTCTATCTCTCCTTGACATGATCCAAGATAAGGGGATATGCTGTAGAAATTCGCCCACATCACACCGAGTGACTACAGTATTTTCTCCTAACCCCGCTGGCCCACGGAGTTCTGCCACTGCATGTCCTCCGATGGTCCCTCGAAGGGGGATATCAACAAAACATCGCACCGGCATATGATGTATCATGGTACATCGGTCCCTCTTCGGATTCCGGGTCAAATATACCCGATCTTTCACGGATTCCATCCTGCCGCTGCATGGATGGTTTCATATTCCCACTTGGCATAGTCCAAGATAATGGGGGCATGCTGCCGGATTTGCTCCGCACCTGATATACCCTCGCTTTATCCGGTCTACTCAATGTCTTGCAGATAAATTAGCATGCTCTCATTTGGGCGTTTGCCGCCGGTCTCCTCTTACTTTGGCGTTTAATCAAGGGTTATCCTTCTTAGGGAGGACGTAATTAACGTCATAACCTTTATGGTATGACGGACTTTTGGTCCAGACACAATCACTCACAATCGACTGATTAGAAGTCAGATCGAGTGCACAATGAAATCGTCACATATGTGACTGGCACGCCAACAAATAAACAATAGAAATAAAAGAATAAAATCAAACGAAAAGCGCGTCCATAGACGATTGTCCTCACCACCCATCCTGGTCACAGGTGACATGAACTCAATCCTAGGACAAGTAGATAAAGCAGGAGGCTTCAGAGTAAATCAAAGACATGTCAAAGACTTCCAGCAGTTTACCCTTGACACCGAGTTACTTGACTTGGGCTATGATGGGCCTGCCTATACCTGGACTAATAGAAGGATGGCCAAATGGCATATAAAAGAATGTCTGGATAGGTCACTGGCAAATGTTGAATGGAGACTTCTCTTTCCCCAAGCATCAGTCCACCACCTCCCTCGTATAGCAAGTGACCACAACCCCATTTACACAAACTTGCTGGGAAATAGAAAAAGGAGGAAGACCACCTTCAAGCTAGAGTCCATGTGGACCCGACGGAAAGATTTTGAAGCAATGCTTGATCACTGTTGGAACACTTCCACACCACTACATGTCAATTATACCCACAAAACCAAGCAACTTCACACTCAGATCAGAATGTGGAAACGAAGGAGTTTTGTAGACCCCCGTCACCGTGCAGAGGAGATACAAAAAGATATGGCTAAAATCAGAGCTCTGCCCCTCACTGATGAACATGTCACTAAAGAAGCCAAGCTGGAAAGTGAATACGAGGAACAGATGCTGATGATTGAAGAATTCTGGAGACAAAGATCAAAGTCCCATTGGTACAAGGAGGGGGACAGAAGCACAAAATTATTCCATACCAAGGTGTTGACTAGGAGGAAAATAAACAAAATATCTTGGGTAAAACTTCCTAATGGCAACTGGACTGGGGACATTACTACCATCAAAAATTGCTGTGTCCACCACTTCACCAATCGTTACACATCTACTAAACCCACCCTCCTCCCATCTGACATCCCCCATTCAACACATCCATCACACTGACTGAAGACCAAAATCTCCACTCCCCACCCTCAAACAAAGAAATTGAAGATGCCCCGCGCAGCATGGATCCCAGAAAATCCCCCGGACCAGATGGCTTCCCCCCCTTTTCTACCAAAAATACTGGCACATCCTCAAACAACAATGCACAGAACTTATTCTCTCTTTCTTTCACACACACATCCTTCCCCCAAATCTCAACCACACACATATCACCCTTATACCCAAGACACAGCCCCCAGTAACACCCAAGGACTTTAGACCTATTAGCCTCGGCAATGTGCTATACAAAGTCATCACCAAAATCCTTGCCAACCGAATCAAACCCATCCTACACAGAATCATATCCAGCAATCAAAATGCTTTTGTTCCTAACCGTTTCACCTCTGACTGTATTATTTTTGTTCAGGAAATGATGCACTCCATCAGATCAAAGCAAGGGAAGTGTGGTTCCTTTGGACTCAAAATTGATATCAGCAAAGCTAATGATAGTTTAGAATGGCCTTTCATCCAGAGCACCATCGTCAAGTTTAGCTTTTCAGAAGCTACCTGAAACCTCATCAACGAATGCACTAGTACAGCCTCATACTCAATCAATATAAATGGAGAACCCGCAGGTATGATCTCCCCCACTAGAGGCATTAGGCAAGGATGCCCCCTCTCCCCATACCTGTACATCATGTGTGCTGAAGTCCTCACAGGACTGATTAAAGAAAAAGTGGAAATGGGGAAAATTCATGGTCTCAAGGCCAACAGTATGGCTCCGACTGTCACCCACGTGATGTATGCCGATGACATCTTCATATTCGGGAAAGTAGAGGAATCAGATATTCAAGAATATATGAATGTATTCCAACAGTATGCAGCTTGGTCTGGGCAGACTATCAACAAATAGAAATCTTGGTTTGTTTTCAGCCCCAATACCTCCCCCGAATTGCAAACTCACATATGCAACCTCATTGCTATCAACTTACTGCCTGCAAATGAGCTGTACCTGGGGGTTCCATTAAGGCCAGAGAAAAGCCGGCTCCATCAATTCAGGTTCCTGGAAGAGAGAATCAACAACAGACTGAGTAACTGGAAAAGCAAAATTCTCTCCCTTGTAGGGAGAGCCACTCTCATCAAATCCACCCTCCAAGCAATCCCCTCTCACATCATGGCCACCACCCTCCTCCCCAAGGGAATTCTCAGGAAACTTAACCAATTACAATGCCAATTCTGGTGGGGGAAGTTCCGAGCAACCGCAAAATCCACCTATGCAGCTGGGACAGAATCAAACATCATAAAAGTACTGGAGGCCTTGGTTTCAGAGACCCGCAGACCTATAACAAAGCAGCCATTATGAAGGTTGTATGGCGATTTATCCGAGAACCACACACTGTGTGGGCTTCAATTCTGAGAGCAAAATACCTCAAAGGCATGAATTTCTGGGAGGTTTAGAAACCAACTAACTGCTCCCATACCTGGACAGCTATGTTGGCAGTCAGGAAAGAAGTCAAGGTCGGAATCTTTCAGCTGATCCAAGACGAGAAGAATACAAACATTTGGGATGACAAGTGGATCCCTCACAGACCTGGACCACCACTTACCATGACCGGCTGTGCTCCAGATTCCATCAATCTGGTATCACAACTTATCTCACAGCAACAATGGAATCAGGTCTTGATCAGGGAAATTTTTGAGGAGGACACAGCGGAGGGAATTCTCAACACCAACCTTCCTCAGCTCCCCCACCCTGAGGGAGACTGTACGATATGGAGCCACTCCAGAGATGGTCAATTCTCCATAAAATCCGCCTATAGAATGCTGGCAAATAAGTCCTTACCACCCTCCACCTCCATACACAAAGACATTTGGAAGGTCATCTGACACCCCAACATCTATAACCTCATTCCTCCAAAAATTACCTTTTTCATATGGAAGTGTCTAGCAGGGGCTCTCCCTCTAAACTCCAGAATTGCCCATCTCAGCAAGAAGTTGGACCCACTTTGCCCTGTCTGCCACAGCCAAGAAGAATCCCTCCAGCATCTCCTCTTCTCCTGCAACAAAGCCAGAGCTGCTTGGAAACTATCCCCCCTAAACTATCATTCAGATGCAGACCCAAAAGCATTGGAAGACCGAATCTTAGAGTGGACCAAACCCCCTTTCTCTGCAGGGAAGCATGACCTCTGGGTAATTACCTTGAGTTTTGCTATTATGTGGCAACTCTGGGTCGCCAGATGTAAGCAAGTCTTCGAAGGCTCCGAAGACCATCCAAGGCAAATAATTGCCTCTGCTCTCATACACCACAGCAGCTGGAATGTCAACCGAGCTTCTCCCAACAAGCCTACTCCTCATCGGAACATCACCTGGTGCCCCCCCGACGCTCACAGCCTGAAGATTAACTCTGATGCAACCTTTCAAGAAGGCCAAGGTGTAGCCGGAATCATCATGAGAGACTCCTCCGGGTCCACCCTCTTCTGTTAATGCACCTATTTTCAAGCTCAATCCCCAAAGATGGCCGAGGCCCTTGCCCTGCTGCAAGCCCTCAAGTTAGCTGCTGCCCAAAGTCAGCAGGTGATGGTCGAAGGCGACGCACTCAACATTATCAACTGCATCAATGGAGTCTCCAGCCCCTCGTGGAGAATTTACCCCATCATCCAAGATTGTAAAAATCTCCTGTCTCCCTCTTCAGTTCGAGTGTGTTTCAGTCCCAGGGCTGCCAATGTGGCGGCCCACACACTTGCACAAGAGGGCTTTCGCACCAAGATTTCTAGATCTTGGTCCCCCCCTCATTTCCCTCTATGTATCCAATCCTTGGTTAGCCTATTTTAAGTTTAATACCAATCTTCAGTTTACAAAAAAAAAAGATAGTATATGGCCCTAGCATTTAAAGATAAATTGGACTTATCAGAACTTGTCCATTCTTCTCTATTCTCGATAACAATAAGGTCACCTTCATCAACTATCGCCCATATCATAGTTCTGACCTTTAAGGAAGAACTCCATATGAGTGTTTTAGTCAGAAAAGTTTGAGCCATAAAATAGTGAAGGACAATTGATAGATTGACCTTATGCCATTCTAGCCATTTATGACCTTTTGCTCTGAGATCATTGGATCTTTAAAATATAGAGAGCTTGGGCTCTGATACCACTTATTACCTAGTAGATGGCCGACCGAGAGGGAGGTCACCACTAAAAACTTACATATATAAAGCATAAAATAAAAGACTGAAGTAAATTGTGACTTATCTTTCAAAGATTAAAAGGAAAAAAGAAAATCTAACTCCTATTTATATTAAATATGATATAATATTAAATTATATCTTATAAAATTTAATAAATGGAAGACACTAATACAATTATGTCTTTTATTCAGTTTTGGAAATACGGACGGGCTCGATTTTGGGTTTCCCTATTTGAAGCAATTTCTTTCCCTCTGTCTCCTCACCTCCCTAACCTATCTCTCTCTCTCACCCTCCCCTCTTTCCTAGCATGGAAAGATCCTTCCAACAGAGCCGCATGTGTTCCTCCCCCTTTCACCTTCTCTCGCCGCCGACATGAGTCGCCACTCCCTGGCCCCTCTTCCCCGTTGTTGAGGACACACCAGATCGAGGGAGAACACCTAGCCGCCGTCGTCACCGTCACATGCAGGCGTTGTCGCCCTCAACGATGCCGCCTTCTCCAGACGGCCGCTGCTTCCCTGCCGGGCGGCAGCCACTGCTTCCCCACCCGCCCCGTCTGCATTGATGACCGCAGCTTCCCCACCCGCCGGCAGCCGCTAGTTCCCCCTCCCCTCGGTCTGCATCGACGTGCCGCCTTCCCCGCCGGCAGTCGATGCTTCCCCGTCCTCCGCATCTGCACCGACGGCCGTTGCTTCCCCGCCCGGCAGCCCCTGGTTCCCACCCACCCCGTTTGCACGGACGTGCCGCCTTCCCCACAACCAACCGTTGCTTCCCTGCCTGCCCCATCTGCACCGACGGCCACTACTTCCCCACCTGGCAACAGCTGCTTCCCGCCCACCCCGTTTGCACCGACGCGCCACCTTCCTCGCCGGCAATTGCTGTTTCCCCACCTGCCCCGTATGCACAAACGGCCGTTACTTCTCTTCCCGATAGCCGCAGCTTTCCTGCCCACCCCGTCTGCACTGACGTTCGGCCTTCATCAGTCGCCGCTGCTCTTGCGGGCTGGTCATGGGTATGTGTATCGATCAGGGCTTCATTTGATTAGTTTAAAATTTGGAGTTCCCTTGTCATCTAAACATTTCATTAAAATGTGGTGCTGAACTAAGGATTGACTGGAAGTGCCGGTGCATTTGGAGTTTACCGGAAATTTCATCTTGGAGAGCCAAAACGGTAGGTTACATTAAAACAAAGCTATAGACAGATTACTGTTTAATTCATGTTTAGAAAATATTATTGTTCAATTCTTGAATCGGTTCTGATTTTTTTCTACTAAACATCAATGGGCTATATGCATATTCAAGTTCACAAAGGAAGAAAATACATTGGATCTGGGTTATATTTTCACAATGTTTGTAATTTTAACTTAAGAAAAGATATCACTGCAAAAGATTTGAGGTGACTCCTAACCAAGGGAAAGGGGTGGTACAATCTGATTTCCGATATCAGCATCCCCCCCTTTAATTTTCTAAATTTCAGTTTTGTCATTTCCGGATCTATCCTTGGATGCTTTAAGGCCCTCTTTGTTTGGAGGGTAGGTTAAAGAGAATAACTTAACCAAGGGTTGAGTATTCTAAAAAGTAGATCATTTTGCTTTGATTGGAAAATAAGAATTGTCTTGAGAATTGGGAAAAAGTTAAACCTGTCCTTGTTCTAGCTTTTTGGTGGAACAAGTAATCTTGAGATAAACCAGAATAACAGCCTATCACATGGAATATCATGTATGAGTAATCAAATAGATTAGGTTAACTTTTAATGATTTATCCTGGTTTATCCAACCTTATCCCCCAAACAAAGAGGGCCTAAGAATTCAATTTGTGCGATGGTAGGTTAAGAATATATATATTCACAAGATGAGATTGCCACACAATGAAAGATTAATGGTACACACAACTAG
>JAHNEJ010003565.1:0-154838 GCA_022559845.1 Amorphophallus konjac | reverse complement strand
TGGAGTGTGACTAACTCTCAGGTTTTGTTCTTCTCAATGACATGGATCTCATCCTCCATTGCCGATCTCTAGCAGTCTTGTTCTACGGCCTTATCAAAGGTGAGAGACTTGTGATCAGCATACAAGCATAAGAGATTTGTCTCTTGATCTCTTCTATTTGTTCATAAATCTCCCTTAAGCTCGTCATCTTGATGGAAGTTAGACTCGAGGAAGAGTTGGATCCCCGTAATGTATTTGGAGTATCTCGGGCTGTGTAGTCGAAATCCTGCCTAGGCGAGCGCCTAGGCGGTGAGGCGGGGCGAGGCGTCGTCCGCTCGCCTCGCGTCGTCACAGCTCGCCGAGGCGAGCGCCTCGCGCTCGCCTCACACAATTCGGCCGCCTCAGCGTGAGTCGCCCGCCTCGGCGCGCCTCGGCCGCTCGCCCGGAAGACGGATCCGCGTATCGGGTGACGATACTCGTTAACAAAGCATTGGCGGATCTTTTAAACCCGCGAGGGTTTCACCCATCTTCAACCTCGCCTCGTTCGATCGTTCCCCCTATTACGGCTACAGCTGAGCGACGGCGGCGTCCTCCGGCGTCCACCCTCTCTGTCTCTCCACGAGCGGCGAGAGGACTGCGGCGTGCGGCGAGCGGACTGCGGCGTGCGGCGTCCGGCTTCCGTCCGGTAACTCTCTCACTCTCTGTATCTCCACTCTCTCACTCTGTCTCTCCACTCTCTCACCGTCTCTCCGATCTCTCACTCTGTCTCTTTGTTCTTTCTCTCAGACTCTCACTCTCTGTCTCTCCGTTCTCTCACTCTATGTCTCTCAGACTCTCACTCTCTCCGATCTCTGTTGACACCTAGAAAATCAACAGGGGTGGAAGCATAACTAAAAAAAAGATCAGACCAACAGTGGAAGACCACTGATGAAGCTCGTCAACCATTCACCCGGCTAAAGCTTTTGTCGGCCAAAGCTGATGCCCGGTGCCGATGTCATTCAGACGGCAGCACCGATGAAGTCGCAGTCACTCGACTGATGAGACCTCCCAGCCTTTTAAGACGAGCTGTACTACTGCTTCGTCCGAGGATCCACGGATGATATGTCAGGGTAAGCCAGATGTCAGCTTACTGATGGATGTAATATGAGATAAAGATGAAACCGGTACCGACAGATAAAGATTGTCAGGGCTCCTACAAAGTCAGAACAGAAGAGCAACCCTCTCCACAGATTACATACCCGGCCGAAGTCTGTCAGACTGAAGCTGATGTCTGGTCTTGTCACCATTCGGATGACAATGCCGATGAAACATATCCGGTTTTGTCGTCATTCAGACGGCAATACTGATTAAACCCCTGTTTGTCCACTGATGGAACCTCAAGATGAGCTCAACAAAGTTATGACACTATTAAAGGGGCCTCCTTCGGTTCTTATGAAAGTCAATTCAAAAGTCTTAGGAGCCAAGGCAATTATGAGGCCTAAAAGCACCAAATGGGCCGGCCGATTGGGCTTCTGAGAATGGCGCCGGGAGCCTCAACGAAGGGCTACTTGTCGCGCCGGGAGATGTCTCGAATGGAACTGGACACACCGACTGCCCTCCACCGAGAGCACAGAAGGATGAGACCTATATAAACATACCCCCTTTGAAAGAAAGGGGATAGGAGGATCGAGGATCGGAGGATCAGAGGATCGGAGGATTGGAGGATCAGAAGCCAGACCATCGATCAAAAAGAAAGAAAAAGAGAAGAGACCAGAGAGAGAGAGAGCCTCCTCCGCTGAAAAAGAAAGAGAGAAGAGACCCATTCCCAGGGAAGAAGCTCCAGGTGGGCATCCGGGGGAGGGAGAGGAGTCAATGCTCCGCCCTCCCCCATGTTTGTTTTCTCTTTTCTTCTATTTCATGTAATACTTTCGAATCTTATCTCGATTCATGCAATGTAGCCGAAATATCTCGGCATCTGTCCGTTCCCCTTTCCCTCACTCTCTCCCTGTAATCAGTTTGGGTGTGGGAATGATGTTTCATATGGGTTTTCTGACCATGTGCCTTCCGTGATGGGCATCATCAAACGAATGGATATATATGTATGATGGGCTGTAGTTTGAGCTTGATTTTCGCTTCTTCTTCTTAAGCCCTATTGCTATTCCCCGTTTTATCTGTAAATCAATAGCATGATGATCAGTTTCGTCTGTGTCTTTTCTCTGCCTCGTAGCACTATTATTGCTCACCCCAGAGCCCGGAACAGACTATTCCTTGGCTGCTGGGATGAAACCGCGCTGTGCAATGATTGAGGCTTGAGAAACTCCGGGGTTCCAAGCCTATGTGTCTCCTTCGTTGATGTCACAGAAGTCGCCTCTGGGGCCAGAGACAGCTATCTCTTGGTTCCCAGGGTGACGAATGACTATATTAAGTTTGTCCCCAAGCTCTGCATGATAATGGCGATGAACAGGGGTATTCAGACTTTGGCCTCCCAGATGCCTCTCAAATCCAATACTCCTCTGGATTCTAGACCTAATCCAATTCAAAGTGGATGCTTCGGACAGCTCAGAGCCCATAGAGTCCGTCGCTTTCAGCCCAAACTACCATTAAAACCAGAAAACAGAGTACCGTAAGCTCTGTTCTGATCCCGGCGCCCTCATACTTCTCGGATCAACCTACAGTAAACTTGGTGAATAGTTCCCGGCGCCGCTTCTTCAGGCGCCGAGAACCATCAGGATCAGCTCCTCCCCCCTTTTTTTTCTTCGCGCGCCGGGAGCCCCTATGCCTTGGCTCTCTTCCCCGCGCGCCGGGAGGCCCTCTTTCTTCCTCGTGTGCCGGGAGACCCTCCGGGCCATCCTATCAGCGCACCGAGAAGCCTTCGCCGGGAGCTCTCTGGCATCCTTGCCATCTATGCCGAAAAGCCAACCTGTAAACCCCAAATCGTAAAACCTCTGCTACCACTGAAGAAGCCCCATCAATACTCTTGTTATGTCAAGGGATGCCCTGGGCCATCATGTGCACCTCGGGGGTGACAATTAATGGGGATAACCCTCCCCTTTTCTACGAGGTTTTCCGGACTCGATCGGTTTTTATAACCTTCCGAGGCAATGGAGCTCCGCCACTGCGTAAGCTTCGTTGACCTCTAAAGGGACATCGGAACAGTGCTGTAGGCATGTACATGATCAGGGGTCCAATACCCCTCTATTTGGCTTTCACCCCGGCACTCCGTGGGTGATCGTCTATCATTCCCTGGCAAATGCTGAGTCCAGGGGAGATGCTGTCAAAATTCTCCCAGGACCACGAAAGCCGACATTAAACTGTCCCCGGGACTCTGTATGACACTGGTGACAGGGATTCTCTATGCCTTGGCCTTCCCAAAGTCCTCCTAGATCCTGATGTTCCTATGAAGCCCAAGCTTAATCTAATTCAACTTTGATGCCCTGACCTATTTTTGACCCCAAAGAAACCCTTCCCCTTGGCCTGAATCAATCAGAAACCCAAAACAGAGTACCGTAAGCTCTGTTCTGGTCCCGGCGCCCTCATACCTCTCGGATCAACCTACAGTAAACACGGTGAATAGCTCTCGGCGCCATCCTTCGGGCGCCGAGACCTGATTTTGGCTTTCTGGCCGTCGCGCCGGGAGCCCTGTACTCTGGCCGTCGCGCCGGGAGCCCTGCATTCTGGCCGCGCCGGGAGGTTTCCTCCCCTTCGGCTGAGCGCGCCGGGAGCCACCCCCCTTGCAGCCGCGTCGCGCCGGGAGCCTTCCTCAGCCGCGTCGCGCCGAGACCCTCTTCTAGCATTTCTTCCTCGCGCCGGGAAGCCTGCGCCGAAGGCCCTCTCCCCTTTGGCTCCTCTTCGTCGCGCCGGGAACCCAAGCCCTCTCGTCTTGGCGCCGGGAACCCCCAGCCTTCTTGTTTTGGCGCCGGAAGCCCTGGCCTTCCCATTTTTGGGTCGTGCCGAGAGCCTGTGTCCATTCAGAGCGTGCCGAGAGCCCGATCTACCACCCAATGAATTCCAATACCCAAAGCGAACCCACACAAGGGATATCTGTGGATCACCCGATATGTCCCGGGGATAAAATTGAAGGGGAGTCATAACCCCTATGTTCCACCTAACTACAACGGATTTACGAATAACCCTTTTGCTCGGGGGGGGGGGGGGGGGGGTCTTGCCACTGCATGAATCCCGCTAGCTTGTCAAAGGGAAAATCACACATTGCCCCATAGCCCATATGTACACGGGTCGGGAGGTTCGGCCTCTCTAGCTCTCGGCTTTCATCTCGGCATTCCGTGGGTGATAGTCTATTTCCCCCTGGGCATAACCCAGATTAAGAGAAAAGGCCGTCGAAATACCGATCGAAGCTTTAAACCTATATCATGGCCATGGCTTTGCCTTCCCGTGATAAATATCTTCTATATCCTTGTTTCCACCAAGTATAACTGTTTTGAACTGCCAACCACACGATCTAGTCGGTTTCTGTGGTTGATGTTATTATCTTACCCGCCTCCCCGGCCCTGGTATGAAGTTTAAAGTTAAGCATGTGAATATCTGTTTGCCTCTCGAGGCCTCTTACTTTAGCATTTAATCAAGGGTTGTCCTTCCCCGGAAGGACGTAATTAACGTCATAACGTTCATGGTATGACGGACTTCAGGTCCCGACACGATCACTCACAATCGACTGACCATGTCAGATCGAGCGCACAATGAAATCGTCACACATGTGACTGGCACGCCAATAAATCCGTAAATATAAATAAATGAATAAATTAATAAATAAATAAAAATCCGCGTCCACAAGTCTGGCACGCCCGGTGGGACTTGGTCTCCCTTCATCTTTACGCTAAAGTAGGAGGCCCGACGGGCCCCCCTGAAACTTCTGATTCTGTGTACTTTCCTTATTTCCAGGAATCTACAATGACAGCTGGAATCATGTCCGTCTGCTTCGACCAGCAGCCGATTGACATGCATGTGCGCGAAGGCTACCTGGCGGTACCCCTTGCGTTCGGATCACTGCCGCCTGCCGTTGGGCTGCCCAACTGCTTGGGCGTCATCTTCACTGACCTTCTACAGGTCAACGATAACGAGCAAGACACTGCTGCGAGTGCCCCAATGGAGACCACTGTCCAGAAGGACAGCTTGCCAGAGAAGACGGCCCCCACGGCCGTCGCCTGCTATGTCCACCACGTCCAGAAAAGGGGCACGGTCCCCGCTGCTGCTCAAAAGGGGAGGAGGACCAACCGGAGGAGCCGGTATGTCACTGCTGACCGTTGTCTTTCCAACTCCGGAAAGACCATGATGATCGGAGGGATCCGGACGAACCTCAACGGCCGCCCGAGGGAGGTCAACCCAGACGTGATCGTCCCGCAAGTACCCACTACGAACAGATTCCAAACTCTGGCCACCAGGCATGCCAACTGGGAGGCCGATGAGAGGAAGCCACTGGCGCCCAAGCCAGCAAAATACAAACAGGTATGGCGACCGAAGAAGATGCAGAGCTGGGCTCCAGCTCAAGATGAGGAGAAGGCTACCAATGATGCTGTCACCCACTTCAGGGCGGGAAGCCAAAGAAGAGAGGGAAAAGAAACAGGAAATGCTATTACTGCTCACCCCAGAGCCTGGGGTGGGAGAGATGAAAGAAACAATGGAGAAAGAAAACTGACTGCTGCTCGCCCCATAATGAGGGGTAGGAGACTTGAGAAGAAAGAAGACCTTGCTGTCACCCATCCCAGGGCCGGGGGCAGAAGATGGCAGAGAAAGAACCATGATGTTGCTGCCAGCTGCTGCCGGAATAACGATGCGGGAACGTGTGAACCAGTCATGGTTGCCGTCCCAAGAAGAGCGAGGGCCTGTGCCAGACAGGCCGACATCTTTAAATATTCCAAGGCCGAGCATTTGAATGCTCAGATAACAAGACTGGCCTATCAGCAAAGAAGCCGGGAAAGACTGATGTTCCAACCTGAGCCGCAAAGATACAACTCTGAAGAGACAAAGCAAGTAGTCCAAGACTACTTCCACTACCTAGGGAGCTCTGCCCTAGGTCAACGAAGACTATCCCGTGCCTTGGGCACCAAGGATGATGAAGAAGAAGAAACCTTCCAAGAAATGATGATCGGGGCCTCCTCCTCCGATTCAAATGACTATGGAGAAGGCCTCAGGGCCAGATATAATGAAGAAGACCTGCACGGGGAAGAAGACAAAGAAAGAATATCGGTCTTTGACCGGCTCAGATATCCTAGCCAAATAAAAAGAAAGGTCTACAGGCGAAAAGGAAAGATGCAACTCTTCGCCTGCAACATGGCTGGACTGGCCAGGGGACAAGATATACTACCAACTCAGCCAGATGAATTGCTCAGACTGGCAACTAGACCTGGCCCTGTCACAAGAAGAGGCCAGGCCGCAAAGGATAAAATGAAAATTGATGATGAAGCTCGCAGGATTACCACTATGACAGTTAATGTGGTAACAGCGGAAGATGGAGATAACCCCTTCGTTGATGATGCTGAAGGGACTTCTGAAGAGACACAAATCCCATCAACTATGGATCCCATGATCCAGATGATGTTCAGAAGATACCAGCAGGAGATCAGCGCTCTCCGAAGACAGCTCAATGAGAGACAGGAAGCTACATCAGTCTCGAAGCAAGCTGAACCTACGGGGCAGACATCCAGCTCCACAGAAACAACTATCCTGGCTAATCCTCTCCTAGCTGATAAGGGCAAGACACCGAGCCAACCTGTTCCACAGCAAACAGCAGCTCAGCCCTCTGTGTCTCAGACACAGCCTACCGCGCCCATCTTGCGCGCCACTGTGATGACAACTCCTCACAGCCAGCAACAAGCTCACTTCTTCCCAGAAGAGATAGATCCAGCTGTGGCCCACAAGCAGATGATTGAAAGAATTGTGGAAATGAAGCTGTCAGAAAAGACTGGTGGTGATGCGGGTACCTATGATGTGTACAGGGTACCCTATCCTCCCCAATATGCTGCTAAGAAACTACCCCCAGGCGTCAGTAAGCCGCCGAAGTTTGAGAAATTTAATGGCCAAGGCTCCCCTAGGGAGCATATAGCCTACTACACTACAATCATGGGCGACCTAGCAGTCGATGAAGCTTATCTGCTCAAGTTCTTTGGCTCATCCCTCACTGGGTTGGCCTTTGAATGGTACTCAAGCTTGCCAGCTGGGTCAGTGGTTGATTGGCCTGATATGCAAAGAAAATTTCGCGACAGATTTCATGTCACGGAAAGGGAAATCACGATAGCAGAGTTGTATGCAACTAGGCAGAAACAAGATGAGACCGCACTAGACTACATCAAAAGATGGAGGAACTTAGCCATGAGGTGCCGAAGGCCTCCTCATCAAGAAGATGCGGTGCAGATATGCAAGCAGAGCCTCAGGAGGGAGGTGCTAGAAAAAATGATCGGCGCAGATGTCAGAACATTTGACCGACTGAACAATATAGTGGCAGAGGTCGAGACGTTCTTGTCCAAACGTCCGACCGCCAATGTTCCCACTATGCCGAAGGGAAAATCCAATGAACGACGGCCATCACACTCTGAGGCCAACACCGTCGATTTCAGAACCTTCGAGCAACAGAAGGGGAAGAAAGGGGCAGATGAAGCTCCCCCGCTGGCAGATACAGCAGAAAGGAAGGATAAAGTCTCTCTGAGAGACAAGATGAGAAAGGCATATTCCTTCCCAAAGGATAAGACGGCCGCACTGTTCAACTGGGCATACAAGTTCAATAAGGTAACATTGCCTGAACCCAAAAGACCAGCAGATGTAGCAAAGAAAGATGATCCGCTGTTCTGTCCATTTCACCGTGCGCTGGGGCACGCAATTGAAGATTGTTATGTCTTCAAAGATATCATGGAGGGAATGGTCAAGAAAGGTGAGCTGCAGCTGGGAGATTACCAGGTAAAGCCGCCTCACCCACATGAGCCTCCACCCTGGAGAGTGGCTGCCAATATGATCTCAGTCTACCAACAGCTGCCCAAAGAGGCCGTTGAAGAATGCACTAAGAATACCTATGAAGCTTGCTTCCTCACCCCGCAGAAAGATCAGGAAGGATGGCAGATGATACCCATAAAAAGCAAAAAGAAGAAGACTCCTGTAGCCAGTACCAGCGGAGCAGTTATTTGGGGTGTTACACCAAGGCCTGAGCCGCCTCCAATAATGTCAATATGGCATACAACTGAGACTGGACCAGTCATCCGGATCCCTACTCACAACCGGAGGAGACAAACTCCCCTCCCTACACATAAAGAAGTAAGCCCTGCAGCCAGGCGTCTGCAGCAATACATTAATGAGCTCGATGAGTACGAGCAGAAGAAGCCCAAGCATCTGCTGATGAAAGACTGTATACTCTGGGAACAGCTCGAAGAATTGAAAATCAAAGAACAGCCAGAGGCAGAACAAGAAAAAGCTGAAAATGAGCCCTTCTGGGGGCAGGAGCCAGCAAAGTCAAATTCCCAAAAGAAGAAGAAACGGCCCAAATCCAAGAAAGGAAAGAAGGTCACGACAGTACAATGTAACACTCTGTCAGTACTCTTCTCCTTGCCCGGGGAGGATGATGAGTCGGAAGCATCCAACGCTCCGCTAGAAGCTAACCATGCCGAAGCCTCTACCTCGGCCCATGCAACACGTTCTGGGAGAAGATGGGGGCGCCCACCACCAGCCAACCATAATATCATGTTCAGAGGGGAGCAACCCTATCAAATCCCGGAACCAGAGATACGAGGTGTCCAGGTTCCTCCCCCTGCCAGTCTGTACCAGGACAAAAAGAAGGCAGATGAAGCCCCTTCATTCCTGGAGTTCCTGTCCAGCTTAGAAAATGAGCAACCGGCTCATACTGCTCCAGATAAAAGCAATAGATGCCAGCAGACAGCGGCTGGAAAGCAGAAACAGCATGAAGAAGATGAAGAAGGTAACCCTCTAGCAAAACCAGGGGCAGTCGCTACAGAAGAAGCCTTCCGGGAGACCGATGAAGAAAATAAAATTGAAAATGGGCAGCAAAGGCCACAGGCACCACATGAACCTCCAAGACCCCGATGGGCAGAGGAGATGAGACTATCTAATGTCCGGGTGGGCAGTCGAGTCATGAAAATGCTGAAGAAGCTCCCTACCAGATTCTCCATCTGGGAAATTCTCTCTCTGAGTGAAGAAGCTCGCCAAGCGATTGTGGATGCCCTGCAGTCTCCGGCACAATGTGAAGCACTCTTAACAGAGGTGAATGCTGGGCCATCAGTCACATTCACCGAGGATGATATGCTAATCCCAAATTCCGACCATAATAGACCGCTATATATGAGGGGTTCCCTGAACTGTCAGCCGATAAGCAGAATACTAATAGATCCAGGGGCTGCTGTGAATATTCTCCCATACCGCATCTATCAGAAATATTACTTTGATCTGCAGCTCACCAAGGTCAGAGACATGAAAATTGCAGGATTCAACCAGAAATGTGAAACACCTCTCGGGGTGGCTGATTTCAATCTCACACTGGGCGACCTCACTACAGTGGTACGATTCTATGTAATCGACTCCAACACCACATATAAGGCCCTGCTGGGAAGACCGTGGCTGCACGAATATCAGATAGTGCCATCCACGCTACACCAATGCATAAAATATTGCCATGAAGGAAAAGAGGAAAGGGTGTTTGCAGACCTACATCCCTTCGAAGTGTTCGAGTGCCATATGCTCGATGCATCCTATTACACCGAGGTGTCACAAAGGGATAAAGGAAAAGAAACTGTGGTCAGCCAAGAAAAGCCGGCGACGAAAGCAAGAAATTGGTCTCCGCCGCCGCCAAAAGGCTACATTAAAAAGCATGGGGTGTCTCACATCTCCCATGCTGGTGATTTTGCTCGGATCACTCCTCCCGGCATACACCCAGATGATACTGAAGAAAAGATGAAAGAAAAATACACACAGGTGGAAGTTCCTCAGGGTCTAGTCAAGCCCATAGCCAGCACAGAATACCAGACAGTGCTGCCCCTAAAGACTATGGAAATCCCTCGCTTTGGCGAACCCCCTATCATATTCTACACCGGGGAGGCAGTCGAAGAAGATGATCAAGATTGCATGGCCCCTGAAGAAGCTGCAAACCTGATGGTACCAATTACGGGCCTGGATTATACTACCCAACGGGTTTCACAAATGTTCTCCAAGATGCAAATGCCATCGATACAGCCTGCTGCTCAGAAGAAGGCATTCAAGGAGTTATGGGATCCGCCTCGAGATAGCAAGGAGCTGAGGAAGATCACACAGCACCCGGGACTGGGTTATACCCTGCAAGAATACTATGAAGCCGAGGTGGATGTCATCTCAGCCTTCTACCCGAATGAAGATTCCCCAGAAGTAGGGTATGACCAATACCCCTTTGAAGATGAAGAGATTATGTATCAATCCATAACAGACAATGAAGCCCAAGACAATCAGCCGGAGGCAAGGGCGTCTGATGAGACCAAGAAGGGTTGGTGCTGGGAGAATCCGTCCTGCAAAGAGGATCTGTTCCAGGCCGAAGCACAATTCGACACCGGAACCCCGGATGAAGACCAAGTAGTCAGAGAGCTGCAAGAGTGCCTGGAGTTTGGGCGCATTCTTGAAGAGTTCCGAGCTCTACATAATGATAACCTCTCAGGGGAGCCCACATCAGAAGAGCCTCTAAGCACAGAAGACTCCACGTCGAAGTTTTCCGCTGAGCCAGTCACGTCCTCGGGGCAGACTGGACAGAATCCGGCCATATTGGCCTTATACGATGCACCAACATCTGCTGATGATCGGGGTGATGAAACAGAAAGTCATGAGAATGAAGAAGATTATATCCCGGGAGGCTTCATTGATTTGCAAGAAGCCCCGCCCGAAGTTGAGGACGGAGGCCAGGCCACCGTCGATGAGCTGATAGAAGTGAATCTGGGGTCAGCAGATGAACCAAGGCCTACGTTCCTCAGTGCACTGCTGGAGCCAGCTGTCAAAGAACAGTATATTCAGTTTCTGAAAGAATTCCGAGACTGCTTTGCATGGACGTATGATGAGATGCCGGGACTGAGTTCCGATGTAGCACAGCACCGATTGGCGATAAACCCAGAGGCAAGCCCTGTGAAGCAGCCTGCCAGGAGAATGCGTCCCGAACTGATAAATCAGATCAACAAAGAAGTCGACAAGCTGATCGATGTGGGCTTTGTTGAAGAGAACCAATATACTACATGGCTGGCCAATATAGTGCCCGTGAAGAAGAAAAATGGGCAGATCAGAATATGTGTAGATTTCAGGGACCTGAATAAGGCTTGCCCGAAAGATGATTTCCCAGTGCCAATCACTGAAGTAATGATCGATGCAACCACTGGCCATGAAGCCCTGTCATTCATGGATGGGTCATCCGGATACAACCAGATCTGGATTGCTGAAGAAGACAGAGTGCATACTGCATTCCGCACCCCGAAGGGGATATTTCACTACAAAAGGATGCCGTTCGGCCTTAAGAATGCCGGCGCTACTTATCAAAGAGCTATGACAAAGATCTTTGATGATTTACTCTTCAAGAAAGTGGAGTGCTACATCGATGACCTGGTGGTGAAAACCAGCAGAAGAGAAGATCATCTGCAAGATCTGAGGATAGTGTTCCAGAGGCTGCGCAGATATGAACTCAAGATGAATCCTATGAAATGTGCCTTCGGCGTGTCCAGTGGAAAATTCCTTGGGTTCGTTGTCCGTCATAGGGGCATTGAGATCGACCCATCCAAGATTAAAGCTATCCAGGAGCTCCCTCCACCAAGGAATCTCCACGAGCTGAGATCTCTGCAAGGGCGTTTGGCCTATATCCGACGATTCATATCAAATCTGTCGGGGAGATGCCACCCTTTTCACAAGCTCATGATGAAAGATGTACCGTTCCTCTGGGACGAAGGCTGTCAGGAAGCTTTTGAGAAGCTGAAAGAATATCTCAAGACCCCTCCAGTGCTGGGGGCACCTATTAAAGGCAAGCCCCTGATACTATACATCGCAGCCACACACTGTTCCCTGGGGGCAATGCTAGCACAGATAAATGAAGAAGGCAAAGAACAGGCTCTATACTACCTGAGTCGGAGGCTGATTAGAACTGAAGAAAGCTACACCTATATAGAAAAGACATGCTTGGCACTAGTCTTTGCCGTTAAAAAACTCCGGCACTATATGCTGTCACACGAAATCAGATTGATATCTGCAGCAGATCCGCTCAAATACATATTGACTCAGCCAACACTGAAAGGCCGGTTGGGCAAATGGGCAGTAATTCTGATGGAATTCGATATCACATATATACCCCAGAGGGCAATAAAAGGACAGGCCGTGGCTGATTTCTTCGCAGAGCACCCTGTGCCAGAGAATGATATGTTGGGGACTGAGTTACCCGATGATGAAACATTAGAAGCCTGCCAGGCTCAGTCAACTATGTGGCAGCTATTCTTTGATGGAGCATCTAGGACAGAGACGGACTCCAATGGAAAGACCAGAATACGGGCCGGAGCCGGTATTGTGCTAAGATCGCCAGAGGGGGAGGTTGTGCATACTTCCTGTTCTATAAACAAGCCCTGCACTAATAATGAAGCCGAGTATGAAGCTCTGATAATCGGGTTGCACATCAGCCTCAACATGGGTATCCAGATGCTTCAGGTATTCGGGGATTCAATGTTGATAATAAAGCAAATCCAAGGTGAGTTCGAAGTGCGAAAGCCAGAGTTGAACCCCTACCACCAAAAAGCTGTGCGCCTCATGGCGAAATTCTATCATATTGAGCTCAAGCATGTGGGCCGTGCACATAATGCCCAGGCTGATGCATTGGCAAAGCTAGCCAGCTCAATAGCAGTCCCGCCGGATGAGACACTGAACATTGTTGTTATAAATCGGCGGCAAGTCCCCAGCATGCTAGAAGGCTGCCCCGAAGAAAATGAAGTCGCCACGATCAGTACAGAACAGGCATCTGATTGGAGACAGCACCTGCTACAATGGTTCTTACACCAACAGCTGCCACAGAAAAGAGAAGAAAAGATGAAACTTCTAAGGATTAAAGATTCTTATGAATTCAGAAATGGAACGCTGTTCCGAATAATGGCAGATGCACGTAAGAAGATTCTGCTCCGCTGCCTGTCCACTGAGGAAGCTTGGCAAGCGATGAAAGAAATACATGCTGGGACGGCAGGTGCTCACCAAGCTGGCCCTAAGATGAAGATAGAAATCAAGAAGCTGGGCTACTATTGGCCCACTATGTTTGAAGATTGCTGCAAGTTTGCGAAGTCATGTCAGAAATGTCAGGAGCATGCTGTTGTGCCTAGAAAGCCACCTGCCGTTCTGCACCCTACAATCCCTAGCTGGCCATTTGCACAATGGGGAACCGATGTAGTCGGCCCACTACCGACCTCTTCAGCCGGACATAAGTACATACTGGCAATAACAGATTACTTCTCCCGATGGGCGGAGGCTATAGCATTACGAGAAGTGACTGGTGAGCTGGTTGCCAGATTCATCAAACAGAACATTATCTTCCGGTTTGGGATCCCCAGCCGAATAATATCTGATAATGGAAGTCATTTCAGAAATCAAAAGATCTATCGGCTTGCCGAGAAGTATAAGATCGAATGGAGGACTTCCACTCCTTACAATCCACAGGCAAATGGATTGGCAGAAGCCTTCAACAAAACGTTATGCACCTTGTTGGCTAAAGTCGTCAGTTCTAATAAGAAGGACTGGGAAGAAAAGATGTATGAAGCTCTATGGGCATACCGCACTGTCTTCAAGACACCTACAGGGTGCTCGCCATACTCACTGGTATACGGCTCGGAGGCAGTAGTTCCACTGGAGTTGGAAGTCCCGTCACTCAGGGTGGCAGTTCAATATGACCTGGCCCGTGGCGAACAAACCAATGCAGAAAGAAGATTACAAGAATTGGCTGAATTGGAAGGGAAGCGCCTCCAAGCTCAGAAGAATATCCAGATGTACCAGGCCCGCATGGCCACTGCATTCAACAAACTCGTAAAAGGACGAGAATTTAAGAAAGGTGACCTCGTCATGGTCAAGAAAAGAGAAGTCATGGCGTCCAACCCAAAAGGAAAGCTGAATCCTAATTGGGAAGGTCCTTATGTGATTTATAGGGTCTACGAAGGAGGGGCCTACATGGTTGTTAACCATCGAGGGGAGATCCAATTCTCACCACTCAACGGTAGACACCTAAAGCTGTATCATGCTGCCCAACCAATATTCCCCGAGTAATCAGGCTAAGAGCTACCCTTTTCCTTGGTCTAGCGGCACTCCGCCCTAACCGAGCTACCCATTTCCTTGGTCTAGCGGCACTCTGCCCTAACCGAGCTACCCATTTCCTTGGTCTAGCGGCACTCCGCCCTAACCAAGCTACCCATTTCCTTGGTCTAGCGGCACTCCGCCCTAACCGAGCTACCCATTGCCTTGGTCTAGCGGCACTCCGCCCTAACCGAGCTACCCTGCTCCCTTGGTCTAGCGGCACTCTGCCCTAACCAAGCTACCCATTTCCTTGGCCTAGCGGCACTCTGCCCTAACCGAGCTACCCTTTTCCTTGGTCTAGCGGCACTCCGCCCTAACCAAGCTACCCTTCTTCCTTGGTCTAGCGGCACTCCGCCCTGGCCGAGCCATCCCTTACCATGATCTAATGACAGTCCGACTTGTTACCCTCCCAAAAAGAGGGGAAGAGAGAATAAAAGAATGAAAATAAATAAAAATGGGGTTAAAAATAGAGATACCCTGCCGGTCTTGTTCAGGCTTTCCGAGCAAGGGCAAAAATGGCTAAAACCCAGCTGGGGTGAAAACCCGAAAGGGCACTGCAGGCAAAATCGGGTACCCCGCCACGTGAAAACCCGGAAGGGCGCGTGGGCAAAAGTAAGAGGGGGCTGGCTCCGGTGAAAACCCGAAAGGGCGCTTGGGCCAGTAATACGGTGATCCTAAAGAAACCTCACCTCCCGTCATAAACTTCTCGTTGATCGGCCGGCACCTTGTCCGATCAATGATCAAACCCACCCAGTTCAGACCCTACGTCTGTCCTGATAAAACCCTCATACCTTGCCAAAATCCCACCATGGTGAAACCTGCTTTGATCGATTGGCGCACTGCCAGGTCAATGATGAAACCTATCCGGCTTAGACCTTACGTCTATCCTGATGAAACCTATGAAATCCCTGCATTGGTATAAACCCAATACCGACGATGAAACCTGCTTTGATCGATTGGCACATTGCCCGATCAGCGATGAAACCTATCCAGCTTAGACCTTACGTCTATCCTGATGAAATCCATGATATCCTTGCATTGGTATAAACCCAATACCGATGATGAAACCCATCTTCGGTCGACAAGGCACCCTGCCCGATCGGCGAAGAAACCTGTTCGGTCTAGACCTTACATCTGTTCCGACCAGAGCTGCGTGTCTCGCTATGTCCCACCGTGATGAAATCTGCTGCTGATTAATGGGCACACTCGTCCGAGCAGCAATGAAACCTATCCGGCTTAGACCTTATGTCTATCCCGATGAAACCCATGAAACCTTTGCATTGGTATAAACCCAATACCGATGATGAAACCTGCTGTTGATCGATTGGCACCCTGTCCGATCGGCAATAAAACCAGCCCAGGGTAGACCTTACGTCTATTCTGATGAAGACTCATAAGATCTTTGCATTGGTATAAACTCAATACCGATGATGAAACCCACCTTTGATCAATGGGCACCCTGCCTGATCAACAAAGAAACCCGTCCTATCAAATTTGCAAATCCCTTTACGTCCCGCCGTAATGAAACCTACCATTGGTCGATCGGCACCCTGCCCGATCAATGATAAAACCAGCCCAGTGTAGACCTTACGTCTACCCTGATGAAACCTATGGAATCCTTGCGTCGGTATATACCCAATACCGATGATAAGAACATGCACTAATGAAGCAGCACATCGCCAGATCCGTGCTGAAGTCCCAATTCAGGAAACTATGTATATAAAAAAAGAGAGGGGGTTAAAAATAGAGATACCCCGCCAGACTTGTTCGGACATCCCGGATAAGGGCAAAAATGGCCAAAAACCCAGCTGTGGTGAAAACCCGAAAAGGGCACCGCAGGCAAAATCGGGTACCCCGCCACGTGAAAACCCGAAAGGGCGCGTGGGCAAAAGCAAGAGGGGGCTGGCTCCGGTGAAAACCCGAAAGGGCACTGGGGTCAGTAATGTGGTAATTTAAAAGCTCCATGCCAACCGGCACGCTACCTTTGCCTCCCCTTCACTGATGAAGCCTTCCGTCGGTCATCTGGCTCTATGCCCCACCGATGATAAAGCCTTCCCGGGGTGGACCTTACGTCTACCCTGATGAAACCTACATACCCACTTTCAAACGTCCCACCGACAATGAAACCCATCACCACCCTGATGAAGCCTGTCCAGCTCAGACCTCACGTCTGCCCTGATGAAGCCTACGCATTTCTTGGCAAGCCCCATAAGCGATAAAACCTGTTGGAATAGACCTTACGTCTGTCCTGACGAGACCAACACCTTCACATACGTCCCACCGTCGATCGATTGGCATCCTGCCCGATCAATGATGAAACCTTGTCCAGTTAGACCTTTCGTCTATTCTGATGAAACTTATGAAATCTCCTTGCATCGATATAAACCCAATATTGATGATGAAACCAACCGTTGATCGATCGGCATCCTGCCCGATCAATGATGAAACCTTGTCCAGTTAGACCTTTCGTCTATTCTGATGAAACTTATGAAATCTCCTTGCATCGATATAAACCCAATATTGATGATGAAACCAACCGTTGATCGATCGGCATCCTGCCCGATCAATGATGAAACCTTGTCCAGTTAGACCTTTCGTCTATTCTGATGAAACTTATGAAATCTCCTTGCATCGATATAAGCCCAATATCGATGATGAAATCAATTGTTGATCGACCGGCACCTCGCCCGATCAATGATGAAACCCTACCCAGTTTAGACCTTTCGTTTATTCTGATGAAACTTATAAAACCCTTTGCATCGATGATGAAACCACCGTTGATCGACCGGCGCCACGCCCGATCAATGATAAAACCCTGTCCAGTTCGGACCCTACGTCTGTTCTGATGAAAACTATGCCCCCTTCAAATGTCCCACCTGCCATAACCTCTACCAAGTCTAGACTTTCCGTCTATTCTGATGAAACCCCTTCTGTCACATCCCTGCAAACTGTCTCCCTCATAGCACATGTCGCCAAGAGGGACGTTTGATGATACCAACACAATCCGGTTTAAGCACCTCTTCGGATGCCCGTCACGCGGTGGAGCGAGTTCCCCATCCTTTCTCTGAAGGGGTGGACGCTCTCCTGCTAGGTACGAGCCATTCACATGAGGGATTGCTAAAACCACTACCCCACTTCCCGAAGTGATGAAACCACATGGTAGACAAGATGGATACACATGAAGCCAAAAGATCTCTTTTCATTTCATTACGAAGTGAGTACATAAGGGGCCCCGAGGGGACGCTGTGTCACAAACAAAAAAGATGGGAAGAGAAGAAAGAAAAGAAAAGAAAGTGAAGATAATTCATGGCCGCCGAAAGATATCTTCAAAGGCCAGAAGACCAACATAGGGGGCGGCTCCTAACTCATGAAGGCGCGCTTCCTCCTCCTGAAGCCTCATGGACAGGTCCTGGAAAGACATCACCCGACCCTCCAGTGAAGCCACCTCCTCGGTGGACTGTGGCCGAACAGAAGATAATTGCTGCAGCTCGGCCCGAAGTTCAGTGAGCTCCGCCTCCAAAACGGCTACCCGTTTCTGGATAGCCTCCTCCCGCTGAATAATACTCTGTAGCTCGGCCTGGCGTTCATCAAGTGTCAGCGTTAGCTTTTCCACCTCGGATTTGCATTCCGACCTCTGCAACTTCAACGCCGTCAGCCTGTCAACCATGATTCGTGCTAGGAAGTCTCTCCGATGCACGAATTTCAATAAAAGCAAGACCCGCTGAGCCCATATGTCCAAAGGGCAGCCCATGGCTTGCAGCCCAGCAGTGAGGCGATTGGCGATTTCCTTCAGCTGTAGATATGTCAAGCCAGGCTGAGACTCTACCAGCTGGCGTAACATGTCCAGATGCTGCCAGACGAAGCTGTCAGGAGAAGTAAAGCCAAAGGAAGCAGATGCGACGACTTCGAAAGTCACCTCTCCGTCAATATCTGCCCATAGTCCAATGCCCGCTTGGGAGGACGAAGAAGGCAAATCTGCCGAAAGAGCTAGCCGGTATCTCTCTGTACTCCCCTGCTGGACTGAAGACTCCTCCTCTGCTGCTGCCTCGGGAGCTACACCTTGGACATCCGCGGGAGGAGAATCAATGAGTAATGGGGTTATCTCTGCAATGGAGGCTGCACCTTCAGCTGCCCTTTCTGGTGATGGGGACAGAGGTGCCTTAGACTGTGTAGGCAGGAATTCGGACTCTGCAGCCACTATGGCAGGAATTGCTAACTCGGGCGCAATTGACATTACTGCGGCCGGTATGAAAGCAGAGCTCCTAGCCGGATCTGTTTCGGCTCTAAGATCTGAAGCCCTAGCAAGGATGACGCTTTCTTCTGCAGCCCCCAAGTCTAATGATGCCAAGTCTGTCGAGGACTGTATCCGCACTGGCACAGGGCGAATGATCTCAGGAGTCCCCGTGCAAGTTAAAGGCAGAAAAGGAACAATAGCCAAATCTACAAGGGAAATGTCCATGAAGGATGTGGAGGTGGCCGAGGTAGCAGCAACAATACTCTGAGACCAAAGCAAAGCGACCTTCAGCACTAAATAAAAGAAACAAATGAAGCAGCATATATGATGAACAACCCACCTTTGGAGCAGGGTCTGCACCCTCAAAATGAGGCGAAAGAGAAGAAAGTTCCGTCGCCGAAATGGCGAGTGGTGGAGTTATGTCAATCTCAGTATCGAGCCCGGCAAACTCCTCCTGGAATTCTTCCTCAGGGGATAACACTGATAGTTCGGCGGGTCGAAGAGACAGAACACCTTTCGCAAATGCAGGAGGGGCTTCTGATTCGGCAATACCTTCTCCTTCGCTGTCGCTGAAATCTACTTCCTCCTCATGGGAGGCGACCTGGGAGCTGCCCGAAGATATTTCCACACTAGCTATATGCTGGGCCGGTACCTCTAAAGTATGGCGGGATGTAGATCGAGTGATTATGCGTCTGGCCGGAATAGTACTCTGCTTTGGCCGAGTCTTGTGACCCTCCTGTGGTCGAGGCAGCTCTTCTGTCATTATCATGGCCTCGGCTTGCTCCCCGACTGCCACTGCTACAAGAAAAGAAAACTTCTGAGAAGTATAGCAAAGAAAACAACGGAAGTATGAGACAAATGAAAAAAGCACATTTACCCTCCTCCTCGCCAGCCGGGGTGGGAGAAGGCAGTCTTGTGTCCGTCTCCACAGGCGCTTCAACCTGCTCCTGGGCTGTATCAGATAAAAAGAAGCTCAGCCTCAAAGAACTCCGTAGGAGATTGGTCAAGATGACAAAGGAAGTTCCAGCTACAAGCTATCACCGTCACCTTCGGCAGATGCCTGTGCGGCCTCCCTCTGAGATGCGAATGCGTCAAATGAAGGGATATCCGGAAGAGGGGTTCCAGCTTCCTTCGCAGTCAAAGCCGACTTCCGGGTCCGAGCAACCTTGGCCTTCTTAGCCTTGGCGACTGCAACCTTCACCACAGAAGGCTTCCTCTTCTTGCCCGGAGGCAGGGGAGTGGTCGTAGGTGCTGCTTCAGGAATTTCAAAGTGGGCAGGTTTCTCAGCTTGAGCAATTATCTTCCTGTAAAGCCCCTGCCGCTTTATGTCTGGTCTATCTGTACGAGACACGAGAAAGGCAGTCATAGTCAACATATGCAAAACATGACAATAAGAAGAAAGAAGCCATGATCAAACAAACAAGGAGCACACCTGCTGGGCCGTCATAAAATGTGGAAAGCGGCCAATACATATAAGCTACCTCCTTTGATCGGGAAGCGGCCTCCTTCACGAGCCAGCATACATCGCCAATAGTCTGACACTTCTCCGTCAGGGCGGCCAAGTCCTTATGGCCATGGAAATCAAGGCAATGAAATAGGCCGAGGTAATCTATGCACCAGGCGTCAACATAATGAAAAGAAACAAAAAGCTGCTTATTTAGAATGACAGCTACCGGGCTCTCCACTGTCAGCCCGTGGACGTTTAACAGTACAAAAATCCAGGAGGTGTGCTGATAATATGACTGGGTGCGGTCCTCCCTCCGCACGAAGGTCCTATAAGGATGAAACCTGTCTGTCGGACCCCTCCAAGAAGTAGCCTTCGAAAGTGGTTCCTCCGAGGGGAATGGATACTGCACCTCCAAATGAGTGTCCCCTATGTGGCCCAGCTGTCTCAAGTCTCTGGTGAAAGTGTCCACATCAACTTCAGAAAAGACAGGAGTGGGTAGTTCCGCACCCGCCTCCTTCAAAGACCGGCGGGCAGCGATATAAGCTTCTGCCTCCCTCTGGTGCTGGGAATAAAGCCTCCTCAGATGAAGCTCGTCAATATCAAATACAGGCCCCGATTGCCGCTTCAAAAAGGAGCGCTCGGCCACATCCCAGAAAGCGCCTCTGCCATCTTTATAAAAATTGGTGCGTATGTTCCACCACTTGATATAGTCTGATGAGACCCGAGGGAGACGATTGGAGACGGTCGGGACCCTGAAAGTTGTGTCTTCCCGACGATGAAAGAAATCCCACCATATCCGACCGTCGCCGGCAATACTGGACCCGTGCTTGGCCCGGCTCTCCAGAGGAAACTGAGCAGTCGATGGAGGGATATGCTGGTCGTAACCAAAATTTCTGCCGAAGCGGAAGGGATAATAGGGCTCCAAAATGAGCAGGCCCCCCTTCCTGAAAACTAATACACTGGGCCGTATGGCCATGGCCCACCTCACCAATTCTGGTTCTAAAAGAGGCCGGGTGGCGGCGACCCCCGAAACAGGATGGACATAAGCCTCCACCTCCTCCATTTTGCACTCCCTCTGAGGGTCCACCAAGGGAGCTGAACCTGCTGCCAAGCTCCAAAAGTGAATGCTGCCGGGTGCGTCTATAGGCACTCTTATTAATCTACCCCTCATCTTGAACAGCTGTTCCGAGAAGGGACCAGGTTCAGCGCTAGCGAACTCAATCATACGAGGGAGCAGTGTGTCTGACTGCAAAGTTCTCGGGGCCAGCTCAGGGAAAATGCTGCAAACCCAGGCATTGAAGAAATGAAAGGGACCCACGGTCCTCGAAGAGCGGGGAGTCCGATGTCTATGCAAGTCCCCCAAGGATTTGTAAACTAAACACAGAGCCACTGGGCACAAAGACAATCGCATCCCCCAAGCCATCTGGCATGCCGGATATATAGCCTCTGGTCTAATAATCGTCTCGTCCCCTTGAGGGAGAGCGAAAGTGCATAGCCAGAAAGTCAAATAGGCTGCACAATGGGTGATGGGATCAACCCCTGCTGGGTTCGGGCCATCCGCGTCTGTCCGGCGCAATGAAGCTGGCAGTGCTGACTTGTAACGGGGGGCCCTGACCTGTTTACCGGAAGTCAGCCCTACGGAAGGAAAGTCTGCGTACCTCAAGGGACCCCCGAAGAAATATTGTATCCACTGCCCCACACGGACTCTCAGTCGGCTGCTCTTTTCCCTGGCTTGATAGCCTTTGGAGGACCCCCTACTGTAGGCCAAACAGATGGACCGGTAAGTTTTCATCAGATACCGGTATGCATAACCGAAGGAATAGCGGCCCTCTCCATTAGAGGCGTCCTTGATGGAATCGTCCAGGCAGACCTCCTCATATGGCTCTCCGTCCATGGGTAGGCCAGAAAGCTGCGATAAACTCCAGAGGTCGAGGGATGTCTCGCCTTCCGCCGTATAGAATGTATTGAACTGCGGGCAGAACACTTCAAGCATGCCGCAACACAATCCCCGAGAGACGGGATAGCGGAACCTGGAGGCAAACACACTGTGGTATACCCCAGCTCTAACCAATAGAGGGGCATATTCCTTCAAAACATATTCTGTGAATTCCACTGCTCCAACCCTAAAAAGATGGGCATCTGTCAATTTGGCATCTCCAAACCAGCCAGCAGCCATCTGATATTTGAACTGAACGGCCAGGCAGTTAAGAACAAATGGCTCGTCCCTATAACCCCACTTCGCAGGCGCCAAAAAGAGTCCGAATGAGGTCTTCTCTCGATGGACACGGCCAGTTGTATGGTCCCACCTTGCAGGGGTGAATTCTGGGGCCCGGGTCAGCATCTTCTTCTCGGGTTCTAAATCAGAAATGCCCAGCACAGCATTCCAGTCCCTCTGTTCACCTGGGAGATATATGGCTCGGGCTCGATAGACAGAGCCCTTCATGCTGTCTCTATCGGCAAGTATTGCCGCTTCCACGGAACGGGCAATAATAACATCCCGCATTCCGCGTATAGTGAAAGTCCGAACAAACGGCAGCAAATGACGATCCTTCGGCAAGTCCGGGCGATAGTCAGCAGCTCTCCTGAATTCAGTACCTTCCAGGGAAGAATAAACTTCAGCGGTCGATACGGTGTCAGTTTCAGAATCGGAAGATTCGTCGACACTAGCAATCTGGTCATAGCCAAAGCTCAGGCTGTATACATTCAACCAGTTGACTTTGGCCCGAGATATGTCTGGCTGAGCCGATGAACTTGTTCCAACGGCTCCGGAAGATGCAGCAGCAGAACTGGAAGCCATGTCGGCACCTGCAGTCAGAAAAAGACAAGGAAAGAAGCTTCAGAAAGATGAATGGGCATGAAACAATAAGACAAACAAATTCTCAAAAATTTCGGCAGCATCTCCTCTTGCCCGAGGTATGCGCAAAAAAGAATAGGGAATCACCCACCAAGAGGGAGTGATCCCGAGCATAAGATGGGACTCAATCCCATATATATAGCGAACCTACCCCAAAAAAATCGGCAAAGAAAGGGTGGGGAAATGACGCTCTCGGGGGGGAAGCTCACAGCTCACCGCCACCGCCAAAGGGAAGAAAGAGAAAGAAGGGGAGAGAATGAGTGCCACCAAGGCTTTCGGCGCCTTAAAAAGGCCCAAAGCTGAGGGGCTCTCGGCGCGGCCAAAGGCGCGCCGAGAACCCCCCCGGCCGAGAGCTCCCATCGGCCAAAAGGCGCGCCGACAACTCCCAGGCCGAGAACCCCCGTCAGCCAAAAGCCGTGCCGACAACTCCCAGGCCGAGAACCCCTGTCGGCCGTGATGCGCGCCGAGAAGCCCATACGCGCCGACAACGTTCGCGCCGGGAGGTTCACGCCGAGAAGCTCCAGAATGCTGGAAATAAAGAAAAATACAAAGGTGAAAACATCAAAATGAAAAATGGATATGCCAAAGGGTTACTACAGCAACATGATCAAGCTGAAGGACAATGTCAAGGATAAAACTGAGGAATATACCCTCAAATGATGAAGAACACCTGCGGACCCCGTGTCGCTTATTCTGCACTTACGCCGCCCGCAGGTGGGGGGCATTTGTTGACACCTAGAAAATCAACAGGGGTGGAAGCATAACTAAAAAAAAAAGGATCAGACCAACAGTGGAAGACCACTGATGAAGCTCGTCAACCATTCACCCGGCTAAAGCCTTTGTCGGCCAAAGCTGATGCCCGGTGCCGATGTCATTCAGACGGCAGCACCGATGAAGTCGCAGTCACTCGACTGATGAGACCTCCCAGCCTTTTAAGACGAGCTGTACTACTGCTTCGTCCGAGGATCCACGGATGATATGTCAGGCTAAGCCAGATGCCAGCTTACTGATGGATGTAATATGAGATAAAGATGAAACCGGTACCGACAGATAAAGATTGTCAGGGCTCCTACAAAGTCAGAATAGAAGAGCAACCCTCTCCACAGATTACATACCCGGCCGAAGTCTGTCAGACTGAAGCTGATGTCTGGTCTTGTCACCATTCGGATGACAATGCCGATGAAACATATCCAGTTTTGTCGTCATTCAGACGGCAATACTGATTAAACCCCTGTTTGTCCGCTGATGGAACCTCAAGATGAGCTCAACAAAGTTATGATACTATTAAAGGGGACTCCTTCGGTTCTTATGAAAGTCAATTCAAAAGTCTTAGGAGCCAAGGCAATTATGAGGCCTAAAAGCACCAAATGGGCCGGCCGATTGGGCTTCTGAGAATGGCGCCGGGAGCCTCAACGAAGGGCTACTTGTCACGCCGGGAGATGTCTCGAATGGAACTGGACACACCGACTGCCCTCCACCGAGAGCACAGAAGGATGAGACCTATATAAACATACCCCCTTCGAAAGAATAGGAGGATAGGAGGATAGGAGGATCGGAGGATCAGAGGATCGAAAGAAAAGGGGATCGGAGGATTGGAGGATCAGAAGCCAGACCATCGATCAAAAAAAGAAAGAAAAAGAGAAGAGACCAAAGAGAGAGAGAGCCTCCTCCGCTGAAAAAGAAAGAGAGAAGAGACCCATTCCCAGGGAAGAAGCTCCAGGTGGGCATCCGGGGGAGGGAGAGGAGTCAATGCTCCGCCCTCCCCCATGTTTGTTTTCTCTTTTCTTCTATTTCATGTAATAGTTTCGAATCTTATCTCGATTCATACAATGTAGCCGGAAATCTCGGCATCTGTCTGTTCCCCTTTCCCTCACTCTCTCCCTGTAATCAGTTTGGGTGTGGGAATGATGTTTCATATGGGTTTTCTGACCATGTGCCTTCCGTGATGGGCATCATCAAACGAATGGATATATATGTATGATGGGCTGTAGTTTGAGCTTGATTTTCGCTTCTTCTTAAGCCCTATTGCTATTCCCCGTGTTATCTGTAAATCAATAGCATGATGATCAGTTTCGTCTGTGTCTTTTCTCTGCCTCGTAGCACTATTATTGCTCACCCCAGAGCCCGGAACAGACTATTCCTTGGCTGCTGGGATGAACCGCGCTGTGCAATGATTGAGGCTTGAGAAACTCCGGGGTTCCAAGCCTATGTGTCTCCTTCGTTGATGTCACAGAAGTCGCCTCTGGGGCCAGAGACAGCTATCTCTTGGTTCCCAGGGTGACGAATGACTATATTAAGTTTGTCCCCAAGCTCTGCATGATAATGGCGATGAACAGGGGTATTCAGACTTTGGCCTCCCAGATGCCTCTCAAATTCCAATACTCCTCTGGATTCTAGACCTAATCCAATTCAAAGTGGATGATTCGGACAGCTCAGAGCCCATAGAGTCCGTCGCTTTCAGCCCAAACTACCATTAAAACCAGAAAACAGAGTACCGTAAGCTCTGTTCTGATCCCGGCGCCCTCATACTTCTCGGATCAACCTACAGTAAACTTGGTGAATAGTTCCCGGCGCTGCTTCTTCAGGCGCCGAGAACCATCAGGATCAGCTCCTCCCCCCTTTTTTTTTCTTCGCGCGCCGGGAGCCCCTATGCCTTGGCTCTCTTCCCCGCGCGCCGGGAGGCCCTCTTTCTTCCTCGTGTGCCGGGAGACCCTCCGGGCCATCCTATCAGCGCACCGAGAAGCCTTCGCCGGGAGCTCTCTGGCATCCTTGCCATCTATGCTGAAAAGCCAACCTGTAAACCCCAAATCGTAAAACCTCTGCTACCACTGAAGAAGCCCCATCAATACTCTTGTTATGTCAAGGCATGCCCTGGGCCATCATGTGCACCTCGGGGGTGACAATTAATGGGGATAACCCTCCCCTTTTCTACGAGGTTTTCCGGACTCGATCGGTTTTTTATAACCTTCCGAGGCAATGGAGCTCCGCCACTGCGTAAGCTTCGTTGACCTCTAAAGGGACATCGGAACAGTGCTGTAGGCATGTACATGATTAGGGGTCCAATACCCCTCTATTTGGCTTTCACCCCGGCACTCGTGGGTGATCGTCTATCATTCCCTGGCAAATGCTGAGTCCAGGGGAGATGCTGTCAAAATTCTCCCAGGACCACGAAAGCCGACATTAAACTATCCCCGGGACTCTGTATGACACTGGTGACAGGGATTCTCTATGCCTTGGCCTTCCCAAAGTCCTCCTAGATCCTGATGTTCCTATGAAGCCCAAGCTTAATCTAATTCAACTCTGATGCCCTGACCTATTTTTGACCCCAAAGAAACCCTTCCCCTTGGCCTGAATCAATCAGAAACCCAAAACAGAGTACCGTAAGCTCTGTTCTGGTCCCGGCGCCCTCATACCTCTCGGATCAACCTACAGTAAACACGGTGAATAGCTCTCGGCGCCATCCTTCGGGCGCCGAGACCTGATTTTGGCTTTCTGGCCGTCGCGCCGGGAGCCCTGCATTCTGTCCGCGCTGGGAGGTTTCCTCCCCTTCGGCTGAGCGCGCCGGGAGCCACCCCCCTTGCAGCCGCGTCGCGCCGGGAGCCTTCCTCAACCGCGTCGTGCTGAGACCCTCTTCTAGCATTTCTTCCTCGCGCCGGGAAGCCTGCGCCGAAGGCCCTCTCCCCTTTGGCTCCTCTTCGTCGCGCCGGGAACCCTAGCCCTCTCGTCTTGGCGCCGGGAACCCCCAGCCTTCTTGTTTTGGCGCCGGAAGCCCTGGCCTTCCCATTTTTGGGTCGTGCCGAGAGCCTGTGTCCATTCAGAGCGTGCCGAGAGCCCGATCTACCACCCAATGAATTCCAATACCCAAAGCGAACCCACACAAGGGATATCTGTGGATCACCCGATATGTCCCGGGGATAAAATTGAAGGGGAGTCATAACCCCTATGTTCCACCTAACTACAACGGATTTACGAATAACCCTTTTGCTCGGGGGGGGGGGGGGGGGGGGGTCTTGCCACTGCATGAATCCCGCTAGCTTGTCAAAGGGAAAATCACACATTGCCCCATAGCCCATATGTACACGGGTCGGGAGGTTCGGCCTCTCTAGCTCTCGGCTTTCATCTCGGCATTCCGTGGGTGATAGTCTATTTCCCCCTGGGCATAACCCAGATTAAGAGAAAAGGCCGTCGAAATACCGATCGAAGCTTTAAACCTATATCATGGCCATGGCTTTGCCTTCCCGTGATAAATATCTTCTATATCCTTGTTTCCACCAAGTATAACTGTTTTGAACTGCCAACCGCACGATCTAGTCGGTTTCTGTGGTGGATGTTATTATCTTACCCGCCTCCCCGGCCCTGGTATGAAGTTTAAAGTTAAGCATGTGAATATCTGTTTGCCTCTCGAGGCCTCTTACTTTAGCATTTAATCAAGGGTTGTCCTTCCCCGGAAGGACGTAATTAACGTCATAACGTTCATGGTATGACGGACTTCAGGTCCCGACACGATCACTCACAATCGACTGACCATGTCAGATCGAGCGCACAATGAAATCGTCACACATGTGACTGGCACGCCAATAAATCCGTAAATATAAATAAATGAATAAATAAATAAAAATCCGCGTCCACAATCTCTCACTCTCTGTCTCTCCAGTCTCCACTCTCTCACTCTCTCCGATCTCTCACTCTCAGGGTTGGCAGTGGGCTTATATTTGTTATATTTGTGCAAGGTCTGTTCAAAAATATATATATTTTGTGATATTTTGACATATAATTTTAATTTTATTTTTTTAATAATATCTCGCCTCAAACGCCTCGGCCACCGCCTAGGCCTTTGAGGCGTGAGGCGACCCCCTGGTCGCCTCGCTCGCCTCACGTCTCAGACTACATAGATCTCAGGATGATGAACTACTCTGTGGAACGAGTTTGTGGAGAAGATGGTGGCATTGGTTTTGGTGAAGGTTGTTGATTCTCAACCTCTAGTTCTTCCACCACTACCTGTTTGTCGACATTATCTTTCCAGTCCCAAGCCTCTGTTTCACTGAAAATAACATCTCTACTTTCCACTATTTTATTAGTAAGCGGATTGTAGAGTCGGTAAACTTTCGACTCACCGCTATAACCGACAAGGATGCACTTCTCTCCATGATCATCCAACTTCTTTCCCTTCTCTTCCGGTACTTGTGCATATGCTATGCACCCAAAGATGCGGAGGTGATCAACACTAGGCTTCTTGCCACTCCATGCTTCTTGAGGAGTCAAGTCTTGCAGTGATTTTGTTGGACTTCGGTTGAGGAGCTAGATTGTACATGCAGCAGCTTCTGTCCAAAATGTTTTATGCAGACTTTTTTCTTTTATAATGATTCTAACCATCTCTAAGATGGCGAGATTCTTCCTTTTGGTGACGCCGTTTTGCTGCGGTGTATAGGCAATTGTAAATTGTTGTTTGATACCATCTTGTCTACAAAAGTTCCAAACATATTAGAGGTGTATTCTCCACCTCAGTAAGATCTAATAACTTTTAATTTACAACTACTTTCTCGCTCAACATGAGATTTAAAATGTTTAAATACATCAAAAGTAGTTGACTTTTGTTTCGTAAAATATATCCATATTTTTCTAATATAATCAACAATGAAGTTAGTAAACTAGCGATTACCTCCAAGTGATATAGGTTCCGAGGGATCACAAATATCTGTATGCACTAATGCCAATGGTGTTGACGCCCTCCTTGACATGTGTAACAACCCAAGATTTGAATACCGAGAAAGACCCCAATATTCTTGGATCCTGACCTGCCAAAACTCACGAGCCGAAGGCTTGGAAGGGTTAAAGGGATGGTGTGGCAGTGTATAAGAATCTAAAATAATTGTAACTCAACAAGGCTTAACATAATTAATGCAAAAAATAAATAGTTATATAATTTTACAATTACACAGTCTAGAATTTATATGTCCATACATAAGTGTAGTAAACTAAAAAGGTACAAGACCATGGGGCATACCCTGTCTGGCAAACTGGTGCTAAGGCTGACCGTCAGCTCCACGCGAAGCCTCATAAGCACAACGAGCAAGCCGCGCCTCACCTGAAAACAAAAGGGGGTGAGCCTCGTCTCATCGGCTCAGTAGGAGTCCCGCGGATCCTCACCTCACAATGATAAGTACACGATGCAAGAAAATAACAATTCAGAACAATAACTATAACCGAAAGAACAACAACTAACAATTAAAGAAAGTAATCTCATCACCCGTGTACCACGGCTATTCAAAGGAACCCACAAGTCAAATGTCGTATAATAGGATAACCTCGGCCGCCTGAACACCAAACCACAACGGTAAGAAACTAGGGTCGCTACACTTGAGTGACAGGAGCACTACCCACTAGAAAGCAAGGCTGGATGCATCCACTGATGACTTAGTCCACAGCCTCAGGTGTCTCCCTACTCGCCCCAGGTGGAAACTGGGACACCGTACACGGAACACAAGGTAAGGGTCTAGTCGGGGTCGTGCTCATCAGCACACGTCCGAAGTCCTCGACCACGTGTGCACACACTGACTGATTGCGCTACGTCAGGCCCTCTAACTGATTTTCCTTCCGGCCCGGACTCGAGTCGCCACAGTGGGAGGCCCTATGGAAACCAGCCCCAAACTGTCTCTCTCGGGTCTAGCTCTCCACTACTCTCAAGTGGGTCGGCACACGCATACCCAGGCAAGCTATGACTAGTGGGAAAAGGTCACTCCAAGTAAGGACCCGTTGTGAAACCACCGACGTGTCACCGGTCGTGGACACACCCTCATCGCACGGAACACGAGTTCAAACTCGCAAGGCACAAGGCCGCCAAGGTTGCTATCTCGGAAAACCATAAACTATTCACATTTCCCGCCATGGGTGTACCCACATGTTTTACACCAAGTCATCCGGCGTACCGCCATGAGACGGCCCTCACGGGGTTTTCACGGCTAATTTCTTATTTATTTTATCCAAAAATACCTTTATTTAAGTTTCGGGGTGAAAAACCAAGTTTCCAGGGCCGAATAGGCCATTTTCTATAGTAAGTCTGGAGGTTTCGGTTGATCGGTCCAAGGGGGTCGGTCAACCGGACTTCCCAGAAAAATTATGATCAGAAACCGGTCGACAGGCCTCCTAGGGTCAGTCGACCCTCTTCGCTGAATGCATTGTTGGCAGTTTCGGCCGAAACGTATCGGTTTCGGCCATAACCGATCCGATTTCGGACCTGCTCACTGTAGCAGGTCCGAAACTTTAAAAATAAATGGTTTTGGGCGAAACCGATATGGGTTTCGGGCGAAAGTTAACTGTTTCGGTCCGAAACCGAACGGTTTCGGCACTTGTCTTAACTTGCTGTTCTCCCGACCGAAACCCCAACCCACGGCCGAAACCCCCTTGCTCCTGCGAGTCTGCGACCTATTGCTGCTGCGACAGCTGCTGGTGGCACTAGCAGCAAGTACTACTGCGACCTGCTGGCTGCTGCCTGGTGCTGCTGCTGCCTGCTACTGCTGCCGCAGGCTGCTGGCCTGCTGCTGCTGCGCCTGCTGCACCTGTAGGTGCTGCTGTTGGCCTGCTGCTGCTGCTGCTGCTGGAGGTGGACAGGAGGGAGGTGTTGTTGGCCTGAAGAGTTGAAGGATCATTCATCTGCGGGCTGTGTTGGGTGAGCATTGCGGGTTTCATTATTTTGTTTGAGGTTATTTTGATTACGTTAATTTAGGGTTTGATTGTTTTGTTGTGTTATTTTGGTTGGGTTAAAAATATGGGGTGAGCAAGGAGGGTAATTAAATTTTTTCCAAGGGTGGTTAAGGGTTAATTATTAATTAAACCCTAATTAGTTCATAAAAATTGGAGCTTTTATTTATTTTGATTTGCTTAGGCTCAATTGAAGTTAAATTAAACTTCATTGAAGATTTTGGGGTGGGAGCATGCGGGTAATTAATTTTTTCCAATGGTGATTAAGAGATAATTGCTAATTAAACCCTAATTAGTTCATAAAAATTAGGGCTTTTGTCTATTTTGATTTGCTTAAGCTCAATTGAAGTTAAATTAAGTTTCATTGAAGATTTTGGGGTGGGAGCATGCGGGTAATTAATTTTTTTCCAAGGGTGATTAAGGGTTAATTGCTAATTAAGTCCTAATTAGTTCATAAAAATTGGGGCTTTTGTCTATTTTGATTTGCTTAGGCTCAATTGAAGTTAAATTAAGCTTCATTGAAGATTTTGGGGTGGGAGCATGTGGGTAATTAATTTTTTCCAAGGGTGATTAAGGGTTAATTTCTAATTAAGCCCTAATTAGTTCATAGAAATTGGGGCTTTTGTCTATTTTGATTTGCTTAGGCTCAATTGAAGTTAAATTAAGCTTCATTGAAGATTTTGGGGGTGGGAGCATGCGGGTAATTGATAATTAAGCCGTAATTTTTTCAATGTACTTACAACTATACTATTTCTCTTTGACTGTCTTAATGTAACATCATGCCTAGACGTGAACAAAGTCAGGAGCAGCAAGGGTAGGAGGATCCGGGGTGGACCCATTTCTCCTTAGTTGATGCTAAGAGAAGAAAAGTTAAATGCAATTATTGTGGTAGGGAGATATATGGCAGAATTACTAGAGGAAAACAGCATTTGGCAGGGGTAAGAGGAGAGGTGAGACAATGTGACAGTTATCCTCGAGAGGTCCGAGAAGAAATACGCCAGTGCCTTCTGGGCAAAAGGGAGAGGATGCAACAAAGGGCTGAAGATGAGGCTGAAATTGCTGAGGAGATTTCAGGTAGAAGGGTTAGGAGGGATGATGATGATGGGGAAGGCACTGAGGATTCAGATCCAGAGCGGACTGAAGCAAGGGAGCGTGAAGAAGCCGCTCGAAGGAAAGGAAAGACACCCATGGGTTCAGGGACGTACTCCAGTACAGCTGCACGACGTCCTGACACTGGTGCTGCCCCGCAAAGAGCAGGGCCCATGGACAGCTATCTGCATAGAAGGCCCCATGCTATACAACCTAAAATCAAGCAAGCATTGAGAGGGGTCAAAAAATCAGTAGAAGTTGCAGGGCATGCATTTAAAAGTATCTGCAAATGATTTTTTCATGCAGGTGTCCCTGCACATGCAGCTTCAAGTGAATATTTTCAACCTATGATAGATGCCATAGCAGATGCTGCCCCTGGCTTGAAGACCCCCTCACGTAGAGACATATACGGGCGTGACCTTGAGGGAGAGGTTGAGGAGCTCCATGATTGGGTTGAAAGCTTCAAGCATATATGGGTGGAGAGAGGATGCACCATCATGTGTGATGGTTGGACTGGTACCACGAAGAAGTCCATGATAAACTTTTTGATTTGTTGCATCGAAGGTACAGTATTTGTGAAATCAATTGATGCATCAAATTATGAAAAGAATGTAAATTATTTGTTTCATTTGATGGATGACATGGTATAACAAATTGGAGAGGAGAATGTTGTGCAAGTGGTGACTGATAATGAAGCCAGTTACAAGGCTGCAAGGAAGAAATTGATGTAGAAGCGCGAGCATTTATATTGGCTCCCACGTGCAGCACACTGTCTGGATCTGATGCTTGAAGACATAGGGAAGGAAAAGCATGTGAAGAAGACAATTGACAAGGCACAAAAAGTCACACATTATATCTATGGCCATCCTAGGATATTGAATATGTTCATGGCGCATGCCAGTGGAGGGCGAGATATCATCCGTACAGGCCCAACCAGATTTGCTTCCAATTTTATTTCTTTGGAGTCTTTGCACAGGTATAAGATTGATCTCAATTCTTGATACTTTATCCTTACTGATATGTAACAGTATCTGATTCAAATTTCATTTATTTGCACAGGTAAAAGAATGAGATGAAAGCTTTCATGTACCACAATGCCCTGCGGGAATACATCGACAAGGGCAATGTTGATGCTCAGATAGATTATTTGGATGTCTGCCACATCGTGGACGACAACAAATTCTGGGACAGGGTGTCACGGTACTTGAAAGTAGTCGCACCCCTCGTGAAGGTTCTAAGAATGGTGGATGGCGATGAGAAGAATGATATGGGCTATCTGTATGAGGCCATGGACCGTGCCAAATTGGAGTTGCAGGATTCCCTTCCCAGACATTATGCAAAATGGTGGAAAATTATTGACCAGAGATAGGACAACACATTACACCACGACTTGCATGCAGCTGGTGAGTGATTAATTGTACTGAAATTTGGGTAATGCCTATATGTTATTTTATATATAACATTTAGTTAATTATACACAAATACAGGTTATTTCTTCAACCCTCGATTTATGTACGATGTCGATGCACATGTTGATGGCGAGGTGCTCTAAGAGACTTTAAAAGTCATTGGTCGTTTATCAAGGACATCAGAAAAGAGACTTCAGGCCGAAGTAGAGGTTGGCCTTTATTTGATTTTATCAATAACATGTATAAAATTTATTTAAGTAGTTATGTTAATGTATTACTTTATGTTTGTAGATGAACAATTATAGAATGAGGATTGGGACATATTCTGACTCCCAATTACAATACGCTGTGAGAAGAGTGAGCCCAGTTATATTTTATTTTTTTGATTTTTTAACTTGAATATGTATTTCTACAACTTATATGCATTTGTTTATGGTTGGTGGAACAGCTGACTGGTGGATAATGGTGAATAATAGAGATTTGGTCAGTTCTGCATTGGCTTTCATTGCAATTAGGGTGCTCAGTCAAACAACATCGGCAAGCCAATGTGAAAGAAATTGGAGCACGTTCAGTCTTATACACTCAAAGGTTCGTAATCGGCTAAAGGCTGAACGGTTAGAAAAATTAGTTTACTGTCATTACAATATGAGACTGAGAATAAAGAACATGAAGATAAGATAAATGCTGAGGGACAAACGCGTCGCAGAGGATGCAATGCCAGAAATTGATGTGGACGCTTTATTTGATGATGAGAATCCCTTGCAGTCTTGGGTGGAGACACGAGAGCAGATTGATGAGCCCGTTTTTGATGATGATGATAGAAGATGGGCAGAGGGCATACTAGATGAAGATGAGCCAAGAGATCCCGAATTCAGAAGAAAATCAAAGAGGGCCAGAGATACTCATGCGCACCAGAGAAGGGACCCACCTGGGGTTGTTGATGACACTGAGGAGCAGCATGATTTTCAGCCAGCTAGACACTCAGACTCAGATAGCAGGCCAGTCACTCCTAGAATGGGCAAGCCACCTGCATCCTTAAGAAGAAGTACATCAGTGCATGGGCAAACTAAGAGAACAAATGCTGCTGCTCGAGATGACCTGGCAATTGAGAATTTGAAGCAGATTTATGTGAGACACACGCCAAGGGCAGGAGGATTCATGTCAAGGGTGGCTAAAGAAATCACACCAAAACAGAAAAAAGCATCCCCAAAGGCCAAAAGGCGACTGGTTTCTGATGGTGATGATGATGATGATGATGATCCTAGTGCAGCTGCAGGTGCTACTACTGGCGGTGGGGATGCTGGTGGTCCTTCCTCCTTCCACACAGACACAGGCAGAGGATACAGTCAGGGTGAGCGAGGACATGATTCACAAAGTCAATATGGGCATCCATCAGGTTATGGAGGTGGCCAACAGGAGGCAGCAATTTATGGGTGGGGTCATGAACCAGTATTCCAGTTCCATCCACATCCGTCCAGTTCCTCTTCTCTTCCTATAGATTCTTACGCTGATTCTGGATTCGAATCAAGCCGAGAACCTCACACTCCAAGAGGGATCCAAAGAGGGATGCAAGACTTGGCTACTTCATTGTTTGGTTATAGTGAATATACACAATACATGCAACCTTCTTATGGGTATCAAGATCAAAAGCCAGACGATAAGGGAGAAGATTCTAGTTATTACCCATATTAGTGTCTCTTCATTTAGGTAAAAATCATTTAATTTCTGTAACATTTATTGTGCCTAATTAGATTTATTGTAATACTTGAACCTACTTTATGCTTAGTATGTACTCAAGAATATTAGTTTAACATGTTCAATGTTTGAATTTCAATGTCTACTTCATGTTTACTGCACTTAATCTAATTTCTTTACAATCAAATGCATGTCTAATAATTTTTTGATTTTTATGTGATTATTAACTTTATATCTATTTGTTTATGAATTTTTAGGTCTATTTTCAATTTTTTTTAAGCTTTTGACTGGTTTTCGGCCGGTTTCGGCCGAAACCAAAACCGAGTTGTATCGGTTTCGGACTCGGCCGAAACAGAGTCTCGGCCGAGTCCGAAACCGACACTACCATCTTTGGCTGAATGCGATCGGGGTAAGCACTGCAACCCATCAGAGACGCGGTCGGATGACCGGCCGCGTCAATCATGAACCCGGTCGGCCTGACCACTGTGTTCAAACTTACCGACCTAGCCCCCATACATTCTAGACGTGGTCTCTGTTCACGCCGTGACCTCATACAAAAGCTAATCGTCGTCGGGCGGTCGACTGCGTTCAACATTCTGATACGAGAATGGGCGAACTGCCCTAAATCCCATTCCACTCTACTCAACCGAGGGGAAATACATACATAATCCATGTTTCACGCTTTCATACATCAAATACATTCATTTAAACCCAAGAAACTACATAAATCACATATATCTTCCACATTCACATCAAGAACTTACGTCACACCCATTTTTTCCGGTGATTAAACCTTTGTATCATGGGATTAACAACACGAAAACATGAGAAACCGTGATAAGGAGTAAGAGGATTCCATCTGCCTACATGATTCGAGGAAAATACGACGTTCTACCTCGATTCTTCGTGTAAAATCCAACTCCACGCGTGAGATGCGGCCCCACCAAGCGATCCACCGTCGTCTCGCCTTCAAGACCACTCCTCCACCGCTTTGTAGCTCGGCCATATCTCCTCGCAGCACTCCATCTGCAGCTAGGAGAGGAGGAGAGCTTAGGGAGAACGGGAGAGAGAGAGGGGGGGGGGGGGCGCCCTCGTCGTGGGTTTGGGGGGGTTTAGCATTCTCTTTTTTTTGTTTTCTCCTTTTCTTCATGCTAGAAGCCCTCTAGTAAAGCAAAATTATAGTTATGCCCATTCTTATTTTAATTGAATTAAATAAATTCCGAAATCTCAATAAAAATTCCATAATCCATTCTAAAAATCTCTAAAATAATATCTCAAAAATTCACGGCTCTTGAAATATTCACAAAAAATAGATCCGATGCCTAATAGGTGGCAGTCTGAAATCCAGGGTGAGGAGGGTAAAACCCATACGGCCCACGCGAGGCCCATTAACGTCAAGCCCATGTCGGCCCAAGGTCTGTGAAATGCATAGCGGACTCCCGACAGCCGACGGCCCACACCAGGCGGCCCAATAGGGCCAGCCATCAGATTCGTCAGCCCACGAGGGACATCGACCCTGGCATATCGGACGTCGGATGACCCTTCGACGACCGAACGTTACTCTCGCCATCATCGACTTCCACTCCGGTAAAGGCGAGCACGCCCCACGAGTGCCGTAAGACTCGCCTAAAGACTGCCAGGTCCCGGATGAACGGGCGCACAACGGGAAACTCTCCAAGATCACAGGGAGACGTTACCCCTCGACTCACGTCCTTCACTATTAAGGGATAGGCCTTCACCGCCAGAACAACCCCTATAAAAGGGCCTTCGACCAGGGACAGAGAGATGGTGACACGAAAAGGCATACTGACACAGACAGACTGAGAGAGACAGACGCCTGCCTGCGACGATGGAGAAGAGCCTCCTTCACTTCCGAGCATGCCACTGGTTTGGCGAGCACTCTCCAAACACCCTTTGGGCGTGGCGAGCACCTCCGGGAGTCCCACCCATCATTCAGGCTTGATCACTTTGCTCTCGCCCTCCTCTCTCTTTTCCATCCTCCCTTGATCCCCACGTAGTAAGGTCCTGACTTAAGCATCAGAGGGTTGTCCCCTGGGGTAACGCCTAGGGCTCCTTCTGACGCCGTTCTTCTGGTGTTTGTAGGATTCCACGGGTGGTTGGACGATCTTCCCCAATAAATAAATATTAAAAGTGTGATACGAGGTTCGAGATACCATTTTCTCGCCTCTACACAGGGTATTACAACATGCCCTTTGGAAAAGGGTGCCGGTGTTGTTTCCCGAGTGTGAATGCCTCACATATGCCATCTGGTTCCTTAATTGATGGCAAGCCTTGCACCATATCTTTGGATGCTAGTTGCTTTAAATTATGGAAGTGAAGATGTCCATACCACAAATGTCACTTCTATGACTCGTTCTCTATGAGTCCATAAAAATACTTCTCTAGTGCTATCTTGAGGTGGAGAGGGAACATTCGATTCTTCGCCATTTGGACTCGTGCAATGTGTCTCTCTCTTGCATCTATCAAGCTAAGCATGTAGTTCTCCATATGTATTGTGTACCCCTTCTCGAGGAGTTGCCCAATACGAAGAATATTGCTCTTCATGTTAGGCACATAATATTAATTAGAAATGTATTGAGGCGTACCATCTTTTTAGAAGATTTTGCTCTTCCCTTTGCCTTCCATTGCAAGTTTAGACGAATCTCCGAGGCTAACAGATCCATGGCCGTTACGGGAGAGCTCCACAAAGAGCTCCTTTCTCCTACACATGTGGTTGCTTAATCCTAAATCAAGAAACCACACGTTTGGTTGCTCGTGCGTCTCTTCTTGTGTCAAGAGAAGAGTGGGATCTTTTTAGGCATTTGAAACCTCTGCATAGCAATCTAACTTCTTGCTTCAGCATTCAGATGCTTAATGCCCAAATCGGTGGTAGTTGTAGCACTTCACATTTCTACGACTACTTTTGTACTTGCCTTTACCTCGGCCAGCATCGCAATCCTTTTGTGAGAGCTCATCGTGGAGTTGTTGATTTCTATGATCACGACCTCTTCCATAGTTGTTGTCCCTACCTCGATCTTTCCTTTGATTATTGAGAGTCAATTTAGACTCAAGTGCTTACTCCATTTTAGTGGACTGAAACATTTTTTGGATGCGTTGCTCATGAACTTGCAACGACCCAACAAGTTCTTCAAGAGTAAGAGCTGCCAAGTCTTTAGACTTCTTGATGGCGACGACCACATGCTCGAACTTCGGTGTGAGAGATAGAAGCATTTTCTCGATGACGCGAATGTCTTCGATCTTTTTGCCATTCCACTTCATTTGGTTCATGATCACAAGTAATCGTGAAGTATAATCGGAGATGCTTTCATCCTCCATACGAGCAGCCTCAAATTCTCCTCTCAAAGTTTGAAGGCGAATTTGCTTCACTCGATCTACACATTTGTAGATCGTGCCCAGGGTATCCCAAGCTTGCTTGCTCGATGTAGCCTCGACGATCTTCTCAAAAGTTACCTCATCCAACCCTTGGTAGAGTAGGAATAAGACCTTCTTATCCTTCTTTCACTGATCTTTGAGAGCACTTCTTTGCTCTAGACTGTAACCAGCTTCTTGTTTGGCAAATGATTCCTCATACCCGTCACAGACGATCTCTCATAAGTCTTGCAACCCGAACAATGTCTTGATCTGGATATACTAATTCTCATAGTTATCCTTCGTCAACTTGAGAATTAGGGGCTACATCAAAGTTGACGCCATCTCAACAACTAGAGAATGGGATAAGTACAAACTTAGAAGGATCTCTAGCTCTGATACATCTCTAGATCTGATACCACTTTGTTACATTTGGGCAAGTTAGAAATACAACTCTAAATTTACTCTAACTAGATGATCAAGACGAAATGATAAATTTCACACAGCACACAAGGATTAGAACAATTGAAAGTGGAAAGATTTATTCTCCTAGTTATTTTTTTACAAAGATTTCAAGTCCAATTTATATTAGCTTGGCATTACAAAAAAAGATAGGACATAAAATAAATAAATTAAATAGTGGGTGGAAGGGAATAACTCTCCCTTCACCACCACACACATACCCATTTTGTTAATTCCATGCATGAAAATGGGTCATAGACCCTCCTTAAGGTCCTCATGGATCATAAAAAATTTCTAATTTAAGTTTGCTTTTTCCAACAGCCACTCCCCCCCCCCCCCCCCGGTTCACGCGAGGAAAGGGCAATAGGGAAGAGGGGCTCCCCCACCGGCGTTTGCGGCGGTGAAGGCGGAGCACCCCCACCTTGACTGGACGGCAGTGAAGGGCGAAGCCCCGCTGCTCCCCCCTCTTGTAGGTAAGAGAGAAGGGAGAGAGGGAGGAGGAAGAGCTCCCCCACCCCCGCTGGTTGGCTGGATCGGCGGTGGAGGAGGAAGACGACCCGGTGCCGTGCGTCGGGCCCTCTTTTTGATTTGGTTTTGTTTTATTTTTTTGTTATTTTTTATTTTTTTCATTGTATTTTTTGTTTTGTTTTATTTTTATTTTTTTAATGACTCTTTTTTTTTTGGGTTCAACGCGCACATAGCCATGTGTTTGTGAATTATCTCAACATGTAAATCGCGATACTTTTTTCCCCCTCATATAGGAAGATATGATAGTCTTGTCCCTTTTGCTCCTTTCAAAAGCACTCGCCATTTCTTAAACCCCGAGGTGTAAGAAAGCAAGTTGCACAGATTGAACAACAGAATGATATAATTGTTTGCTTTGGTTTGAGAATTGCCCGACTCATCTCTGCATTCCGCAATTCAGGCTGAGATCGCCTGGAGGCCTCCTTATGTCTTGCAACAAAAACATTGGAGACCAAGGCAAAATTGACAGATTTCGTCTGAACCGGCCAGTCGAGCCCGAGCTGACCCCGATACGATCCTCCTTCATGGCCCGAGTGATCTCACAGGATGGCCGTGTAACGGAAAGCACACGCCCAAATGGGAAAGAAGAAGACGAATGGTCATGAGCCATGACCAGGCTGAGCACTGGTTCAAACCTCGCACACCATGCCCTGAACTGGGTTAAACTTAAAAACCATGTCGGAAATGGCTGAACCATGTAGCAAGGGTGCTGGGCCTTGGTGATTGGGAAATGCAGTGTGCATCCCTCCTGTGGATAGTCAAGACAAGCAACTCCTGGGAGAAGGGAGAAAGAGAAAGCTGCTGCTGCTGCTGCTGCTGCTGCTGCAGCCATCTCTGCCAGTCACTATGCAGCTGTTGCCTCATGTGAGTACCCTGCATCACTTAGTCCAGTGAGCGGCAGCTAATGAAAGCATGCCCGTCACACAAACCACCAACTTCTCCAAGAAGGAATAGCAACATTTAACCCATTTCATTAATTAGCTGCTTTCCAGGGGAGTTTTACTTATACCGCTTTCTGTTGTTCTAGGTGAATTTTATTCTTCATAAGCTTAATGGCAGAGACAACACAAGTTTTATAACACGAACATCGACTTATGTCGAGAGTGACGCATGTACCAAATAACATAAGAACCATGATGGATAAACCTGTACGGCTTACAGATAATGTGACTGCTGAGAAAAGGTAATCTATAACACAAGATTATATTGACGTGAGACCCAACGTTGGTGTAAACGCATTGGGGCAGATCAGCACTTGGCTTGTCTTGGGGATGCTCTGAGATGGAGCCCTTGATCTATCTGAAGAGTTATTGTGCTTCGGTAGCGGGCATCTTTCTCTTCATCAGGCATCCTAAATGCAAAGAAATGGAGGACAGCCACAAAGATCTGCATCTGTCTATAAGCAATTTTTTTCCCGAGACAAATCCTTGGTCCCGCCTGCACTCATGCAAACATCCACAGTGTTCTTAAACCTTTCACTCAGAACAAAATTGGATGTGAAAGAAGAAACTGAATTAGTGAAGCCACGAAGGGGTGCTTAACGAGGTCAAACAAACAAAGATTTGTTGTGCTCGTTTGATGTGCTTCCGTTACCTGGAATGCTTTGAACTTAAAAGGACGCTCAGGCTGGAAAATCCCGGTTTCATCCAGCCACCTCTCTGGACGAAACTCCTCGGCATCCTCACCCCACAGATCTTTCAGTCTTCGCATGCAATATGGCAGATAGTAAACCATATCTCCTTCTTTGACATCAAACCCATTCGGCAGTGTGTCATCTGATAGACAGATCTTTGGGTCCTTCACACATGAAACCAATGAAATAAACCAACAATATTAACCACGAAACTAGTTCATACTTGGCCAACCATCTATCAGCATATTAACCACCAAAAAAGTCCATATCCGGAAAGTCATATCGTTATCATGCTGCAATCCACTAGAACAAGTTTAAATCTTGGATTGGGGACGGGCACTTGGGGAACTGCAGGGTATAGTCTCTGTCTCAGTGAGGGCTGCATGCATGTATTGCATACTGCCAAGGGCTTCCTCTGTCAAATTTGCTGCAAATTCTTCCATGGATCCGCCACAGTCTGCCTTTGTGGTTCTGCTCACTTCTCGGGCCACCTTTTCCTGCACACCCGGATGCTTGCAGAGCATGTAGAAGAACCAGGAGAGAGTGCTCGCTGTGGTGTCTCTGCCTGCAACTATGAAGCTAAGTAATAAGTACTTGTTGCTCATTTTATCCGTGTCCTCCTCACCCTCCACCAAAAACCTTGACAAAATGTCTTCTTTCTTCACCTGCCATTTCACAATCACAAGCAATGATGTTGTTTAAACTTGAGAGGCAATCAGAACAGGGACTTTGTTGTGTAGTGTGAGGTGGGTAGGGAAGGGGCTTGTAGAATCTACTGAATCATCTTGAGGTGCGGACATCTGCTCAATCTTCCTGTTGATCAGCTTGTAGATGAAGTCATCAATCTCTTGGATGTGTTTCTTCATGGCAGCCTCTGATCCGACGTTCAGGGCCCTCTTAATCCTCCAGAAGACGTCTGCGTGGCGCCAGATGATCAGCTCACTCGAATCATCGAACGCCTTGGCGACCCGGGTTCCTTCATCGTTGGACTCAGAAAGGGAGTCGAGCTCCACTCCGAACCCAACTTTGCATGTGGAATCCAGTGTGGATTTCATGAACAAATCCTGGATTGAGATCAAAACAATTTATTGGTGCCTGCGCTGAGAGGGCGGGGGGAAGAAAGAAAAAAAGACATTTCCCATTGCCCAGGATAGATTTGGATGAGTTTGAGGTAGGACCAAAGTTTAACAAATCATGAGATGTTGAGTTGGAAACGTGGAGGGAGCACGTTTTTCTTATTTTTTTTAATTTTTTAAAAATTAAAATTTAAAAATTATAACAATTTTAAGATTCAAACTCTGGACCTCGTGTTTAAATCACACAATATCTGACCAACTTAGCTACATAAATTTTTGTTATATTTTCACTGTAATAGATATTTATAAAATAATACTTTTATATTGACACATAGTGGGGTCGACAAACTATGGGTAGCAGTAGCACCGATAAACTGATTTTTGTGAACATACTCCTATAGATCATATAATTGTACTTCTACCTCTGAAATCAATGTGTTACTTTTGCTCACCCATATATTCTTAAAAGAATTGCAATTATGCTCTACCGGTCAACGTGCGGCTTAAGTTGGAAATGACTTATTTGGGGAATTTTCTTCTTCACTAACACTTAGATGTGAAAAGATTTGTTTAGAAGTAAATGCTTATCATTAGGTTTTGAGGTATCCTCTGTATGATTAGCTAAAATGATCCTACCAGAAGGGAAGTTTGTGCACTCTTTGTAACTCGACAAAAATGTCACGAATTGATTATCTGTTTATAGCCTAGGATGTAATTTATAATTAACTTGATGAAATGAAGATGATGATTAATTACGTCAGTTGGGCACTAAAAAGGTGGAAGGGGATGTTCAATTAATACAATTTAGCATGTTATTTCACAAACATGACTGTTGTCTACAGTGAAAGGTATTAGGTTGAAAAGAGCACTAAAAATGAGGGTTTTGAAGGCTTTAAAAGGGAGATTAAAGGCAATTATGAACATTAACCAATAGTATTATATGGGCAAAACTTTGGTTCTTTCTTTTAGATGAACTTAAAGTATTAGAATAGTATAGCTGGCTGTTATTCGTTACACAAAGATGGTCCATGAATTCATAGTATCAAGAACTTGTGCTTCTTCTAAAAGCTCTCCACCTACTACCTTTGAAATAACAACATTCACTTACATTTACAAAGATACACGTAGCAAACAGTACAATGATGGATAGTGATTGCTGAGAAAAGGCCATCTATTACACGACATTACATTGTTGCAGACACTGACAATGGTGAAAAGTCGGGGATATATGGGGCAAATCAGCACTTGGCTTGTCTTGGGGATGCTCTGAGATGGAGGCCTTGATCTACTTGAAGGGTTATCATGCTTCGATAGTGGACATTCTTTGCTTCATCACCCATCCTAAATGCAAAGAAGTGGAGGAGGACAGCCACAAGGATCTTCATCTGCCTATAGGCAAACTCTTTTCCAAGACAAATCCTTGGACCTGCCTGTACTCACGCAAACACCCACAGCATTAGGATCTTTCATTCAAAACAAACTCAGATATTAAAGAAGAAACTGAAAAGATGGTGCCATGCCTAACAGGGGCAGACAAACAAAGACTTGCCATGCTCAGTTATCTCTCTCCAAGCTTGCTCAGGCTAACACCCCCTATTTCAAAATTTCTTTGAATAGAAGGATATGGAAGGACTTTCCTTTTTACACATCTGAACAGAATGATATGAAAATTTTCTGCTTAACTATTCAACTTCATGTCAGGGGTACATTTTTTTAAATGTCATTTCATTTTTCCTTTGGGGGTGAGGAGTTGATGAAGTAGAAGGTATTACACTATTTTTGTGTTTGATTTTCGACTGATTTACCTGGAAGGCTGTGAACTTAAAAGGACTCTCAGGCTGGAAGATCCCTTTTTCATCGAGCCATCTCTCTGGTCGAAAATCATCCACATCCTCGCCCCACAGGTCTTTCAGTCTTCCCATGCAATAAGGCAGATAGCAAACCATATCCCCCTCTTTGACATGAAATCCATTCGGCAGAATGTCGTCTGAGAGACACATTTTTGGGTCCTTCATGCATGAAACCCAAGAATTAAATCAGCAATCTAAACTCTCAAATGAGTCCATCCTTGATCAATCATCTATTAGTATAGGAACAATCAAACCATTCCATATTTGATCAATCATCTGTTGGCAGAACAAGTTAGCCTCTCTTGTATATAACGTTTATTGGCTATACATTTCTATATATACCCCTTTTTTGCGTGAAGCTAGAGTGCAATTGGGGATGAACAACATAAGTTACCTGTGGTTTCTTCCAGGAATGAGTTTGATAGACTGTAGCATGTTATAATCGAGTAAAAGGAGCATAACCCTTGGATCAATACAGTATAAAGAGTACCTCGGGGACTGCAGGGTACAGTCTCAGTGTCTCGGTGAGGGCTGCGTGGGTGTACTGCATCTTGTCAAGGGCCTCCTCTGTCAATTTTGATGCGAATTTCGCCATGGAAATGCCGTAGACTGACTCTGTGGCTTCCTTCACTTCTCTTGCCACCTTTTCCTGCACACCCGGATGCTTGCAGAGCATGTAGAAGAACCACGAGAGAGTGCCTGCTGTGGTGTCTCTGCCTGCAACTATGAAGTTCAGTATTATATCCCTCAAGTACTTGTTAGTCATTGCATCCTTGTCCTTCTCAGCCCCGACCAAAAACCTTGACAAAATGTCTTCTTTCTTCACCTGTCATTTCATGACCAGAAGCGGTGATGGGTGTTGAGAAGGTAAACAGTAGACAGAGAAAGGACTCTGCTTTCTCCACAGAGGAAGAAGGCAAAAAAGAAAGAAAACTTGCAGTATGAGATTTACTGAATCATCCTGACGTCCGGACATCTGTTCAATCTTCTTGTTGATCACCTTATAGACGAAAGCATCAATCACTTTCATATGCTTCCTCAGTGCAGCCTCTGATCCGATGTTCAGGGCCTTCTTAATCTTCCAGAAGACATCTGCGTAGCGCCAGAGTATCAGCTCACTCGAATCGTCGAACGCCTTAGCGAACCGGGTTCCTTCCTCGTTGGACCCCGAGAGGGTGTCGAGCTCCACTCCAAACCCAACTTTGAATATGGAATCCAGTGTTGATTTCATGAACAAATCCTGGGTTGAGGTCAGAGTATAGCCAATAAATGGGAATGCTACCCTCTGACTTCCTCATTTATGTTTAGATATACACTCACTTGGATGTCCACTGTCCTGTTGGAGCTCGCAGCCCCTGAGATTACATGGGCAAGCCTGACCGCGTTGCATCTGAAGATGTTGCTGCTGTAGTCCCTCAGATTCCTGGTGGAGAACTCGAAACTCGCGAGCTTCCTCTGGTGGCGCCACTTGTCGCCGTCGACGGCGAAAATCCCATCACCAAGGAGGTCTTTTATGTTGTTGTAGTTGTATGATCCCTGCAAGATGCCAACTTTAAACTTTAAAGCAAGCTTATGCGAATCATGACAGATGCCGAGGGCAAGCGAGCAAGCTCTCAAACACATGGTAGACTAGACGTTGTGGTGGTCCTTCCAAAATGGGAAAGGGGGGGGGGGTTCTCTTCCTCTTACCTTGCCGTAGTTGGGGAAGTTGGTCCTGAGGATGTACTCGACGTCGGCGGGGTCGGCCAGGTAGACGTAGCTCCGGCCGGGGCCGAGCAGCCTGAAGCATTTGAACCTGCGGGCGAGGTCCGCGTGGTAGTCGTGCACGGTGCTGAAATGGAAGAGCTGGTGGAACACGGTGCCCACGAGCGGAGCGTAGCGCTTCTTACTCGCCCGGGAGAGCATCAGGAAGTAGAGGCCGAGCAGTAGAGCCGCGGCCGGGGCTGCGAGGGAGAGGGGGTGGGCGTGGAGGAGTTCCATGGGCAGGAAGTGCGTAGGAAGCGAGGGAGGTCGGCGAGAACGAAGGAGACGGCGTGCTTGTGAAGGAAAAAGGAGGACGCGTTGGCTGGTTAACCTTCTCACATATATATTGAGTCACGGACTAATGCAATGCAATTATTGTGTACCTTTATATATATATATATATATATTGTATATTTTTAAGCAGGGATCTGATAAGAGGGTCTAAAGTAGGGATCGGTCTTATCTTCTTCTTGCTCTTCTCCCTTCGCCACCACGAGCCCGTCACCAGTTTGGTGCGCCCATCCATCTCTCCCCACCGTCGGCCTAGTGCCCCCTTCCCCTTCTTGGTTTGTTGTTGGCCTGGTCTCCCTGCACCCTACTCCACCCCTCCCCCAATCCCATTGTCGGCCTGAAAACCCCCTCCCATCACACTTGGAAATCTCTCTCTCTCTCTCTGTGAGATGGACATTTAATTGTCACTTAATGAGAATATTATAATTTTAAAGAAATATTCGAGACTCTCGCCACGACAGTTAACTACAGTGACATTTTCGAAAAAAATTTAAGATGGTGAGGATATATTTGCTAATATATTTTAAGAGTGATATATCTGTAATTATAACAATAATTTATTTATAAAAATTCTAATATTTTTTTAGATAACGTGAATTAAAATATTTTATGGTTGCTTAAATCTCATTAACATTAAATAGTTTCATCAAAACTTGTGTTTCGATTGGCATAAGCTTATAATCAGAATAATATTTATTTATATATAATTTTAATTTTAATTCTAATTCCAATTTTTAAATATTTGACTAAAAATATATGTACTCAGCTATCCTCTTTGCCAAGTTTTTGATATGTGACCGGGTTCATGACCGTCGCTCTCGCCATTTATTACACGAGCTGAAGTCAGACGATAACTTCTATCTCAGACTCAATTTGACCAAGGTCATGACCGTCTTTCCCATCATTATTGCTCCGTAAGATATTTTCCCTTTTCACATTTTGACCACACATACTGTGGAGAGATCTACCAAGAAAATTTCCTCGTCGTCAATTCTTTGTACGGTATTTTCTCTTTTAACTCGTGGCACTTTTTCATGGGGGGGGGGATTTTCTTTTTAATTTTTTTATCGTAGAGCTGTCTCTGTCAGTGTTATCAGAATCAGATCGGACTGATCGATCAGATCGATTCGACCGTGAATCGGTCTGATTAGGTCCAGTTCGACCGTGAACCGGTCTAGGAACCGGTCCGATTAGACCCGGTCCGGTCAAATGTCAAAAAATCGTCCGAACCGCGGTTCGACTGTTGAATTGGTTCGGATCGGTTCGACCTTATTCCCCTGCCAAAAATAAAAAATAAAAAATGGCTCGGTACCCGCCCTGACCCGGCGCGGCATAAATAAATAAATAAATAAATAAATATATTATTTACTTATATTCAATCAAACCATTTAATTCAACATATAACTTAAGTCCATATCTTATGCTCCTTGGGTTATGACCTATGGGTGAGCTCTCTAATATATAAAACCAAGTAAGTATTTCTAACTTCTAATATGGGACTAAACATAAAGACTCTATTTCCAACATATAAATGAAGATATTTGAATCAACATAAATGCTCTATTTCCAACCAGTTGTTATAAGTTATTTTATATATACATTAATGTTTATTTATTTTTATCATTATATCTTATTTCAGTTATTTCTTTTTGTATTAGGTTATAAAATCGGGTCGGACTATATATCAATATTATAATGACATCACGGTTCAAATCGATTCGAATCAACGGTCAAATCGGTTCGAACCGAATCAGTTCATTGTTCGGTTCAGACACTGGTCCAATTCTGATAATATTGGTCTATATAGATAAAAGAAAAGAAAAAGAAAGAGGAGGGGATATGATTCCATAATTTCTAGCTTTTAATGTTATGAGTTAAGTGGCAGTGGTCAACGACGGGATAAATGGGTCAAGATAAGACTTGGGAACATATTTTAGATGATTAAATGGATGGAGCCATGGAGAAGTAATTTGGCATATTTATCGGAAGAAGGGAAGGGCTCTAATTGGTTGTGATTTGATGAATAATGATAACAAAAGTTGATAGAGATGATCGTGTCACCGACACATGATGATAATTACACCGATCAACGGGCTGAACCATGCAGGCCGACGACAGTCCAAATGTAGAATATGGGCCGGCGTCTCTTTCCCATGACCGTGCCTGACTTAAGCCCAACTAAATATGCCGGCCCAAGGTGGCAACTTCTAAGGAGGAGGTTGCACGCGGGGTGTACAAGGCCCATATTATTTTTTTTTTAAGAAAAATGATTAGTGCACGCCCTAGGCCTAGTGCACACCTATGGTGTCCACTAAGTAAACTATTTTTTTTAAAAAAATTGTGATGTGAGAGTTACGTATCCTTAACTTTCCTTACGAGACACACCTCATGTGACGGTTTAAAATATTAAAAAAATAAAAATTAGATTCAATGAATAGTATTGGATTTAATTTTTCTTGAATCCAACTTTTTTGTTTTAGATTACAATGAAGATATGCCTTGTACGGTAAGTCATGAGACGTGGGCCCCACGTCACAAAAAAATTAATTTGTTTGATCCACACTATGGGTGTGTAATTGGCTCGGGTGCGAACTAAGTATAACTCTTTTTTTTATTCATATATAGTAAAGGTTAGAATGGAATTTTATAACTTCCAAAAAATAAAAAAAGAGTTTTATATGTTGAAGCCACGCCTTTGACGACGGTCGTACAAATGAAAAGCCCCTCTTGAACTTCACGGAGTTTGGCTGATCAAACTTGCAAATCATCTCCACAAATTATATATAGGGTTTTTCAAGATTTGTCGTGCCGTTTGAATCATGCATACCAATTTTTCGATAGTATGGTACCCCACAATTGGTACCACTCCGTACAACAACATGCCGCTGCTATTGTTAGAGAAGCTCAGCCTGTCATTGTTGAAGTTCACTCCCTCGGACTGCTTGCGTGTTGCAGACCAACCATGTCAGTATTTACTAGATACGATCCGGTATGCCCTATACCACACATACCGGATCGATTCAACAAACCCTAGAGTTTTCTACAGTAATATCCCTATAAACTTCTATATTTGCATGTAAACCTCCCGTTTGTTAATATCTCTCTCTCTCTCCACCACTGCCTTAGGGGAGAGGGGCGGGCATCGCCACTACTGAAGGGGTAGAGCCCTCACTGGGCGAGCAAGTTGACGTTGGAGGGGAAACCCCCTCCATCAATTTCCCTCGCTTTCATTGCTCCTGCCCATCCCCACCGCATCTCTCTCTCTCTCTCTCTCTCCCCACTTACGTAGGGTTTAGGGTCAAGGCCATTTTGGTTGGAAGAGGAAGAGGAGTGCCTCCGTGACAGCAGGGAGGCCATGGAGATAGCCAGGAGGTCCACCATGCTCGTCAGAGGCCAATGGGGTCTACCCCTTCTTCTTTACCCCCTTCTCTTGCTCCTCACCTTTGCGAGATCCACTCAACGGAAGTCATCACCTCCTGTGCGAGCCTCTTTAGAGTGGAAACGAGTTCAGATTTTTATTTTTTTAATTTTTGAAACTATAAAGTTGATCTGAGTGGGAGCGACTTCGGATGAAAGTCGTTCCCACTCTGAGTGACTTCCATTTGTATCTCTCTACCCCTGTCCTCTCTCTCCCCCTCTGTTTCTGTGACTGTCGTTGGATGGGGAGACCTCCTCCGACGTCTCCCTTCCTTGCTCTCTCTCTCTCTCACTAACCATCGTCGGAGGGGTCTCCCCCTCCGGCGTCCCCCCTCCCCTTGCATGCTATATATATATATATATATATATATATATATATATATATATATATATATATATATATATATATATATTCTCTCTCTCTCTCTCTTCTATCTCTAACTGTCATCGGAGGGGGAGACCCCCTACGACTTCCCCCCTCCCTTGCACTCTCTCTCTCATCCCGTCCTCTCTCTCTCTCTTTTTATCTCTGATCGGTGCCGAAGGGGTAGACCCCTCTCTCTCTCTCTCTCTCTCTCTCTCTCTCTCTCTAATCGGATTGACACTGTCTCCCGTCCCCTATACACACACTCTCTCTCCTCTTTTTCTGTCTCTGATCGATGCAAGAGGGGGGGAGACCCCCTCTGACGCGCATTCCTCCTTTCGTGTGCTCTCTCTCTCTCTCTCTCTCTAAAGGGGGGTGAGGGTAAAATGACCCACTCATCTCGTCCGTTACTTCTGTCTGTCTTGACTTTAACTCTAGAGGCACGAGAGCAATAAATATTGGGAGTATTACGTTAAATATGATAAGAATAATTAATGCTTAGTGCATTATCCAAGTCTAATTACACATCCTGGGTATGCACCAAGTAAACTTATTTTTTTTTTTATTTTTTTGTGACATGAGGTTCAAGTCATTCTAACTTCTGGTGTAAGACACTTCCATCTGATGGCTCAAAAAATGTAAAACAAAATGGGCCGATTCAAGATAAATTAGGTTCAATATTATTTATTCAATTTATTTTTTAACAATTTTTTGTCATCAGATGACCGTGTATCATTCACCGTAAGTTAGGATGAGTTAGGTCTCACGGCACAATTTTTTTTTATTAAAAAAATTCGAGTTTACTTGATGCATATCTGCAGTGACAAATAACTCGAGTGGGTATTAAATATTATTCGTACGATAAAAATAGGGGCATAAAAATAAATTAAAAAGATATTAAGAATACTAAGATATTTTTCACTGTTGATTATAGAGTCGTGGTTGGTACTTTCTCGGGTGGTTAGCCGTCCCGAGTAGTCATGGGGCAACCACATTACACAACCTTTTCACTATTAGTTCATGACCGTCGCTCTCGTCACATTCATTACACAAGCTGAAGTCAGGCGGCCACTTCTATCTCAGACTCAATTTGACCAACCAAGCTCACGACCGTCTTTCTCATCATTATTGCTCTGTGAGACATTTTCCCTCCTCACATTTTGGCCACACGTACTAGAAATAGAGAGCTCTACCGAGGAAAGTTCATCGTCGTCAATTCTTTGTACGGAATTTTCTCTTTCAACTTGTGACACTTTTTTCATGTCTGGGGGGCAATTTTCTTCTTAGTTTTTACATCGCAGAGTTGTCTCTGTAGATAAAAGAAAAGCCAAAAAAAAAAGAAAGAGGAGGAGATAAGATTCCATGACTTGTAACTAACTTTAATGTTATGAGTTAAGTGGCAGTGGTCAACAACGGGATGAATGGGTCAAGATAAGACTTGGGAACAGATTTTAGAGCATTAAATGGATGGAGCCATGGAGAAGTAATTTGGCATGTTTATTGGAAGGAGGGAATGACTCTAATTGGTTGTGATTTGACGAATAATGACAACAAAAGTTGATAGAGATGATCGTGTCACCGGCACATGATGATAATTACACCGATCAACGGGTTGGACCATGCAGGCCGACGACAGTCCAAATGTAGAATATGGGCCGAACTTAAGCCCAATTAAATAGGTCGGCCCAAGGTTCATATTGATTTTTTTTTAAGAAAAATGATTAGTGCACACCCTAGGTCTAGTGCACACCCATGGTGTCCACTAAGTAAACTATTTTTTTATAAAAAAATAGTGATGTGAGAGTAACGTATCCTTAACTTTCCTTACAAGACACACCTCATCTAACGGTTCAAAATATTAAAAAAATAAAAACCAGATTCAATGAATAGTATTGGACTTAATTTTTCTTGAATGGAACTTTTTTGTTTTGGATTAATTTGAGTTGTTGGATGAGATGTGCCTTGCACGATAAGTCATGGGACGTGGGCCCCACATCACTAGAAAATTTTAAAATTTTAGTTTATTTGATGCACACTCTGGGTGTGTAATTGGCCCGGGTGCGAACTAAGTATAACTCTTTTTTTAATTCATATATAGTAAAGGTTAAAATGGAATTTTATAACTTTCAAAAAATAAAAAAAAAATTATATTTTGAATTGAGGCCTTTGACGACACTTGTACAAATGAAAAGCCCACCTTGAACTTCACGGAATTTGGCTGATCAAACTTGCAAATCATCTTCACAAATTATACATAGGGTTTTTCAAGGTTTGCCGTGCCGCTCGAACCATGCATACCAATTTTTTGATGGTATGGTACGGCACAACTGGTACCACTCCGTACCACAACATGCCACGACTACTGTTGGAGAAGCTCAGGCTATCGCTGTTGAAGTTCACTCTCTCAGACTGCATGCGTGTCGCAGACCAACCGTGTCAGTATTTACTAGATACGATCCAATATGCCCTGTACCACACATACCGAATCGATTCAACAAACCCTAGAGTTTTCTACAGTAATACCCCTATAAACTTCTATATTTGCATGTAAACCTCCCGTTTGTTAACCTCTCTCTCTCTCTCTCTCTCTCTCTCTCTACACCACTGCCTTAGGGGAGAGGGGCAGGCATTGCCACTACTGAAGGGGTAGAGCCTTCACTGGGTGTCACGTCCCGACGCAAAAAATCGGAACGCGGCAGTAGAGTTAAAAATATATTGATTTCCAAACACGCTGTACCTTGGGTTAGCATTTTAAAAAAAAAACTCCAACAAGACGATGGCAAAGAGAAGGAATAATTTCCAAAACAAACATTCGTTCGAAACTAACAAAACATAACTAGTTCCAACATCCATCGATCAACTAATAAGAATTAGAGAAAAACCAAATATCCATTGACATTGTTACATTACAACTTGACAATAACTGAATAATCAATTACAACTCTAACATACCGACACTCTTGATGCAAACTATCTAAGGACATTTCAAGAGGGCTTTCTAGCTGGCTCGCTCCAAGTACTTCACTCCTGCCCATCCCCGTCTGTTTGCGTATCCTCATCGGAGCTACATGAAATGGGAGAAAAATTGGGTGAGCGAACGCTCAATAGGTAATAGCATGTAGGGTTTAAGTAATTAACAATTTAAGTTAATGTCCTATGCATAAAGTAACTGGCGATAAACAACGAACATAAGCAAGAATAGAATGAAGCAAGATAGAATTGAGATATCATTTCTATGCACTTGGCCGATCAAGTAAATAAACAAGAAGTCAAGTAGAAGTAATTCCCATGTAGGAATTCCAAGAATAAATGAGTGGATGAATGTCATAGATATCATGTTAGTCATGCACTCGGTGTAATGCCTCACTATGTCATTACAACTCCCCGGGACACTAGTATTTTTCGGGCGCTCTTCCTAGGACCAGACCGTGCTCTTATGATGCATTGACATTGATTTGGTGGATCTATGATCCCAAGTAACCATCTTAGACATTCATTTGGAATCGGCCAGAATTCCAAGGTTAAGTTATGTAACTTACCAACTAAGTTCAAGTGGTAACTCAATGATTGCTTGAGAAGCTAAGAGATTTTAGAATACAAGCAAGAAACGCATGAAAACAAGTTCTGGATATAAGCAGTCATGATCAGGGCGCCTAGGTGAGAAAACGGTCTAGGTTGGACCGCAAAAAGATAGCTGGGTCAAAAGGGGCAAATCCAACTTGCAGGATTAAGATGGTCCAAGATGGGCCGTGATCAAAATAGACGGTCCTAGATGGGCCGCTTCCCGAAGGAAAATGGTCACATGGAGGCCGTTAGAGAAGAGGGGTGGTCCATAGCCACAAGCAAAGGGAAACGGTCTAAATTGGGCCGCCCCATCACAAAACGGTCCTTGGAAGGCCGCTTACCGGATAAGACGGTCCACTTACGACCGCTACTAGACCTGGACCCAGAAAAAGGTCGACTCCTCCCAAAATGGAGGTCGACGCACAAGCCAGTTGAATACGGTCACCCAAGGACCGCTCAGAAACTCAGACGGTCATCCCTGGGCCGCTTACTTACAGCAGAGGTCCCAGAAGGGCCGCCAAAAGCAGGTCAGTCTCGACTCCAAGTTCGGGCAAAAACAAGCGGTTCGACCAAGTTGAAGGGTTCAGGCTTTGTGGGTACAACTCGCCCGACGTCCTAGTGGGAATCCCGGGCTCGCGGGGGCTTACGGAGGTCTCATAATAGAGGTCCTAGTCCGACAGAAGGAATATCCGGCGGAGAATCCCAACTATTACAAGAATTGAAGGTTAATGAAATCGCAGAAAACGAGCGTATAGCGGTCAGTCAGCATCACCTGAGTGAAGTGACTATCAAACAACCCTAACATTTTATCCAAGGATAGAAATCTTTAATTCAAGCAATTTATGTAACAATTCAAGGAATAGTCAAAATGACACATTTTGAATGAAAAGAAAGACGAAAAGATATTGGCAGTCATGATTACAGTTAACAATTGCCAGGATTATTCCATATGCTCCAATTGAATTAGTGAGTTTCTACTTTACTTAAGATAGCTAAACAAGATATAGTAAAGCAATTGTAACTTAACCAGTACATAGAAACGGTCATTCACAGGGCCGCCAAGGTCATAAACAGTCAGATACAGGGCCGCTTACCCCAGACCTTGCGGTCTATCAAGAGGCCGTTTGGATCAAAAAGGATTTAAACCTGCAAGGGGGAAAAATGGTCTATCGTGAGATCGCCTGGGGTATAAATGGTCTCTGTTAAGGCCTCTTATAGGACGCCATGTCCGGTCTTCGACGATTCCGATAGGGTTCACTTGTAACACAGAATTCAGAGGATATAGAGCATGAAAATTGGGCAAAAGCATATCAATAGAAAGAGGATGAAAAGATGCATAACATAGATTGATTAATTTGAATAGTTTAAGCCTGCTAACCTAACATTTAATCGACCTAACCGAAGATAACAAACCTTGCCCTAATCCTGACAAACTCCTACTAAATCGATTAATACACGCATGATACTGAACGAAATTTAGGGATTTTGGTATCAAAAGAAAGAAGGTTTAGAGACGCTTCTAGTGGTATAAATTACTTAAGGTTTGGTATGCTAGAACCTACCTTAATCAAGGAAGAATCACGAACACGCCGAAAATACACCCTCGATCGTTCTCCTCATCGGCCGCCGCAGCAAATGCCGATACTAGGTCGGGTAAGGGTTGGTTTTATAGGGTCAATTGATTTCCAGAAGGATCGATCGAGAGGATAGAGTCCACGAACTCCGGTCGCGCGAGATTCACGTATTGACCAAGTCGTGCGTCGCCGTCGCCATCAAATTCAAATTTTAGGGTTAGGTTTAGCGCGAAGAATGATAGGGCTAATGGGCTATCAATCAAGACAGATCTAATGGGTTGGATTTGGGCGTAAACCATCGAGATTTAGGCTCGAATTAGGCGATCCAAGATTTAGCTAGATTAAACTCCGATTTTAGATTTTAAATCCATTATCTGTCCTAGTTAGAATTTAAATTAGGGTTTTCCCCAGAAGACAAATAGTCTAAATATTTTGCCCTCTACTTGATTATAATTTTTCCATATTTTTATAAATTAGTTGAATTTTGACCCAAAGGGATTTCTAATTTAATAAATCAGAAATTATCGAGTAAAATAGAAATTTTGCTTTATTAAATTCTCGGGGTGCTACACCCTCCCCCACTTTAAGAAATTTGGTCCTCCAAATTCACTGCACTTAATGAAATGGGAATAACCGACCTTAGAATAAACCGGGATATTACTTTCGGATAGCATCTTCAGACTCCCAAGTAGCTTCTTCGGTTCCTCGTCGACTCCATTGAACTTTGATCATAGGGATGGAACGATTCCTGAGTTGCTGTTCTTTCCGATCCAGAATCTTGATTGACTTTTCTTCATACGTCAAATCTTCCTTAAATTCCAAATCCGTATGTTGAATGGTGTGAGTGGGGTCATAAACATACCTCCGCAACATAGATACGTGAAAAACATTGTGTAATCCAGATAGCTGAGGTGGTAAAGTTAATTTGTAAGCAACCTCTCCCACTCTCTCCAAAATCTCGAAAGGGCCAACGTATCTAGGACTTAGCTTGCCACGGATGCCAAACCTTCGAATTCCTCTCATTGGCGAAACCTTCAAGAATACATGCTCGCCTACCTGAAACTCCAAGGCTCTTCTTCTGCTATTAGCATAACTTTTCTGCCTCGATTGTGCATCTTGTAGATGATCCCAGATAATACAGATGTTCTTGGATGATTCTGAAATGAGATCCGGTCCCAGCCATTGCTTCTCTCATATCTCATCCCAACACAACGGTGATCGACAACTTCTCCCATAAAGGGCCTCGAACAGATTCATCTGGATACTGGACTAGTAACTATTATTGTAAGCAAACTCAATCGAAGCCAAGTGCTCATGCCAACTACCTCCAAAATCAATCATGCAAGCCCTTAACATATCTTCAACGATCTTGTTAGTTCTTTATGTCTGCCCGTCTGTCTGAGGATGAAAGACAGTGCTGAAATTCAGACGGGTTCCCAAAGACTCTTGCAGTCCTCTCAAAAAATGCGAAGTAAACTGGGGGTCTCTATCTGACACAATGCTTACTGGTACTCCATGCAGTCTTACAACTTCCTTCATATACAGGGCAGCCAAAATATCAACTATCCACTTTGACTTAATGGATAAGAAATGAGCGGACTTAGTCAGTCTATCAACAATGACCCATATTGCATCAAATCCACCACGAGTTTTGGGTAGACCCATGATAAAATCCATGCCGACACTTTCCCACTTCCATTGTGGTATATCGAGCGACTTTAACTTCCCTGCGGGTCTGAAATGTTTAGCCTTTACTTGCTGACATACTAAGCATCTACTCACAAATTCTGCCACTTCCTTTTTCATGCTCGGCCACCAAAAGGCTCTTTTTAAATCCCGGTACATCTTAGTACCTCCAGGGTCAATAGTATATCTGGACCTATGGACTTCTTCTAAGATCTTGCTTTTCACTTCGGCCACATCAGGAACAAACGTTCTTCCTCGAAATAATAACTGGCCATCATCGGCTAACATAAAATCTGGTCTACTACTCAGACTTTCCTTGATTTCTACCAATATCGGATCATTTCCTTGCAGGGATTTGATTTTCATCAATAATTCTAGACGAAGCTGAAATTGAGCAATTGTGACCCGATCCTTGCTAACATTGAGGTCTAAACTAGCCAACTGTTCTAGCAGTCTCCATTCTTACAACATGAGATTTGACAATTTTGCTATCGGCTTACGGCTCAAAGCGTCCGCCACCACATTACCCTTCTCAGGATGGTACTCGATAGAGAAATCGAAATCCTTCAAATACTCGAGCCACCTTCTCTGCCTCATGTTAAGTTCCTTTTGAGAAAATAAGTATTTCAGACTCTTATGGTCAGAGAATACAGAAAAAGCCTCTCCGTATAAATAGTGCCTCCAAATTTTCAGGGCAAACACTACTACAGCGAGTTCCAAGTCATGGACGGGATAATTCTCTTCATGCTTCCTCAGTTGCCTCGAGAAATAGGCTATCACCCTGCCATTCTGCATAAGCACACAACCCAAGTCAATACCCGAAACGTCCGTGTAGACTTCGAATCCTCCTTCTCCAGAAGGCAAAGCTAAAACATGGGTAGTGGTCAAACATTCCTTTAGAGTTTGGAAACTCCGTTCGCAATCCTCCGACCACTCGAACCGAATTTCCTTGCGGGTCAATCTAGTCAGGGGTGCCGCAATCTTGGAGAAATCCTTAATAAATCTCTGATAGTAACCTGCTAGGCTTAGAAAACTTCTTACTTCAGTAACATTCGCAGGCCTATCCCGGTCTCTTACTGCCTCCACCTTTGAGGGGTCAACAGAGATTCCTTCCTTAGTGATAATGTGTTCTAGAAAAGACACTTCCTGCATCCAGAAGTCACACTTACTAAACTTAGCATACAATTGATGAGCTCTCAGTAATTGCAACGACATCCTCAAGTGCTCAGCATGCTCTTCCTCACTCTTAGAATATATCAAGATGTCATTAATAAACACCACGAACCACTGATCTAGGTAGGGCCGGAACACATTATTCATCATCTACATGAAAGCTGCAGGAGCATTCATCAGTCCAAAAGGCATTACTACAAATTCAAAATACCCGTACCTGCTACGGAAGGTTGTTTTAAAGATATCATCGTCCTTGATCCACAACTGATGGTAACCCGATCAAAGATCAATTTTTGAGAAATATGATGCTCCCGCTATCTGATCGAACAATTCATCTATTCTCGGCAATGGATACTTATTCTTGACAGTAAGCTGGTTCAATTACCGGTAATCAATACACAGTCTTAACGAACCATCCTTCTTTCGTACGAACAACATGGGGGCTCCCCACGGAGATGTACTAGGGCGAATAAACCCCTTCTCGAGCAACTCCATTAATTGCCTCTTTAATTCTCTCAACTCCACAGTAGACATACAATACAGAGTCTTAGAAACAGGGGACGCGCCAGGAAGTAGATCAATAGAAAAGACTACCTCTCTCTCAGGCAGAAGTCCTGGCAAATCTTTAGGAAAGACATCAGAAAACTCTTGGATAATAGGGATATCCTCGAGCTCAGACTCCTTATGGGTTAAAGAAACCAAGGCTAGAAAAGCCTGACATCCTTTCTTCATTAACTTCTCGGCTTGAAGAGCTGAAATGAGGGGCACAGACTTAGAGTGCCTAACCCCAACAGAAGAAAGCTCGGGGTGTCCAGGAAAAGACACGGAGCTAGATCTACAATGGACACTGGCCTCATTTCTAGCCAACCAATCTGCTCCTAGGATTACATCATAATCCTTCATTGCCATACAAACCAAATCAGCTGGCATATTCTGCCCACTAATCAGGATCTTACTAGAAGGGTAGTAATATTTGATTGTTGAACCCGAACCAATAGGAGTTGAAATTTCCAATTGAAAATTCATTAATACCGGTTTCACAGTTAAATATTTAGCAAAACTTTGAGAAATAAAAGAATGTGTTGCCCCGGTATCAATGAACAAAAGATGGCTTATCATAGACAATAAGTGTACCTTCAACAAGTCCACCCTCCTCAGTGGTTTCAGTCTCAATGTCCTGTAGGGCTTGAAGCTTGCCCTGCCGTTTTTGACCTCCTTGCGACTTGTTTGGTGTAGCTTGTTCGGACAGGAGGGGACACTCTGGGATACGATGGTCCCTGCTTCCGCAACGTAAACAGACGCCTAACTTGCGCCAACACTCCTCCATCTTGTGACCTAGCCGGTCACAAAATTTACAAATAGTCTTAGATGGGGCAGTCGAGCCTGCCTTCTTATCTCCATTCCTCGACTTCTTGTCCTGCGAGAAATTTGACCCGCCATTGGGCCTCTTCTTGCCATTATTGAGTTTGAAATTCCCAGAACTAGTGGCCTGCTCTTTCTTAGGGTTCTTTCCTCGGATCCTCTCAGTCATCTCTAATGTATCTTCAAGAACTTGAGCTTTCCTGACAATCTCGACATAGGTAGAGATCTCCATCGGTGCCAACTGGTTAATATATTGAAGCTTCAACCCGTTCATAAAACGCTTGGCCTTCATCTTCTCGGTGGATACCAAGTGCGTTGCATAGCGGGATAGTCTGGCAAACTGAGCTTCATATTCTGCAACTGATAGGTTCCTCTGTTTCAGAGTAGCGAACTCGGTCGCCTTCTTCTCTTGCACCCGGTCCGAGAAGTACTTGTTATTAAAATGCTCCTTGAATTCGTCCCATGTCGCACGCCTATTCCCCAGCGTAGCTTCTACAGCCTCCCACCAAGCGCGTGCATCGCGTTCTAGTTGGAAAGTTGCCAAAAGAACTCGATCCTGGTCATTGCACTGCATTACTCTAAAAATCCGCTCTATCTCCTTCAGCCAGTTCTCGGCTTCATCGGGATCCGCCGATCCACCAAAACGTGGGGGATTCAAGCCTCGAAAATTCCGGTGGAGATCACCGGCGCCATGGTGTTCTGCTCCTCCTTGGGCTACCTGTTGGAGGGCCTAGGTCAAGCCTTGCACCGTACGCTGCATATCTCTCCATTGCGCACGTTCTGCCGCCATCGGAAAAATACTCCTAAATATGTGCAGGAAAAATTTATTAAAAATAGTCTAGCGAGAATCTTTTAGAATTTATTGGTTAACTCAACCCCAAGTCTCTACCCCATCTTGTCGGGTTAGATCCTTAAACTTAAACAAGGTTACAGGTTCTACGACATCACTTATAAACCTAGGAACTTAAAAACCTAAGGCTCTGATACCACCAAACTGTCACGCCCCGACGCGAAAAATCGGAACGCGGCAGTAGAGTTAAAAATATGTTGATTTTCAGACATGTTGTGCCTTGGGTTAGCATTAAAAAAAAAACTCCAACAAGACGATTGGAAATGTTGTGTATGTGATTTTGATGATTACAAAATGTTGTTATTATGATATCATCATGTGAATGCATTTGCGACTCTATAAGGCTCATATGTGCTTTGATGTTAGCACATTGCATATACACTTGGTGAGATTGGTTTGCACTCAATGAGAAAGCTTTTGTGAAAAACATGGTTGGATAAATGTCATATTGAGCCTCATGTTATGCATGTGTACTTCGGTAATGCTAAATGAATGATTGAGATGCAAATACCATTGTTTGCCCCCAAGGTAATGATGTGTGGATTGATGAGATTTGATGATGATCAAATACAATGTGACTCAATATTATTTTGCGTGGCTTTGCTCCTTACTCTTTAAATTCCAAATTTATTCTATCATGCAATGGTGAATGCTATTTGGAACTTCATGACTCTGTGTATGGACGATTCAACCAATAAACAAGAAATTGAGGATCAATGGTGAATTCAGGTAAAATGATGAGGTAAATACTGATATTTTTTGTTATGTAATATATCTCATCATTTTCTTCTTGAATGGGCAATGGAAACAATCTTGGATAAGATCCCACTTGGTTATAATTTTACAAGTCAACATGAATCTATTAAAGAAAGTGAATTGCAATGTGTTGATTTTAAAGGTCAATGTTGAAGCAATCTGACTTGAACTTAGTGTTTTGCAGGCTGGAAGAACTTCTCACAACCTCAATTAATCATGCCTAAACCTATGGTGTAGTTGGAGGTTTCATTTTTAGCAAAATGGGCCATTGGGCATTTTGTAGGAGCAAGTGTCGACACCTGGTGTCGACACCTGCATCCAAAACACCCTGCATGATCCTTTCCAGGAACAAGTCCAGGAGGTGTCGACACCAACCTGAAACTTGTTCTGGCAGCAAGCCAGAACACCAGGTGTCGACACCCAGTGTCCAGGTAGTCTGTTTGGGGTTTTTGTATAATGGAATGCACAAGGTGTCGACACCAGGTGTCGACACCTATGCAGAGCTGTGAAAGATGACTTTCATGTCCTTACTCCGAAAGTCCATTAACTCCAGTGAAACCGCCCTCAAATCACTCCCTTATTTGGGGATATTGTCCCAAGGCTGTCCCTTGACCGTCCTAGAAGTATATATACATCTTATTGGGTTATAAACCCTAAGGAACCAAGCTAGATCTGAAATTTCATTTTGTTCTTAACCCTTGTATGTGCAGGACGTAGGTAGCGGTTCCAGGGCTTCTTCCACATTGTTTTGGGCGTGAAAGTGGAAGGAAGAAGGATCCTTCCAAGTCTAAAAATGATATGGGTGTGTGCATTTGCTGGAGGAGGAAGAGAAGGTTGCAAGAGATCATCTCTACAACCTTGAGTGCAGATTGATGGTTGAATCTGCAGTGGCAGCGACTTCCACTCCCTGGTTCATGATCTCTAGAGCACCTTTCAACCTTATCTCAAAGCTTGGTTGAAGATAAAGAGGGGGATCTCTAAACCATTCATTTCCATATTCTTGTTAGAGATTAGCTTAAAGTTTGGACTTATTATTTCTATTTATTCTTTCAGGTGAAGATGAGAATGGAAGAAGGAAAAGAGGAGCGTCTCGAGGAGAGGAATAAGATGATGTTGAAATCGTGAACATCCATCAATGAGTCAAGGAGAACTAGATTTTGTTGAAGAAGGGGGAGCTTTATTTTTGATGCATCTTTCTAGTTTCCATCTATAGAAATTATTTTGGGAGGTCATAGCATATATTTGTCTTTATTTCATATACTTCTGTAAGAATACTTTGTGTGGGTGTTCGGAGAAAGGGTTCTCCGAGTGTATGTGTTGACGTGTGTGCGTCGATGTGTGCAGAGCAAATCCGCATGTGTGCTTGGACGTATTTTGGGGTGTGTTCCCCCTGTGTGGTTGGGAGTTTACTCCCGTGTGGTTGTGTAGGCATCGCCCTACGTGTGTGTGTTGGAGCCTGGCTCCATGTGTATGTGGGGATTTATCCCCGGGCTATTTTTACAGCAGTGAAGCCTCACCGATTTGGTGAGGGGTGGACGTAGGGAGCCCGTCGTGGTCCCGAACCACCTTAAAAATCCTCGTGTCTTGTGGTTTGATCTTTGTGTTTGTGTGCTTCACTATCTTTTCTGTCTTTGCAATCATGTGAGCTCGGTGAGAGTGAGTGAATTAAGTTTAAATCTGTTTAGATTAAATTCCTCAATCTTATCAATCTTGTTAATTCCGCTGTGTGCTAGTTTATGTTTTTAATTGGACATAGTTTTTACTAGGAGGATCTATTCACCCCCCCCTCTAGATCCGCGTTCCTACACTACGGGACCCAACAGCAAAGAGAAGGAATAATTCCCAAAATAAACATTCGTTCCAAACTAACAAAACATAACCAGTTCCAACATCCACCGATCAACTAATAAGAACTAGAGAAAAACCAAATATCCACTGACATTGTTACATTACAACTTGACAATAACTGAATAATCAATTACAACTCTAAAACAACTCTAACATAACGACACTCTTGACGCAAACTATCTAAGGACATTCCAAGAGGGCTTTCTAGCTGGCTCGCTCCAAGTACTTCACTCCTGCCCATCCTCGTCTGTTTGCGTATCCTCATCGGAGCTACATGAAATGGGGGAAAAACTGGATGATCTGGTGGGAATCCCGCTCGACGTCCTGGTGGGAATCCCGCTCGACGTCCTAGTTCGACTAAGTTGAAGGGTTCAGACTTTGTGGGTACAACCCGCTCGACGTCCTAGTGGGAATCCCAGGCTCGCGGGGGCTTACGGAGGTCTCATAATAGAGGTCCTACTCCGACGGAAGGAATATCTGGCGGAGAGTCCCAACTATTACAAGAATTGAGGGTTAATGAAATCGTAAAAAATGAGCGTATAGCGGCCAGTCAGCATCACCGGAGTGAAGTGACTGTCAAACAACCCTAACAATTTATCCAAGGATAGAAATCTTTAATTCAAGCAATTTATGTAACAATTCAAGGAATAGTCAAAATGACACATTTTGAATGAAAAGAAAGATGAAAGGATATTGGCAATCATGATTACAGTTAACAATTGCCAAGATTATTCCATATGCTCCAATTGAATTAGTGAGTTTCTACTCTACTTAAGATAGCTAAACAAGGTATAGTAAAGTAATTGTAAATTAACCAGTACATAGAAATGGTCATTCATAGGGCCGCCAGGGTCATAAACGGTCAGATACAGGGCCACTTACCCCAGACCTTGCGGTCTATCGAGGGGCCATTTAGATCAAAAAGGATTTAAACCTACAAGGGGGAAAAATGGTCTGTCGCAAGACCGCCTGGGATATAAACGGTCTCTGTTAAGGCCGCTTATAGGATGCCATGTCCGGTCTCCGACGATTCCGATAGGGTTCACTTGTAACACGAAATTTAGAGAATATAACGTATGAAAATTGGGCAAAAGCATATCAATAGAAAGAGGATGAAAAGATGCATAACACAGATTGATTAATCTGAATCGTTTAAGCCTGCTAACCTAACATTTAATCGACCTAACCGAAGATAACAAACCTTGCCCTAATCCTGACAAACTACTACTAAATCGATTAATACTCGCATGATACTGAACGAAATTTAGGGCTTTTGGAATCAAAAGAAATAAGGTTCAGAGACGCTTCCAGTGGTATAAATTACTTAATGTTTGGTCTGCTAGAACCTACCTTAATCAAGGAAGAAGAAGGACATCGCTCGCCGGATGCACGAAGAACACCCCCCCAGGAACACTGCAATATCCCGGACCTTTCGGATCCTTCTTCGTGGGTCTCAGAGCTAGTTTCTCAGAGTGTCTGACTTTGTTGTGTCTGAAATTTTGTTTCGGACATCTTTCATGTTCGGATCGGCGCGATCCGGAGTTGTTTCGGAGGCCCAGAAGCGTTCCGCGACTTTTTCGCGTGTGCTTTCCGATTCTCGGTGTGTGTTTCGGTAATTCTTTCGGAACCTCGTTGCGAGTGAACCGGGTCGTTCACCTAGGCGAGAGTGGTACCGTTGCAATTGGTGCGTTCCGAGGATCGCGAAAATGTAATTTTTGATTTTTTGATATTTTCTAAAATTTCTGAATTTTCTATAAATACCCCCCTTTTTTTCTCTCTCTCCCCACCCTTCTTCTTCTTCTTCTTCTTCTTCCTCCCACTGTGAGAACCGCCCCCCTCTCCCCCTCTCTCTCCCATTCGATCGCGGCGGGCCTCTCTCCGGCTGCAGACGGCGGCAGGGCGACGGCGCGGTTGCGTGGGCGGCTGCGAGGCGAGCTCGTGGCCGTGCGATGTTCATGGGAAGCGTGAAGGAGCGGGGTTTTCAAAAGCGTTCTTCATGATTTGAGCTTGATTCGGCAGAGCTTTCGCTCCATTGTGGTAGGGGGACGAATCCCTATGCTCATCCCGTCATCCCCGCTTTTTGTAGGCCGAATGGGAGCCGAGAGGGGTGTCTTTGAGCGGGTTTGGGCAAAAGCATGATTTTGGGAGAGTTCGCCCGATCTACGTTTTTAGGACGCGATTTCACGTTTTGATGGTTTAGAAGCATGCCAGGGGTCCCCAGGGGTCTTCCCCTTTGATTTCCCCCTCTCCTATGGAGGCATGGGGGCGTGGTAGGAATTTTTGGGCGTTTCACGCCGTTTCACCGTCGGACCGGTGTGACGGTCCTTCCAGTGACCGTCACACCATGTGACGCGCCCAAGTGGGTGCGTCACAGCCCTATTTTTAGCCATTTGGGGTCTGGGCGCTGTGACGGTCCCCCAATAGACCACCATAGGCGCTGTGACGCGCCTGGGTTAGACCGTCAGGGACGAGTCGACCGTTGGCTTTACCGTTGGTTTTTGACCGTTGGGGGTCAAGGCATGTGACGCACCAGGCTTGGCGCATCACAGCCTTGTGACGCCCCTGTGTGGGTGCGTTAGAGTGGACGCATTCCCACACTGTAACGCACTAGGCTTGATCCGTTACAGCCTGTGACGCACCAGGCTAAGTGCGTCAGGACCTGTGACGCACCGAGTGGCACGCGTCAGAGTATGTTTCCACTTGTCTTGTGACGCACCAGGGTAGGCGCATCACAGACTGTAACGCACCAGGGTAGGTGCGTTACACGCTGTTTTGCACTGGGTATCTGACGCCCCTGTGTTGGGCCGTCAGATGGCTGTGACGGTCCAGCCTTAGACCGTTAGAGCCTGTGACGCGTCTAGAGTAGACCGTCAGGCTCAGGGTTGCCCCGGGTGGTTTACAACCCCGTTTCTTTTCCGACCGTGGTCACCATGCGACAGTGCTGGTGCGTGGGACGGTCCCCGTACGTCATCGGATGCGGACATTATTTTCCGTTGACTTGAGAGTCTACTCCTTTAGTGACCCTCCACTAGTCGTAGCCCACCAGTACGCGTGTGCTGGTCTCACCCGGGAGTAGGTGTACGGGCTTACCCTGAGGACGGGTTTTAGACTTGTTACCGTCGGGCCCCGCGTCTAGCAACCAGAGTCCGACTGAGGGGAAAACTAGTTAGAGGCCAGGCCAGGGGCGGATGGCCTGTGTGTGCACACGTGGTTGGGGGCAGTTGGACCCACGCTGACGGGCGTGACCCCAGCTAGTCACTTGCTTTGTGGTTACTTGTACGGTGTCTCAGTTCCCGCTGGGCCGGAGGGAGACACTTGAGACGTGGACTAAGTCGTCAGTGGACGCATCCGGTCTTGCTTCTAGTGGGAGGTACTCCTATCGAGTTCGGAGTGACAGACTGTCAGTCGTGCGACTTTGACCTTCGGGTTTTGTCGTGTTGACCGTGGTGTTCCGGTCGTTCCACCGTGGCACGTGTGTCGGTTTTCGTGCCGTGAGATCGATGTTTTATAGATTGCAGGGCTTCCCTTTCCGAGGTACTCGCTTACTGCTAGCGTAGCGATTTTCTTGTTTGCGAGGTAGGGTTCGAGTGATCACTACTGAGTCTTGTTCCGAGACTCATTCCCTGTGTGTTTTCACCGTGTTTCAGGTGAGTCGCGGCCTCAGGGGAGCGCGTCTGAGGCTCAGCGTGGTTCAGGTGCCCAGCGTTAGTGCCAGATGTCAGAGCCGGGGTATGTCCCGTGTAGCTGTACTTTTCTTTCTTGTCTCTGTACTAGTTGTGGACTACTACTGTTGTTATTTTATTGTTATCTTGTGGACCATGTATCATGTAAAATGTTAATTTATTTCCTACTTAATTATATAACTGTTTAATTTCTGTAATTATTTGTGATACTTGTGTAGTCTTTACACCATCCTTTTAACCCTTCCGAGTCTTCAGACTCGTGGGTGGCGGTGCAAGTCTCGAGTTATCGGACCTTCCCGGTAATCGGATTCTCAGGTCGTTACAGCTGGTATCAGAACAACGGTTGTGGGATTATACGAGAATCACAAGTAATTGTAGTGGTCCACTAGTCCACAACGATGATGTACATGTGACGCTGGCATCAGGCATCGTGTGTTTTCTTAACCTTGCTATTCTGTGTTTCCTATCTTTTTCTTCAGGAGCGAGCATGGCGTCGACGCGGGGCACTTGCTCTCGGCAGGGTTAGTCGGCTGGAGGTCAGGAGATCCAGCAGGAGCAGGAGGAGCATAGTAGAGCGCCACCAGCGTCCACCGAGGCAGCGGATGCTGCGAGGTTTCCGGGGGCCGAGGATTTCTTTCGTGGCATGTACCAGCTTATGTCGCAGTAGTTCGGCGGAGAGGCCTGTGAGGGATCATCGACCAGGGGTGGGCCAGGCCGAGCAGTGAGGGATTTCATGCAGTTCCATCCACCTTACTACGGCGGTCAGCCAGATCCTGATGTGGCTCGAAGTTGGCTCGACGAGATGGAGTGGGTATTCAGTTCCGCGCGGAGTGCTGCGGAGGACAGAGTGATGTTGGCCTATAACTAGTTATAGGGTACGGCTCAGGAGTGGTGGTCTTCCGAGTGGAAGACGTCTTTCCAGCTTTGTCTACTTGAGCAGATTACGTGGAGTGACTTTGTCAGTGCTTTCGAGCGTACCTACTGTCCAGAGTATATTGCTACGCAGCTGATGCGTCAGTTTTTGGAGCTGGTTCAGGGCGACATATCCGTGTTGTAGTACAGGGCCGATTTGTGATGCTGGGTCGGTATGCACCTCATATCATGGAGCGTGAGAGGGTGAAGACCACACAGTTCGTTCAGGGCTTGAGACAGGAGCTGAGGCACCATCTGATCGCGAATGCGGCCACAGATCTGGAGACAACGTCTCGTGTTGCGGCTCGTGGAAGGTACCGTTCAGAATTTGGGTTGTACGGCTCGGGTTTTGTTCGATTCTGGCGCGTCTCATTCGTTTATTTAGGAGGATTTCGCGATGAGTATTGAGGAGCCGGTGACCCAGGTGTCTTGTGATTTGGCAGTGAAGTTGCCTTCGGGTGATTTTATGATCACTCTGTATTGCTTCGATGAGGTTCCTGTGTGGGTGGAAGGGCGGAGTTTACCGGCTAGGCTCTATGTGTTGCCGCTTCAGGACTTTGATGTGATTTTGGGCATGGATTGACTTGAGGCACATCATGCGTTGGTGGATTGCGGCTCGAAGAGGGTTTATTTACGACGACTTCACGGACCCACCTTCTATTTCCAAGGTATCAGGTCTTCCTCTTCCCGCTTTCTTATTTCTGCGATTCGAGCTCGTCGTTTGCTTGATGCGGGTTGTCAGGGTTTTCTCGCCTCCGTGGTTGTGGCAGACCGGATGGAGCCGGATGTCGAGGACATTCCGGTGGGGTGCGAGTTTCCCGATATTTTCCCGGAGGACTTACCTGGATTGCCTCCCCAGCGGGAGATTGATTTCGTGATCGAGATTGTGCCTGGTACGGGACCCTTGGCGAAGGCTTTCTACCCTATGGCCCCTGCTGAGCTGAGGGAGTTGAGAGCGCAGTTGCAGGAACTGTTGGCCAAGGGGTACATTCGTCCTAGCTTTTCCCCTTGGGGTGCGCCCATGTTGTTCGTGAAGAAGAAGGACGGTAGTTTACGGTTGTGCATCGACTACCGGCAGCTGAATGAGGTGACCATTAAGAACAAGTATCCGTTGCCGCGGATGGATGATTTGTTCGACCAGCTTTAGTCTGCTCGAGTGTTCTCGCGGATTGATTTGCTGTCCGGTTACTATCAGCTGAGAATTCGCGAGTCCAATGTGGAGAAGACTGCATTCTGTACGAGGTACGGGCATTATGAGTTCTTGGTGATGCCGTTCGGGCTCACCAATGCCCCCGTAGCCTTCATGGACTTGATGCAGAAGGTGTTTCGTCCCTATCTGGACCAGTTCGTGGTCATATTTGTGGACGACATCCTTGTTTATTCGCGGTCTGCCGAGGAGCATGCGTACCATTTGGGTGTGGTGCTGCAGACGTTGCGAGATCACCAGTTGTATGCGAAGCTCAGTAAGTGCGAGTTCTGGCTTCGTGAGGTGCACTTTTTAGGGCACGTGATCTCTGGTGATGATATTTCCGTGGACCCCGCCAAGGTCGAGATAGTAATGCAGTGGCCGAGGCTGAGGTCTGTGACGGAGATCCGGAGCTTCTTGGGGCTTGCGTGCTATTATCGGCGGTTTGTCTAGAATTTTTCTCGCATTGTGACCCCGATGACTAGACTTACGCAGAAGGATGTGCCTTTCGTCTGGTCTGAGGGGTGTGAGCAGAGTTTCAGGGAACTGAAGAGATTGCTCACCTCAGCTCCGGTGTTGGTTTTGCCTTCTCGATCGGGAGATTTTGTGGTGTGTATAGATGCTTCCGGGGTCAGATTGGGTGCTGTGTTGATGCAGCATGGTAGAGTGGTGGCTTATGCATCTCGGCAGCTGAAGCCCCACGAGGAGAATTGTAATATCCCAGACCTTTTGGATACCTCTTCGGGGGTCCCGGATCTGGTTTCTCAGAGTGTCCGACTCCGCTGTGTCTGAAATTTTGTTTCGGACATCTTTCGTGTTCGGATCGGCGCGATCCGGAGGCCCGGGAGAATTCCGCGGCGTTTCCGCGTGTGTCTTTCAATTCCCGGTGTGTGTTTCGGTAATTCCTTCGGAACCTCGTTGCGGGTGAACCGGGTCGTTCACCTAGGCGAGAGTGGTAGCGTTGCGATCGGTGCGTTCCGAGGAATGCAGAAATATAATTTTTGATTTTTTGGTATTTTTTAGAATTTCCAGATTTTCCTATAAATATCCTCTCTTTTCTCTCTCTCCCCCACCCTTCTTCTTCATCCTCTTCTTCTTCCTCCCACCGTGACCGCCCCCTCTCCCTCTCTCTCTCCCATTTCGACGCGGCGGGCCTCTCTCCGGCTATAGATGGCGGCGGGGCGATGGCGCGGCGACGTGTGCGGCGGCGAGGCGATCTTGTGGGCGTGCGATGTTCGTGGGAAGCGTGAAGGAGCGGGGTTTCCAAAAGCCTTCTTCGTGATTTGAACTCGATTCGGCGGAGCTTTCGCTCCATTGAGGTAGGGGGACGAATCCCTATGCTCATCCCGTCATCCCCCGCGTTTTGTAGGCCGAATGGGAGCCGAGAGGGGTGTCTTTGAGCGGGTTTTGGGCAAACGCATGATTTTGAGAGAGTTCGCCCGATCTATGGATTTGAGCCATGATTTCACGTTTTGATGGCTTAGAAGCATGCTAGGGGTCCCCAATGGTCTTCCCCTTTGATTTCCCCCTTTCCGGTGGAGGCACGGGGGCGTGGTCAATTTTTTTGGGCGTTTTCCGCCGTTTTGCCCTCGGGCGGGTGTGACGGTCCTTCCGGTGACCGTCAGGCTATGTAACGCGCCCAGGTGGGTGTGTTACAGCCCTGTGTTCAGCCCATTGGGGTCTGTGGGCTATGACGGTCCCACGATAGACCGCCACAGGTGCTATGACGCACCTGGGTTGGACCGTCAGGGACGTTCGACCATTGGCGTTCGACCGTTGGCTTTTGACCGTTGGTTTTGATCGTTGGGGGTCAAGGCATGTGACGCACCAGTCTTGGCGCGTCACAGCCTTGTGACGCCCCTGTGTGGGTGCGTTAGAGTGGACACATTCTCACATTATAACGCACCAGGCTTGGTCCGTTACAGCTTGTGATGCACCAGGCTAAGTGCTTTAGGGCCTGTGACGCACCGAGTGGCACGCGTCACAGTTTGTTTTCTACTTGTCTTGTGACACACCAGGGTAGGTGCGCCACAGACTGTAACGCACCAGGGTAGGTGCGTTACACGCTGTTTTGCATTGGGTGTCTGACGCCCCTGTGTTGGGCCGTCAGGTGACTGTGACTGTCTGGCCTAGACCGTCAGAGCCTGTGACGCTTCTAGAGTAGACCGTCAGGCTCAGGGGTGCCCCGGGTGGTTTGCAACCCCGTTTCTTTTCCGACCGTGGTCACCGTGCGATGATGCTGGTACGTGGGACGGTCCCCGTACGTCGTCGGATGCGGACATTATTTTCCGTTGACTTGAGAGTCTACTCCGTAGTGACCCTCCACTAGTCGTAGCCCGCTTACACGCGTGTGGTCCCACCAGGGAGTGGTGGAGAGGCTACCCTTAGAGACGGTTTGTGGACCAATTTCCATCGAGCCCCACGTCTTGCAGCCAGAGTCCGGCTGAGGGAAAAACCGGTCAGAGGGCCAGACCAGGGACGCTCGGTCTGTGTGTACACATGTGGTTGGAGGCGGTTGGACCCACGCTGATGAGCGTGACCCTAGCTAGTCACCCGTTTGTGGTTTCTTGTGCGGTGTTCGTGCCTTTGGTAGGAGCTACCACGTCAGGCAGTTCACCTGCGGTGCGGTGTAAGACGTCAGGGGACGCTATAGACTATGCTTCTAGTGGGAGGTACTCCTGTCGAGTCGGGAGTGACAGACTGTCAGTCTTTGCGACTTCGACCTTCGGGTTTTGTCATGTTGACCGTGGTGTTCCGGTAGTTCCACCGTGGCACGTGCGTCGACTTTCGTGCCGTGAGATCGGTGGTTTGTAGATTGCAGGGCTTCCCTTTTTGAGGTACTCACTTACTACTAGCGTAGCGGTTTCTCCATTTGCGAGGTAGGGTTCGAGTGATCCCTATTGAGTCTTGTTCCGAGACTCATTCCCTGCGTGTTTTCACCGTGTTTCAGGTGAGTCGTGGCCTCAAGGGAGCGCGTCTGAGGCTCAGCGTGGTTCAGGTGCCCAGCGTTAGTGCCAGAGGTCAGAGCCGGGTTATGCCCCGTGTAGCTGTACTTTTCTTTCTTGTCTCTGTACTAGTTGTGGACTACTGTTGTTGTTCTTTTATTATATCTTGTGGACCGTGTATCATGTAAACTGTTAATTTATTTCCTGCTTAATTATATAGCTGTTTAATTTCTGTAATTATTTGTGATACTTGTGTAGTCTCCACACCATCTTTTTAACCCTTTCGAGTCTTCGGACTCGTGGGTGGCGGTGCGAGTCTCGGGTTATCGGGCCTTCCCGATAATCAGATTCTCGAGTCGTTACAGCTGGTATCAGAGCAGCGGTTGTGGGATTATACGAGAATTATAAGTAATTATAGTGGTCCACTAGTCCACATCGATGATGTACAGTTGACGTTGGCATCGGGCATCGTGTGTTTTTCTTGACCTTGCTGTTCCCGTGTTTCCTGTCTTTTGCTTCAGGAGCGAGCATGGCGCCGAGGCGGAGCACTCGCTCTCAGCAGGGGTAGTCGGCTGGAGGTCAAGAGATCCAGCAGGGGGTTCAGCGAGATCAGGAGGAGCATAGTAGAGCGCCACCGGGGGCCACCGAGGCAGTGGATACTGCGAGGTTTCCGGGGGCCGAGGATTTGTTTCGTGGCATGTACCAGCTTATGTCTCAGCAGTTCGAGGGAGAGGCTGGTGAGGGCTCGTCGACCAGGGGTGGGCCAGGCCGGGCAGTGAGGGATTTCATGCAGTTTCATCCACCTTACTACGGCGATCATCCAGACCCTGATGTGGCTCGGAGTTGGCTCGACGAGATGGAGCGGGTGTTCAGATCTGCGCGGAGTACTGCGGAGGACAGAGTGATGTTGGCCTCCAACCAGTTGCCGGGTACGGCTTGGGACTGGTGGTCTTCCGAGTGGAAGACGTCTTTCCAGCTTTGTCTACTTGAGCAGATTGCATGGAGTGACTTTGTCAGTGCTTTCGAGCGTACCTACTGTCCAGAGTATATCGCTACGCAGCGGATGCGTGAGTTTCTGGAGCTGGTTCAGGGCGAAATGTCCGTGTTGTAGTACAGGGCCCGATTTGTTGAGCTGGGTCGGTATGCATCTCATATCATGGAGCATGAGAGGGTGAAGACCGCACAGTTCGTACAGGGCTTGAGGCAGGAGCTGAGGCACCTTTTGATCGCGAATGTGGCCACTGATCTGGAGACAACGTCTCGTATTGCGGCTTCTTTGGAGATGGATATGCAGATGACTCAAGGACCGATCAGCCAGGGGCAGTCTTTATCGGGTCGTAGCCAGCAGTCGGCTACCCAGCAGCAGGGTTCCTTTCAGCATGCGTCAGGTGATTCAGGAGCACCGGCACCGACAGCGTCGGCGACATGATCTGCGTCTTTTGGCTCGAAGGTCAAGAAGTTCTTCAAGAAGGGGTTCGGTAAGAAGAAGCCCAAGGATCAGAGGTAGGCATCATCGGGCAGTGTACAGCAGCCGATTCCGTTTCAGCGTCAGGGATCAGTGGGTGGATCGCGAGGACCGTGTCCACGGTGTAGTGAGTACAACCCAGGCAGGCAGTGCACAGCGCCGATAGTTTGTTTCCGGTGTGACCAGCCAGGGCATATGGCGCGTGACTGTCCTTAGAGGCAGCAGCAATAGCAGTTTCCTCAGCAGCAGCAGGTTCCTCAGCAGCAGAGGCAGCAGTAGGGACAGTATCTGCCACTACCCAGGTCAGCTAGTATGGGGGGCAGGCAGAGAGCTCGAGGCCAGATCACACACATGACCAGGGCAGAGGCTGTGGCGTCGCAGCTCGTGGAAGATACCGTTCGGATTTTGTGTTGTGCGACTCGGGTTTTGTTCGATTCTGGCGCGTCTCATTCGTTTGTTTCGGGGGATTTCGCGCTGAGTATTGAGGAGTTGGTGACCCAGTTGTCCTGTGATTTGGCAGTGGAGTTACCTTCGGGTGATTTTATGATCACTCCGTATTGTTTCAATGAGGTTCCTATGTGGGTGGAAGGGCAGAGTTTGCCGACTAGGCTCTATGCGTTGTCGCTTCAGGACTTTGATGTGATTTTGGGCGTAGATTGGCTCGAGGCACATCACGTGTTGGTGGATTGCGGCTCGAAGAGGGTTTATTTCCGGCGACTTCACGGACCCACCTTCTATTTCCAAGGTATCAGGTCTTCCTCTTCCCGCTTTCTCATTTCTGCGATTCGAGCTCGTCGTTTGCTTGATGCAGGTTGTCAGGGTTTTCTCGCCTCTGTGGTTGTGACTGACCGAATGGAGTCGGATGTCGAGGACATTCCGGTGGTGTGTGAGTTTCCCGATGTTTTTTCGGAGGACTTACCTGGATTGCCTCCCTAACGGGAGATTGATTTCGTTATCGAGGTTGTGCCGGGTACAGGATCTTTGGCAAAGGCTCCCTACCGTATGGCCCCCGCTGAGTTGAGGGAGTTGAGGGCGCAGTTACAGGAGCTGCTGACCAAGGGGTATATTCATCCTAGCTTTTCCCCTTGGGGTGCGCCCGTGTTGTTCGTGAAGAAGAAGGACGGTAGCTTGCGGTTGTGCATTGACTACCGGCAGCTGAATGAGGTGACCATCAAGAACAAGTATCCGTTGCCGCGGATCGATGACTTGTTTGACCAGCTTCAGTCTGCGCGAGTGTTCTCGTGGATTGATTTGCGGTCCGGTTACTATCAGCTGAGGATTCGCGAGTCCAATGTGGAGAAGACTACGTTCAGTACGAGGTACGGGCATTATGAGTTTCTGGTGATGCCGTTCGGGCTCACCAATGCCCTGCAGCCTTCATGGACTTGATGCAGAGGGTGTTTCGTCCGTATCTGGACCAGTTCGTGGTCATATTTGTGGACGACATCCTTGTTTATTTGCGGTCTACCGAGGAGCACGCGTACCATTTGGGTGTGGTGCTACAGACGTTGCGAGATCACCAGTTGTATGCGACGCTCAGTAAGTGCGAGTTCTGGCTTCGTGAGGTGCATTTTTTAGGGCACGTGATTTCTGGTGATGGTATTTCCGTGGACCCCGCCAAGGTCGAGGTAGTAATGCAGTGGCCGAGGTCGAGGTCTGTGACGGAGATCCGGAGTTTCTTGGGGCTTGTGGGCTATTATCGTCGGTTTATCGAGGATTTTTCTCGCATTACGGCCCCGATGACTAGACTTACGCGGAAGGATGTGCCTTTCGTCTGGTCTGAGGGGTATGAGCATAGTTTCAGGGAACTGAAGAGATTACTCACCTCGGCTCCGGTGTTGGTTTTACCTTCTGGATCGGGAGATTTTGTGGTGTGTACAGATGCTTCCGGGGTCGGATTGGGTGCTGTGTTGATGCAGCATGGTAGAGTGGTAGCTTATGCATCTCGACAGCTGAAGCCCCACGAGGAGAACTACCCTACCCATGACCTGGAGCTGGCGACTGTGATCTTCGCGCTGAAGATCTGGAGGCATTATCTGTACGGCAAGAGGTTCGAGGTGTTCACTGACCATCAGAGTTTGCGATATGTGTTCACGCAGAGGGACCTTAACCTCAGGCAGAGGCGTTGGATGGAATTCATGAAGGATTATGACTTCACCCTGTCTTATCATCCGGGCATGATGAATGTCGTCGCCGATGCTTTGAGTTCGAAGGTCACGGTCAGTGCCTTGATGTTGAGGAAGTGGAGGCTCTGGGAACAAGTGCTCGAAGTTTCATTCAGGCTCAAGATAGCCCAGGAGCCAGGGTTGGCAGTGCTTGCTAGTCTGACTGTCACCCCTGCCATCCGCCGTCAGGTGACAGAGGCTCAGCATGCGGACCCTGAGTTGCCCCAGATTTTGGCTTTGGCTGATGTGGAGCTCGGCGAGGACGGTGCCGTGAGGTTCCATGGTAGGCTGTACGTCCCAGCCGAGGAGCGGGTTCATGGTGCGGTGTTGCGCGAGGCTCATGGGAGCAGGTACACCGTACACCCGGGTGTAACGAAGATGTATCGGAACTTGCAGAGGCAGTTCTGGTGGCCTGGCATGAAGAGAGATGTCGCCGAGTTTGTGGCCAGGTGCCTCACCTGTCAGTAGGTGAAGGCGGAGCATCAGCGACCGGGAGGTACTCTCCAGCCCTTGGATGTTCCTGCATGAAAGTGGGACCACGTGACCACAGATTTCATGGTGGGATTACCGACGACTCTGAGCGGTCAGGATAGTATTTGGTTGCTGGTGGATAGGCTGACGAAGGTGACTCGGTTGTTACCGGTCAAAGTCAGCTGGAGCATGTCCAAGTTGGCTCGTCTTTATGTGGAGCGGATTGCCCCGTTGCATGGGATTCTCATTTCCATTGTGTCTGATCGGGATCCGCGCTTCACGTCTGGATTTTGGAGGAGTTTCCAGCGAGCTCTTGGCATGAATTTGGCTTTCAGCTCGGTGTATCATCCACAGTCAGATGGTCCGTTAGAGAGGACCATTCAGACTTTGGAGAACATGCTGAGATCCTGCTGCCTGCAGTGGCAGGGGAGTTGGATTCACCACCTACCGTTGGTGGAGTTTACCTACAACGACAGTAATCATTTGAGCATCGGCATGGCTCCTTATGAGGCGTTGTATGGGCGTCCGTGTCAGACTCCACTGGATTGGTTTGAGGTTGGTGAGCGTGTTTTGACGGGATCGGAGTTGGTGCAGCAATGCGTGGAGGTGGTGCACCTGGTTCGTCAGAACATGGTGGCGGCCCAGAGTCGGCAGAAGAGTTATGCTGACCGTAGGCGGCAGCCTCTCGCGTTCCCCGTGGGCGATCGCGTGTTCTTGAGAGTTTCTCCGATGAAGGGGGTGATGTGTTTTGGACGATGTGGGAAGCTGAGTCCCCGCTATATTGGTCCTTTGCACATTGTGGAACGCATCGGTGAGTTAGCTTATCGGTTGCAGTTACCCCCTGAGTTGGCGTCGGTGCATGACGTGTTCCACGTCTCGATGTTGGGGAAGTATATGTCCGATGACTCTCATGTACTCGAAGATTCTGTTTGGCCCGAGGTGACTCCAGATCTTTCTCTTCTAGAGTTTCCGGTCCGCGTGGAGGATAGGCGAGAGCAACGCCTGCGGAACAAGGTCATCCCCTTGGTTAAGGTGGTGTGGCAGCGGCACTCTGGTGGTGAGGCTTCTTGGGAGTGTGAGGACGAGATGCGTCAGCAGTTCCCTTACCTGTTTGAGTGAGTCTTCCTCTTCTTTCCACATAGGTTATTCTCAATTTCGAGGACGAAATTCCTTAAAGGGGGAGGGCTGTAATATCTTGGAACTTTTGGATCCCTCTTTGTGGGTCTCGGATCTGATTTCTCGGAGTGTCCGACTCTGCTGTGTCTGAAATTTTGTTTCGGACATCTTTTGTGTTCGGATCGGCGCGATCTGGAGTTGTTTCGGAGGCCCAGGAGCGTTCTGCGGCTTTTCCGCATGTGTTTTTTGATTCCCGGTGTGTGTTTCGGTAATTCCTTCGGAACCTCGTTGCGGGTGAACCGGGTCGTTCACCTAGGCGAGAGTGGTACCGTTACGATCGGTGCGTTCCGAGGATCGGGGAAATGTAATTTTTGATTTTTTGGTATTTTTTAGAATTTCTGGATTTTCCTATAAATACCCTCTCTTTTCTCTCTCTCCCCCACCCTTCTTCTTCATCCTCTTCTTCTTCCTCCCACCGTGACCGCCCCCCCCTCTCTCTCCCATTTCGACGCGGCGGGCCTCTCTCCGGCTGCAGACGGCGACGGGGCGACGGCGCGGAGACAAGGGCGGCGGCGAGGCGATCTCGTGGGCGTGCGGTGTTCGTGGGAAGCGTGAAGGAGCGGGGTTTCCAAAAACATTCTTCGTGATTTGAACTCGATTCGGCGGAGCTTTCTCTCCATTGAGGTAGGGGGATGAATCCCTATGCTCATCTCATCATCCCCCGCGTTTTGTAGGCCGAATGGGAGTCGAGAGGGATGTCTTTGAGCGGGTTTGGGCAAAAGCATGATTTTGGGAGAGTTCGCCCGATCTATGGATTTGAGCCATGATTTCACGTTTTGATGGCTTAGAAGCATGCTAGGGGTCCCCAGGGGTCTTCCCCTTTGATGTCCCTCTCTCCGGTGGAGGCACGGGGGCGTGGTCAGTTTTTTTGGGCGTTTTCTGCCGTTTCGTCCTCGGGCGGGTTTGGCGGTCCTTCCAGTGACCGTCACGCTATGTAACACGCCCAGGTGGGTGCGTTACAGCCCTGTGTTCAACCCATTGGGGTCTATGGGCTGTGACGGTCCCACGATAGACCGCCACAGGTGCTGTGACGCACCTGGGTTGGACCGTTGGGGACGTTCGACCGTTGGCTTTCGACCGTTGGCTTTCGACCGTTGGGGGTCAAGGCATGTGACGCACCAGTCTTGGCGTGTCACAGCCTTGTGACGGCCCTGTGTGGGTGCGTTAGAGTGGACGCATTCCCACACTGTAACGCACCAAGCTTGGTCCGTTACATCCTGTGACGCACCAGGCTAAGTGCGTTAGGGCCTGTGATGCACCTGTTGACACCCGTTTTATGCCGATAAGTTGAGTCGTTTCTCTTACCCCTTTTTGTTGATGCCTCGAATTGCCCATCACTCGTTGGGGCTGTTTTCAAGTATATTTTTGGGCCAGTTTTATGTGTGACCTCCCTCCTTGGTGGAGTCCGTATCGATTCGGGGCTTAATGGGCCTTGGTTTTTGGTTGATTTAACATGTTTATGAAAATCAAGTGTCCAAGTGCATGTACGGTTCAACATCAACCGTTCAATACTGGGGCGGTTAGATATAGACCGTTCATACATTTTTGGTTGATTTCTGAGGATTTTCTGAATTTTCACCGACAGGATGTTGTGCGGCCCCATTAGGCTCGTTCGACTCAATGAACGGGCTGATTCCAACGGCCTATATCTCAGAGTCCTACGCTTGACAATTTTCTCAGATAATTATCCAAGTAATTGAATTATCACCGACAAGGCTAGAACGGTTTCTTGTTGGCCGTGCTACGTTTGAACGGTCTCAATAGAGCCGTGCATCTTTGAGGGTCCGACGGCGGGCGTTTCGGTCAGTTCGAGGGATAGTTGGTATTATTTACTGATATATTTGAATTTCCACCGACATGTATGGACGGTTAGTATATAACCGCCCACCTGGTTGAGCGGTCTATCGTAAGACCGTTCATCCCGTCGATTGCTGAATTTTAACAGATTTTAATCCTTTTATCCATGGTTTTATCCCCAACTTATTTTATCAATATCTCTGTGGATAATCAACCATTTTAGCTGCCGTTTCGACTGGATGAGAGATAATTCTATTATCTACGATTTATCTTCAATAATCTCGTCCCGAAAATGGCTCTAAACCCTAGTTTCGGGGCTGACTTTCTAGGCTCTATAAATAGACCCTAAAGGCCGGACTTAAAAAGGGGGAGATCTTGATCGACGGTGAAACCTTGCCGCACTTTTGAGCGACCTAGCACCAAGGAGGGAGGCTCTCTATGTCCCTACGAGCCCCCGGTCCAGGGAGTAGTCCACGTTTTGAGTCATTTGTGTTTTCTTATAGTTTTCGTCGTGTCCCTTGCATGCATTGCTTTCTCCCCACGCCCCCCTTTGTTTTCATCATCATGCACACCTCCACCTATGTTTTTGTCACCCTAGGGGTTTAAAACCCCCCGGGTATCCCCCTTTCCATTGGTTTATATTTATTTCTTCATATACGGACATTTATTACACCATTCAGTCCTGATCTAGGTGTTCTTCATGTGTCTTCATGTTATTTTGCAGGTCAGCACTTCATCAGCACGAGGCCCATCCCCTCTGGTCGGCTGGAGAGGGTGGATGTGAACCCTTTAGCAACTTCTGGCGTGGTGGACTCGAGCGATTCTTGACTGACCGTTCAAGAAGATGTGCGGCCCTTTCTGTACCGCCCTTCTTCTTCCTGCGGTCTACTTTAGGCCGTCCATCATCTAGGAGTGCTTCCTCCCGCATGTTATGTAGCACCCATAGGCGGCCTATCGTAAGACCGCGCGTCCTATAAGCGGTTTCTCATGGACCGTGCATCTTCCCAGTGCTTCAGCTAGGCGAGTGTCTCCCCTTCTTATCCAAAGCACGGCGTGTCCATCACGTTCAGCGCTTTGGTGGCGATCACGGTTACTTTCATTCTCCTTTCTCCTCTTGTTATTCCTCACTTGCTCATTGTCTTGTTAATCTACCCATAGCATATCTTCCATCAAGTAAAGAGGAGAAAAATATATCTACAGCACCGAGTGGCACGCGTCACAGTTTGTTTTCCACTTGACTTGTGACACACCAGGGTAGGTGCGTCATAGACTGTAACGCACCAGGGCAGGTGCGTTACACGCTGTTTTACATTGGGTGTCTGACGCGCCTATGTTGGGCCGTCAGGTGACTGTGACGGTCCGGCCTAGACCGTCAGAGCATGTGACGCGTCTAGAGTAGACCGTCAGGCTCTGGGGTGTCCCGGGTGGTTTGCAACCCCGTTTCTTTTCCGACCGTGGTCACCGTGCGACGGTGCTGGTACGTGGGACGGTCCCCGTACGTCGTCGGATGCGGACGTTGTTTTCCGTTGACTTGAGAGTCTACTCCGTAGTGACCCTCCACTAGTCGTAGCCTGCTTACACGCGTGTGGTCCCACCAGGGAGTGGTGGAGAGGCTACCCTTAGAGACTGATGTGACACAACCTAAGACTTAGGCAAACAAGCACATTCACAATCAAAACGGGCCAATTTGGGCCGCCGCTCTCTCGTCGCTCACCCAAGCCCGGGGTAACTTGGCAATGCCAAGGTGAGGTTGAGGGGTTGGGCCCTTGCTGGTAGAGGGCCAGCAAGGCCAATATGTGATTCCCAATGGGTGTGGAAGCCCAATTCAATGGGGCCGACGAAGTGCCGAAGGCACCGGTTGCACTTTTCCCACGGTGATCACTCAAGGCAATGGGGCTTGAGGATCGAGCTCTCACTCGCATAACCAGCGGAACTAGAACTTATATTAAAAGACAAGCACTAATGGAGTGAGGTGTGAGCACTTACTCGACCGGTTTGAAGAAACCGATCCCGCTCGGAGACGAGGGCGAGCGGGGAGGCGAGTGGATCCCCACACGCCTCGGCGGTGTCGCTTGACCTGCCCAAAGAAGTTACAACACTACACCTCTCGCAGGAGGGGGGCCTTGGGGTGTGAGTTAATGATATTACAATCAATACTACCTCCACACAGGGAGGGGCCTTCAGTCGGCCAAGAGGGGAGGGGGAAACTAGGACCAAAAGCGATAAGAAGTTGGGAAGCCGAATCTGCCTGCTGTCTGGGAGGGAGGACTGACAGTCGAAGTTGGCACTGCAGAAGTTGATACAGAATTTTGCTGATGGCGAGACCAGGGGGGAACTCTTCGTGACTGGCACTGGAATACCTCAGAATTTTTTAAATTTCTTCTGGTACCACTGCTGACCGGGGTGGAGCTTCGAACAGAGTGGCAAGTTCTGAAACTGGCAGCTTCAGATTTCCAACCGCATGTTGCAGAGAATGCTCCGATGGCTCCCGGACTCCGAATCGAGAACCGCCAGAGTTGTTGGAATCGTGGACGAGTCTTCTTCACAGCAAAACTGACGGGAATGCTAAAAGATGCCAGAGAAGACCTAGAGGCTATGAACAAGGATGACTGGTCGGGGTAGACTGTGGGGTAGCAGATCCGTGCAGCAGAGGGAGAAAATTGATAACTTCTTCTACTGGATGCCGAACGGAGTTCCGCTTCTTGATTCTGAAAGTAGATAGGGCGATGAAGAACTTTTTAGAAGAGCTTGTGGCCTGAATCTTCCAAAGTTCATTGTGGCAGAGATTCTGCTACGGATCAGGTGCTCAGCAGGGGTAGCTCTGTTCAGTTGTGGGAGAACGGATCTCCCGGTCAGCTCGGAGCTCGGAAGGGGACGAGACCACCGCCGTTGCGAAGAAGACAGGTAGACGCTTCCGTGGATACCTCTTGGGCCTTCAGATTCTCTGGGATGTGGTCGGGGTCGCCTCTTCAAACTGCTACTCTTCTGCTGCCAGCGAACTGAAAACTGGAGGTTGAAGATGGTGGGGGGGAAATGGGGTATATGGGAGGAGAAATGGAGGTGGATGAGTGTGGGAAGAGCCCTGGCTGTGTGGGGGTCTAGGAGGGGGTGTTACAAGGTGTGGATGAGGGAGAATGGGGTCTAGAAGGTGGTGTTTGCAGTGGGTGAGAGGGGAGCTATGAATTTGGGATGGGTGGGGAAGAGAGAAGGAGAGATCTTTCTCCAAAATTTGAAAATGGACTAATGTGGTTAATGGGGCTTTGGGGATGGGAAGAGTTGTGTTGGGGAAGGGAAGGGGTGCTTGGGGTAGTGGGAAGGGTGCTTGGGGAAGTGGGTGGGGTAGTTGGGGGTTGGGAGGTGGAGCTAGGATTGGTGGAAGCTCTCTTGGGACTAGGGGGTGGAGTAATGGGGTGTGTGGGGAAGGGGAGTGGCCTTTAATGGGGGTAGGTGGGAGAGTGGTGGTTGGGAAGGGAGGAGAGAGAAAATTTTTAAAATTGGGTGTGGAGGAGAGAGAAAGTGGAGTGAAAAAGAGAGATTAAGAGAGGGAAGGGTGGGGAATCTCTCCCCTAGGGTCTCTCACCCAAAAAATAGAATCTCTCCACTAGATAAGAAGTGTAAACTCTCAAAATGGCAAGTTTTTCATTCATTGATTCATTAAGTTGGAATGGGGGGAATGGGGTCCTATATATAGGAAACCCACATTTCTACAAAAGTCCCTGACAATTGACTCAATGACAAATAACCGAGGGGGTAGGGGAGAGCCCTTGGGCCAAGCCCAATGAATTGGGCCCAATAGCTAACTAGACAACCTGATGACACTCAAACTTAGGGAAATGAACACAAGACCTCGGAACATGACTCAAATAAAAGGGAAAATACATCAAATGACTCAAATAAAAATTACATAGGACTCAAAATTAAATGACTAGAACATTCCGGATGCAACCGGGGCGAGGAGACGAGCTGTGAACGTGGGCATGGGAGGTGATGTCCCCATCATACTCTCGGGGTGCGGAGAACTCGACTCCGTCGAGTAAGTGTCCTTCCCTCTTCGGAGGGTGTAGAAGTGGTACTTCCCTCAAGTCTTCCGAACGAGACCGATCTATCCACCTGCCGAGATAGCGCTCGTATACCTTGCTCCTGGTGGTAGTGACATGTTCATCCAATATTCGTTCAATGTGCTCACGCTGGGCTCTCTTGGCTGGTGGACTCTCCTCACGGGTGGGTGCTCTCTCAACAGAGGGAATAGGCTCAATATCCTCACTAGGTATCACCGTGGGTCCCTTATATGGCACTAGGTCGACGACATTGAATGTGGGACTTATTCCATACTCCTCAGGGAGATCTAACTCGTAGGCATTTGCACCAATGCGCCTGAAGACCTGGAAGGGACCAGCCCCACGTGGCCTCAGTTTAGAGTTGGCTCCCGGGGAGAGCCTCTCCGTCCTTACCATCACAAAGTCACCCTCATGAAATTCTTGGTGACGCCGATGAGAGTCGGCCCGCCTCTTATAAGCCTCATTCTTTTTGCTTATGTACTTGCAAAGGCTTTCATGCAATTTTGTGAATGTTGACATTCTAGGGGTGATGGGTGGACCTGGGCAACCAAAAGTAGACCAATCATGCTTTGATGCCAAGAAGACTTTGATGGATTTTGGAGGGCCGGGGCAACCATGTGTGGACTTATCATGCAATGTTGTCATGTAGACTTTGGTGGGCCTAGATGGGCCGGGGCACCCGTAGGTGAACCTATCATGCAAAGTGGTGATGAATGTAGGGGGACCTGGACATCCGTAGATGCTTTTGACATGCTTAAGACCCATGATAAATGAAGGTGGACCAATACATCCGAATATGGGCCACTCATGCTTTCTACTTGACATGTGGGTGGTATGAATGAATGGACCCAACATAGTGTTCATGCCAAGTGGTGTGGTAGGCCTAGACACATGCATGTTTTTCCTAAGGGTGACTTCCATGTGTATAGGTGTGGGACAACCTTTGAACTCCTATTGGAAAGGATCGAACGGATCTAAGAATGTGGTCATCATGGGATGGAGCACAACCTCATTACCTAGGGAAATGTGGCCCAAGGTCATGGCTCCCAAGGTGTAACCCGGGTCATAGATGAGGTGTGTTTGGCCCAATATGGTGGGTGAGGGTAGGAAAGGGTGGGTGGTTGGTAAGATGGTTGGGTCATATGAGTCCCTTGACTCCCATTGGAATGGATCATATGGATCATAAAATGGGTCACCTAGGGGGAGGAACTCCATGTCCTCAAGATCCTTAAAAGGTGCTAAGTCATCCTTCTCCATTATAGTTGGGCCAATGTTCTTGACAAGTGAGTTGGCCATGAGTGGAGGGCTTGGCTTTCTACCCGAGATAAGAAGCTCTAAATCGAGAAGAAGGTTGGGCTCATCGGGTGTAGGGAGGAATAGAAGGAGGTCGCTAGTGTAGCAACCAATGGTGCAAACCGAGGTGATAGACCCTATGCATAGGTGTAGGAGGCTAAGGCTCCTAGGTTGTTCGACCATAGGGGTCAACATGCTAGTCATCTCTACTTGCCATGCTATGCCCTTGAGGAGGTCCTCTAAGGTCTCCACTTGATAGGATGCTTGGATTGTAGTGTGATAGGAGAAGAAGGGCACTATGGGAAGGTCTCGTTCTATGGGAGGGAAAACATGGGCCGGGGTCTCTCGAATTGGGCTCTCCTTTAGCCAACTAACAATGGGTTATCCTAAGATGAGCTCCGCCTCAACTAGAGAGGGTGGTGTAAGGTAAAGACCATCGTGTGAGGTTCCTTCTTCAGCTTGGACTTGGGTTTCCTCCAAAGTGGGTGGTGGGTTTGGAGTGCTCATAACTATTGGATTGGGTAAGAGTTCTGCTACCAAGGAGGTGAGAGAGTCTTTTGGGGTGATGAGGGTTTGTGTGTGGTGTTCCCAGGGTAGAGGGTAAAGGGAAACTTGGATTGGGATTGGTAGGATGTGGTTTGGGAGTGAAAGTAGTGGAGGTCTAGGTTGGGGTAGGATGGGGTTTGGAAGTGGAAGGTGGGTTGGGTGACAGGATTTGGGTTAGGTGGTGGTGGCCGTCATGGTTCTAGGTGGAGGGATGGACACGGGGTCTACTTGGGTTTGAATGGTGAGATAGGGTGAGTGGTGGTCCTTTTTGGGGAAACCGGGTCGGTTAGGGGTCTCTTCCCCTTGGGATCGGCTGGTTGTGGAGGGGTGGTAGTGGGGGCCAATTGAGTTTGGATAGATAGGTTTACGGAAGGAGGTTTTGGTTGGAGTGTGGGGATCCTCATGGGATTTGGTGGAGAGGTGGTTGTTTGGTTTATTTGGGTCTTAAGGGAGAGCACTTGGTCGCGAAGTGTTGTTATGATGGTTGAGAGATGAATTGTTGGGGGTGGTGGGGGTGGAGACCAATGGTCGGTCTCAAGTTGGTCGGGTGGGGGTGGAGGAGTGGTAGTGCTCCTCGGGTTAGGGGTGCTTGAGTAGGAGGGGTGGAAATATTTGGGGATGTAGATCTTTCTAAGTTCTATCTTCATCTCTTCCCATGAGTGAATAGGTTCTTGTCTTCTAACCCTCCTTAAGCCCTCTATGTGTTCCCACTTACTCTTGGCTTGACCCCGAAGTCGTCCCTTGGCCTTTCGGACTCTCGCGCATCCATATACCCAAGTCTTTTCAAAGTACTTTTCTATGGTAGCCTCCCACCTAAGATAGTCACTAGAATGCGATCCATCAAAGGTAATATCCCTATCTAGGATGAAGTCCATGGGTGGTGAGTAGGCTAAGTAGGTGGCCATGATGATCGGGGGAATCAATGCAAGGGTCGGATTGATGATGACTCCAATGCAAGCATGCCCTAGGACTTGACTTGATAGAGATAAGTCAATGACTTGCTCTGATACCAATTGATGTGACACAACCTAAGACTTAGGCAAACAAGCACATTCACAATCAAAACGGGCCAATTTGGGCCGCCGCTCTCTCGTCGCTCACCCAAGCCCGGGGTAACTTGGCAATGCCAAGGTGAGGTTGAGGGGTTGGGCCCTTGCTGGTAGAGGGCCAGCAAGGCCAATATGTGATTCCCAATGGGTGTGGAAGCCCAATTCAATGGGGCCGACGAAATGCCGAAGGCACCGGTTGCACTTTTCCCACGGTGATCACTCAAGGCAATGGGGCTTGAGGATCGAGCTCTCACTCGCATAACCAGCGGAACTAGAACTTATATTGAAAGACAAGCACTAATGGAGTGAGGTGTGAGCACTTACTCGACCAGTTTGAAGAAACCGATCCCGCTCGGAGACGAGGGCGAGCGGGGAGGCGAGTGGATCCCCACACGCCGCGGCGGTGTCGCTTGACCTGCCCAAAGAAGTTACAACACTACACCTCTCGCAGGAGGGGGACCTTGGGGTGGGGGTTAATGATATTACAATCAATACTACCTCCACACAGGGAGGGGCCTTCAGACGGCCAAGCGGGGAGGGGGAAACTAGGACCAAAAGCGATAAGAAGTTGGGAAGCCGAATCTGCCTGCTGTCTGGGAGGGAGGACTGACAGTCGAAGTTGGCGCTACAGAAGTTGATACAGAATTTTTCTGATGGCGAGACTAGGGGGGAACTCTTCGTGACTGGTACTGGAACACCTCAGAATTTTTTTAATTTCTTCTGGTACCACTGCTGACCGGGGTGGAGCTTCGAACAGAGTGGCAAGTTCTGGGACTGGCAGCTTCAGATTTCCAACCGCATGTTGCAGAGAATGCTCCGATGGTTCCCGGACTCCGAATCGAGAACCGCCAGAGTTGTTGGAATCGTGGACGAGTCTTCTTCACAGAAAAACTGACGGAGATGCTAAAAGATGCCGGAGAAGACCTGGAGGCTATGAACAAGGATGACTGGTCGGGGTAGACTGTGGGGAAGCAGATCCGTGCAGCAGAGGTAGAAAATTGATAACTTCTTCTACTGGATGCCGAACGGAGTTCTGCTTCTTGATTCTGAAAGTAGACAGGGCGATGAAGAACTTTGTAGAAGAGCTTGTGGCCTGAATCTTCCAAAGTTCGTTGTGGCAGAGATTCTACTACGGATCAGGTGCTCAGCAGGGGCAGCACTGCGCAGTTGTGGGAGAACGGATCTCCCGGTCAGCTCGGAGCTCGAAAGGGGACGAGACCACCGCCATTGCGAAGAAGATAGGTAGACGCTTCCGTGGATACCTCTTGGGCCTTCAGATTCTCTGGGATGTGGTCGGGGTCGCCTCTGCAAACTGCTACTCTTCTGCTGCCAACGAACTGAAAACTGGAGGTTGAAGATGGTGGGGGGGAAATGGGGTATATGGGAGGGGAAATGGAGGTGGATGAGTGTGGGGAGAGCCCTGGCTGTGAGGGGGTCTAGGAGGGGGTGTTCCAAGGTGTGGATGAGGGAGAATGGGGTCTAGAAGGTGGTGTTTGCAGTGGGTGAGAGGGGAGCTACGAATTTGGGATGGGTGGGGAAGAGAGAAGGAGAGATCTTTCTCCAAAATTTGAAAATGAACTAATGTGGTTAATGGGGCTTTTGGGATGGGAAGAGTTGTGTTGGGGAAGGGAAGGGGTGCTTGGGGTAGTGGGAAGGGTGCTTGGGGAAGTGGGTGGGGTAGTTGGGGGTTGGGAGGTGGAGCTAGGATTGGTGGAAGCTCTCTTGGGACTAGGGGGTGGAGTAATGGGGTGTGTGGGGAAGGGGAGTGGCCTTTAATGGGGGTAGGTGGGAGAGTGGTGGTTGGGAAGGGAGGAGAGAGAAAATTTTTGAAATTGGGTGTGGAGGAGAGAGAAAGTGGAGTGAAAAAGAGAGATTAAGAGAGGGAAGGGTGGGGAATCTCTCCCCTAGGGTCTCTCACCCAAAAAATGGAATCTCTCCACTAGATAAGAAGTGTAAAATCTCAAAATGGCAAGTTTTTCATTCATTGATTCATTAAGTTGGAATGGGGGAAATGGGGTCCTATATATAGGAAACCCACATTTCTATAAAAGTCCCTGACAATTGACTCAATGACAAATAACCGAGGGGGTAGGGGAGAGCCCTTGGGCCAAGCCCAATGAATTGGGACCAATAGCTAACTAGACAACCTGATGACACTCAAACTTAGGGAAATGAACACAAGACCTAGGAACATGACTCAAATAAAAGGGAAAATACATCAAATGACTCAAATAAAAATTACATAGGACTCAAAATTAAATGACTAGAACATTCCGGATGCAACCGGGGCGAGGAGACGAGCTGTGAACGTGGGCATGGGAGGTGATGTCCCCATCAGAGACGGTTTGTGGACCAGTTTCCGTCGGGCCCCACGTCTTACAGCTAGAGTCCGGCTGAGGGGAAAATCGATCAGAGGACCAGACCAGGGACGCGCGGTCTGTGTGTGCACACGTGGTTGGGGGCGGTTGGACCCACGCTGACGTGCGTGACCCCAGCTAGTCACTCGTTTGTAGTTTCTTGTGCGGTGTTCGTGCCTTTGGTAGGAGCTACCACGTCAGGCAGTTCACCTGCGATGCGGTGTAAGACGTCAGGGGAAGCTACCGATTGTGCTTCTAGTGAGAGGTACTCCTGTTGAGTCGGGAGTGACAGACTGTCAGTCTTTGCGACTTCGACCTTCGGGTTTTGTCGTGTTGACCGTGGTGTTCCGGTAGTTCCACCGTGGCATGTGCGTCGACTTTCATGCCGTGAGATCGGTGTTTTGTAGATTACAGGGCTTCCCTTTTTGAGGTACTCGTTTACTGCTAGCGTAGCGGTTTCTCCGTTTGCGAGGTAGGGTTCGAGTGTTCCCCACTGAGTCTTGTTCCGAGACTCATTCCCTGCGTGTTTTCACCGTGTTTCAGGTGAGTCCCTGCCTCAGGGGAGCGCGTCTGAGGCTCAGCGTGGTTCAAGTGCCCATAGTTAGTGCCAGAGGTCAGAGCCGGGGTATGCCCCGTGTAGCTGTACTTTTCTTTCTTGTCTCTGTACTAGTTGTGGACTACTGCTGTTGTTCTTTTATTATATCTTGTGGACCGTGTATCATGTAAATTGTTAATTTATTTCTTGCTTAATTATATAGCTGTTTAATTTCTACAATTATTTGTGATACTTGTGTAGTCTCCACACCATCCTTTTAACCCTTCCGAGTCTTCGGACTCGTGGGTGGCGGTGCGAGTCTCGGGTTATCGGGCCTTCCCGGTAATCGGATTCTTGGGTCGTTACAAGAACTACCCTACCTATGACCTGGAGTTGGCGGCTGTGATCTTCGCGCTGAAGATATGGATGCATTATCTGTACGGTGAGAGGTTCGAGGTGTTCACTGACCATCAGAGTTTGAGGTATCTGTTCACGAAGAGGGACCTTAACCTCAGGCAGAGGCGTTGGATGGAGTTCATGAAGGATTATGACTTCACCCTGTCTTATCATCCGGGCAGGATGAATGTCGTCGCCGATGCTTTGAGTCTGAAGGTCGCGGTCAGTGCCTTGATGTTGAGGAAGTGGAGGCTCTGGGAACCGATGCCCCAAGTTTCATTCAGGATCAAGATTCCCTAGGAGCCAGGGTTAGCGGTGCTTGCAAGTCTGACTGTCACGCCTGCTATCCGTCGTCAGGTGATAGAGGCTCAGCATGCAGACCCTGAGTTACCCCGAATTTTGGCTTTGGCTGATGTGGAGCTCGGCGAGGACGGTGCTGTGAGGTTCCGTGGTAGGCTGTACCTCCCAGCCGAGGGGCATGTTCGTCGTGCGGTGTTACGCGAGGCTCATGGGAGCAGGTACACCGTACACCCGGGTGCGACGAAGATGTATCGGAACTTGCAGAGGCAGTTCTGGTGGCCTGACATGAAGATAGATGTCGTCGAGTTTATGGCCAGATGCCTGACCTGTCAGCAAGTGAAGGAGGAGCATCAGCGACCGGGAGGTACTCTACAGCCCTTGGCTGTTCCTGCGTGGAAGTGAGACCACATGACCACGGATTTCGTGGTGGGATTGCCGAGGACTCCAAGCAGTCAGGACAGTATTTGGTTGCTGGTGGATAGGCTGACGAAGGTGACTCGGTTGTTACCAGTCAAAGTCAGCTGGAGCGTGTCCAAGTTGCTCATCTTTATGTGGAGCGGATCGTGCCGTTGCATGGGATTCCCATTTCCATTGTGTCTGATCGGGATCCGTGCTTCACGTCTAGATTATGGAGGAGTTTCCAGCGAGCTCTTGGCACGGATTTGGCTTTCAGCTCAGCGTATCATCCATAGTCAGATGGTCAGTCAGAGAGGACCATTCAGACTTTAGGGGACATGCTGAGATTCTACTGCCTGCAGTGGCAGGGGAGTTGGATTCACCACCTACCATTGGTGGAGTTTGCCTACAACAACAGCTATCATTCGAGCATCGGCATGGCTCCTTATGAGGCGTTGTATGGGCGTCCGTGTCGGACTCCACTGGATTGGTTTGAGGTTGTTGACCGTGTTTTGACGGGACGAGAGTTGGTGCAGTAGTGTGTGGATGTTGTGCACCTGGTTCGTCAGAACATGTTGGCGGCCCAGAATCGGCAGAAGAGCTATGCTGACCGTAGGCGGCAGCCTCTCGCGTTCCCCGTGGTCGATCGCGTGTTCTTGAGATTTTCTCCGATGAAGGGGGTGATGTGCTTTGGGTGGCGTGGGAAGCTGAGTCCCCGCTATGTTGGTCCCTTTCTCATCATGGAGCGCATCGATGAGATAGCTTATCAGTTGTAATTACCCCCTGAGTTGGCGTTGGTGCATGACGTGTTTTATGTCTCGATGTTGCGGAAGTATATATCCGATGACTCTCATGTACTCGAGGATTCTGTTTGGCCCGAGGTGACTCCAGATCTTTCTCTCCCAGAGTTTCCGGTCCGCGTGGAGGATAGGCGAGAGCAGCGCCTGCGGAACAAGGTCATCCCCTTGGTCAAGGTGGTGTGGCAGCGGCACTCTGGTGGTGAGGCTTCTTGGGAGCGTGAGGACGAGATGCGCCAGCACTTCCCATTCCTGTTTGAGTGAGTCTTCCTCTTCTTTCCCCTTGGGATGTTCTCAATTTCGAGGACGAAATTCCTTAAGGGGGGAGGGTTGTAATATCCTAGACCTTTCAGATTCTTCTTCGTGGGTCCCGAATCTGGTTTCTCGAAGTGTCTGACTCTGTTGTGTCCGAAATTTCATTTCGGACATCTTTCGTGTTCGGATCAGCGCGATCCGGAGTTGTTTCGGAGGCCCGGAAGCGTTCCGCGGCTTTTCCGCATGTGTTTTTCGATTCCCGGTGTGTGTTTCGATAATTCCTTCGGAACCTCGTTGCGGGTGAACCGGGTCGTTCACCTAGGCGAGAGTGGTACCGTTACGATCGGTGCGTTCCGAGGATCGCGGAAATGTAATTTTTGATTTTTTGATATTTTTCAGAATTTCTAGATTTTCCTATAAATACCCTCTCTTTTCTCTCTCCCCCCCACCCTTCTTCTTCTTCCTCTTTTTCTTCCTCCCACCGTGAGAACCGCCCCCCTCTCCCCCTCTCTCTCCCATTCGATCGCGGCGGGCCTCTCTCCGACTGCAGACGGCGGCGGGGCGACGGCGCGGTTGCGTGGGCGGCTGCGAGGCGAGCTCGTGGGCATGCGGTGTTCGTGGGAAGTGTGAAGGAGCGGGGTTTCCAAAAGTGTTCTTCGTGATTTGAGCTTGATTCGGCGGAGCTTTCGCTCCATTGAGGTAGGCGGACGAATCCCTATGCTCATCCCGTCATCCCCCGCGTTTTGTAGGCCAAATGGGAGCTGAGAGGGGTGTCGTTGAGCGGGTTTGGGAAAAGCATGATTCTGGGAGAGTTCGCCCGATCTATGTTTTTAGGCTGCGATTTCACATTTTGATGGCTTAGAAGCATGCTAGGGGTCCCCAGGGGTCTTCCCCTTTGATTTCCCCCTCTCCTATGGAGGCATGGGGGCGTGGTTGGAATTTTTGGGCGTTTCACGCCGTTTTGCCGTCGGACCGGTGTGACGGTCCTTCCAGTGACCGTCACACCATGTGACGCGCCCAGGTGGGTGCGTCACAGCCCTGTTTTTAGCCATTTGGCGTCTGGGGGCTGTGACGGTCTCCCGATAGACCGCCACAAGCGCTGTGACGCGCCTGGGTTAGACCGTCAGGGACGAGTCGACCATTGGCTTTACCGTTGATTTTTGACCGTTGGGGGTCAAAGCATGTGACGCACCAGGCTTGGCGTATCACAACCTTGTGACGCCCCTGTGTGGGTGCATTAGAGTGGACGCATTCCCACACTGTAACGCACCAGGCTTGGTCCGTTACAGCCTGTGACGCACCAGGCTAAGTGCGTCAGGGCCTGTGACGCACCGAGTGGCACGCGTCACAGTATGTTTCCGCTTGTCTTGTGACGCACCAGGGTAGGCGCGTCACAGACTGTAACGTACCGGGGTAGGTGCGTTACACACTGTTTTGCACTGGGTATCGACGCCCCTGTGTTGGGCCATCAGATGGCTGTGACGGTCCAGCCTTAGACCGTTAGAGCCTGTGACGCATCTATAGTAGACCGTCAGGCTCAGGGTTGTCCCGGGTGGTTTGTAACCCCGTTTCTTTTCCGACCGTGGTCACCATGCGACGGTGCTGGTACGTGGGACGGTCCCCTTACATCGTCGGATGTGGACGTTATTTTCCGTTGACTTGAGAGTCTACTCATTTAGTGACCCTCCATTAGTCATAGCCCACCAGTACGCGTGTGCTGGTCTCACCCGGGAGTAGGTGTACGGGCTTACCCTGAGGATGGTTTTTAGACTGGTTACCATCGGGCCCCACGTCTAGCAGCCAGAGTCTGACTGAGGGGAAAACTAGTTAGAGGCCAGGCAAGGGGCGGACGGCCTGTGTGTGCACACGTGGTTGGGGGCAGTTGGACCCACGCTGACGGGCGTGACCCCAGCTAGTCACTTGCTTTGTGGTTACTTATACGGTGTCTCAGTTCTCACTGGGCCGGAGGGATACACCTGAGACGTGGACTAAGTTGTCAGTGGACGCATCCGGTCTTGCTTCTAGTGGGAGGTACTCCTGTCGAGTTCGGAGTGACAGACTGTTAGTCGTGCGACTTCGACCTTCGGGTTTTATCGTGTTGACCGTGGTGTTCCGGTCGTTCCACCGTAGCACGTGTGTCGGTTTTCGTGCCGTGAGATCGGTGTTTTATAGATTGCAGGGCTTCCCTTTCCGAGGTACTCGGTTACTGCTAGCGTAGGGGTTTCCCCATTTGCAAGGTAGGGTTTGGGTGATCCCTACTGAGTCGTGTTTCGAGACTCATTCCCTGTGTGTTTTCACCGTATTTCAGGTGAGTCGCGGCCTCAGAGGAGCGCGTCTGAGGCTCAGCGTGGTTCAGGTGCCCAGCGTTAGTGCGAGAGGTCAGAGCCGGGGTATGTCTCGTGTAGCTGTACTTTTCTTTCTTGTCTCTGTACTAGTTGTGGACTACTACTGTTGTTATTTTATTGTTATCTTGTGGACCATGTATCATGTAAAATGTTAATTTATTTCCTGTTTAATTATATAACTATTTAATTTCTACAATTATTTGTGATACTTGTGTAGTCTCCACACCATCCTTTTAACCCTTCCGAGTCTTCGGACTCGTGGGTGGCGGTGTGAGTCTCGGGTTATCAGGCATTCCCGGTAATCGGATTCTCGGGTCGTTACAAACACACCGGAAGTACGCCCTCGATCGTTCTCCTCATCGACCGCCGCAGCAAACGCCGATACTAGGTCGAGTAAGGGTTGGTTTTATAGGGTTAATTGATTTCCAGAAGGATCGATCTAGAGGATAGAGTCCACGAACTCCGGTCGCGCGAGATTCGCATTTTGACCAAGTCGTGTGCCGCCGTCGCCATCAAATTCGAATTTTAGGGTTAGGTTTAGCACGAAAAATGATAGGGCTAATCGGCTATCAATCAAGATGAATCTAATGGGCTTGATTTGGGTGCAAACCATCGAGATTTAGGCTCGAATTAGGCGATTCAAGGTTTAGCTAGATTAAACTCCGATTTTTGCTTTTAAATCCATTATTCGGCCTAGTTAGAATTTAAATTAGGGTTTTTCCCAGAAGACAAATAGTCTAAATGTTTCGCCCTTTACTTGATTATATATTTTTTAGATTTTTATAAATTAGTTGAATTTTGACCCAAAGGGATTTCTAATTTAATAAATCAGAAATTATCAAGTAAAATAAAATTTTGACTTTATTAAATTCTCGGGGTGCTACACTGGGCGAGCAAGTTGACGTTGGAGGGAAACCCTCTCCATCGATCTCCCTCGCTTTCAGTGCTCCCTGCCCATGCCCACTGTATCTCTCTCTCTCTCCCCACTTACATATGGTTTAGGGTCAAGGACATTTTGGGCGGAAGAGGAAGAGGAGTGCCTCTGCGATAGCAGGGAGGCCATGGAGATAGCCAGGAGGTCCACCAGGCTGGGAGGCCAATGGGGTTTACCCCTTCTCCATTACCCCCTTCTCTTGCTCCTCACCTTTGCGAGATCCACTCAACGGAAGCCATCACCCCCTATGCAAGCCTCTTCGGAGTGGGAGCGAGTTCATATTTTCATTTTTTTAAAATTTGAAATTATAAAGTTGCTCTGAGTAGGAGCAACTTCGGATGAAAGTTATTCCCACTTGGAGTGACTTCCATTTGTGTCTCTCTACCCCCCTCTCTTTCTATATATTCCTCTCTGTCTCTCTCTCCCTCTCTTCTGTCTCTAACCGCCGTCGAAGGGGGAGACCCCCTACGACATCCCCCATCCCCTGCGCATTCTCTCTCTCTCATCTCGTCCTCTCTCTCTCTTTCTATCTCTGATCGGTGCCGAAGGGGTAGACCCCCTCCGCCGTCTCCCTCCCTTTCTCTCTCTCTCTCTGTCTCTAATCGGATTGGCGTCGTCTGCCATCCCCTATACACACACACTCTCTCCCTCTTTTTATGTCTCTGATCGATGCCAGAGGGGGGGAGACCCCCTCTGACGTCCCTCCTTTCGTGCGCTTTCTCTCTCTCTCTCTCTCTAAGGGGAGGTGGGGCTAAAATGATCCACTCATCTCGTCCGTTACTTTCGTCTATCCTGACTTTAACTCAAGAGGCATGAGAGCTCTAGTTAATAAATGTTGGGAGTATTACGGTAAATATGATAAGAGTAATTAATGCTTAGTGCATTACCCAAGCCTAATTACACATCTCGGGTGTGCACCGAGTAAACTTATTTTTTTTTATTTTTTTTGTGACATGAGTCTCAAGTCACTCTAACTTGTGATGTAAGACACTTCCACCTGATGGCTCAAAAAATGTAAAACAAAACATGCTGATTCAAGATAAATTGGATTCATCATTATTTATTGAATTTATTTTTTTTTAATTTTTTGTCATCAGACGAGGGTGTATCTTTCACCGTAAGTTAGGATGACTTAAGTCTCACGGCACAATTTTTTTTTTTAAAAAAATTTGAGTTTGCTTGGTGCATATTTTGAGTGAAAAATAGCTCGAGTGTGCACTAAATATTACTCGTACGATAAAAATTGGGGTATAAAAATAAATTTGAAAGATGTTAAGAATATTAAGATAATTTTCTCTATTAGTTATAGAGTCGTGGTTGGTACCTGTCTCGGGTGATTACCGGTCCGGAGTATTGACGGAGCGTGCAACCTTATAACTAAGGGATACTCTTAATCCCCATCTTAGGCGAGTAATCATCTACCCCCGTGAGTCAATCCCGTCCCGCGCCGTTACCCATCCGAGACTGACATTAAGAATTTTCATGTTAGTTGTAAGGTTGGACGCTGCATGAATACTTGTAATTGAAGAATTCCCTCTCCGTGCACGGACAGGTGTGCATGAAATATGGATGGGCAATATGTAACTGCATGTATGAGCGATACGATCTTCTGATTATTTATCTACTGGGTTGGAGAATTCTCGCTCCACTCTCGTCAGGTCAACGCCGTTAGGCAGGAGCAACCTTTCCTGCTATTAATTTTCCAGTGCATGGCGGAGGAGGGTGCCATTATTCGTGGTGGACCAGACCACCGCAACCTGCAGGTTTCGTACGTAGATCTCCTTTGTCCGTTGCTAAATCGTCGCCGTGTCATTTCCAGACAAATGTTGTAATTAAGAACATGCACTACCGATGTTCTATAAGGCTCGATCGATGTACGATGATAATGTGGAAGATAAACCTGATTTGGATTAGATATCGTCATGTATACCGAAAATGATAGTTAAATCCGTTTGTACGTTTAATATTTTCTAAAACTATAAGTATTAAATATTTTTCGGCGAATACATGAGCCTAACCAGTATTCGGTCGATTTATTAGAAGCATTAATTAAGATCTATGGGAGTTCTATGCAATTCTGAGCTCTTGGCTTTTAAACGTTGGTTCTTAATTCTTAGGGTCACTTTGATAACACGAGTGTTGACTGAATTGAGTCCAGATTAATTTATCTTTGAGTTGGGGGGTAATTATTAGTTTAGTAACTTATCCTAATCATAGTAGAGTAGGATATTCTTATACGAGAATGGAATGAGTTAACTCTAGATTATGAACATTAACTATAACCGATTCTGATTATGATAATTAGAGAGGGAAAGATTCACGGCCCATCATGTACATGGCCCAAATAGCTCATCGAGATCCGCCAGACTAAACAAGTGACAGTCCTTACAGGGTCCACTTACTATGGGACCTCATTCGCTGAGGGTTAACATAGCCCATCGAGCCTTGGCTCGGTTGTCCGATCGACAGGCCTCCCTAACGCTAGAAAAAAGATTTACAGGCGATCGGCCGAGCGATCATAAGGGGGAGGAATGCTCTCTTAGGGGTGCCCAAAACCTCGGCCTCTCGGCATAGACAGAGGATACCCCTTATCTTTTATGGATCACCCCGTCATCAAGACTCCACGGTAAGCCAGGGTGAATTCCTCGTGACTGGGCGTTTATCCAAGCGGATATTACGCTGTTACCTGAGAGTGAGAAGCTCAAGAGGATAAGGGGAGGGCGAGAGTCTTTGAATGGTAAAAGTTCCCCCTGTGGACGTAACGTCCACCAGGTCCTCATGCTCCCTTTACTCAGGGAAGGGAGCCGACATCCGCTATATAAATCCAGGAAACCCCTCCAGAAAGGTAAGCTGATTTTTAACCATTTCAACCGGTGGAGAGCCGTCTCGTGCTCTTCATCTCTCTTGCCCCTTTTTCGCACATTCCTCGTACCACTCGTTGACTTAAACATCAGATGATTTTCTCCGGATTTATAATCCCAGATCCTCTGGTCGCTCTCTCCCATTTTTGTAGAATTATGGTCTGAGGTGACTACATCTCACGATCACCCTAGATCTGACGGCTCACGACTTCGCACGAGACCTTACCTCTTTAATAATTTTACTATCAAACTAAAATAAAGACAGATAAACAGAATAACTCACCCTAATTGACTCTCATCTTATTATCAAAATGGCTCGAAGAAAATCCTATGCTTTCGACGGTAAATACAGCCACGAAGTGCATTTTGCAATGGGTACGAGTGACGAACAAGGTAACGATTATTACTTACACCGTTTGTTTAGGTTCACCGTTCATGGCAGGCCTTTGTCCGTTGATGTCAATTTTGTCACAGAGCTGCGCTAATTATACATCACTTTTCAGACGGATTCGGGGTGTGTCCATGTATCGTCTTCTAAATTAAATGCGCTATACTTTCTTTTAATTGCATGCATATCCGTCTAGACAACCTTTACCGAGCGCAAGATCTCATAGACTCGTTTTTCCATCTTTTTAAGTGTGGACATTTCAACGCTTTCATTTGATGCTTGTCTCGGCTCCTCGAAGCAGTAAAATCTAGATGTCAAGGTGATACGTTAGAAAAATGGTTCGAGACATGCATCTCAAATCTCTTATATATTTGAGATTTTTATCTCTTATTGTGACATATTTCAACAGGCTCAAGATATTTACTCGCTACTTATATACATCAATTTGGAAGGTGATGTATCGAGATGTTGTCAAGCGGAGTTAAAAATGGTTAAATATATTGGTGAGATAGGATAAATTTATCTTTGAGTCGAGATAATATTAACACATAAAAATGGGTGCTACATTTTTTAACTTTTTGATGGTTTAACAATTATTTTCCAAAACTAACGAGGTTTAAGCAACATTGTGCATCAAAGACTTAATTATGCACATCTTAGTACGAGACTTACGGAACATTTAACTCTGCCGTCTCTATCGTTATGGCTAGTTAACTGGTCAAAGAGGCAGACTTAATTATGTACATCTTACGAGACTTACGGAACACTTAACTTTGCCGTCTCTATCGTTATGACTGGTTAGCCGGTCAAAGTTATCTCTTGTTAGAATAGTCTCGTATTAGAGATAGATTAAAATATATTATGTTTATAGTAGTGGAGCTCTCTCCATTCCACAACTTGAAATTTTAAGTTTAGATGGTCAAATCTAATACAATTTTAATATCTCTATTCCATCTCCCCTAAGGAGATAAGATGAACAAGTGGATATCTGGCCCGTCGGTGGCTCCCAAATCTGTAGGCACGTGGAGTACGAAAGAATAATTGGGAGTTTGACGAAAGAGGAGATATGACTTTTGAATAACCACCCCCTGATTTGGTGAAGCTGCATGTACGGGCCGGTTGTGTGCATGTATCTTGGTCATGTTGTTATTTTTTACACATATTTAATTGTAGGGGGGGGGGGGACGTTCTTACAAATGGACTATACTTATTATAAAGAAAACCAAAGGTGATTCATTCGTCTCCAACTTACTTGGCAAATGGTCGTCATTTAGGTCCCGATTCAAAATAAGATTGGTCACGTCTTTATCTAACACAAACTAGCAGGACTCTCGTTACGTGAACAAGCCTGTCTAAACTCGGAGCTTTGTATTCTAATGGATTTTCTAATTGGCCCAGTCTCATTTTGTCGTAACTCCCGTGATGTTATCAGAATCGAATCGGTATTATCTGAACCGGTTAATGAGTTAGTTCGTTTTGAACCGGTTAGATCGTTCAATCGAATTGGTTTGGACCGTGACGTCATCGTAATATTATTATATGGTCCGACTCGATTCTATAATCCAAGATAATAAGAAATAAAATATAATGATCAAAATAAAAAATATACATGTATAATTATTAATCATGATTATGTAACTATACAAGTAAAAAAATAACAATAACATGGTTAAATAAATTAACTTTAAAATTTTATAATATTTCATTGGTCTTCACCCTTCACAATCGACACGTACGCTCCTTTAAACTTTTAAACTTCAAATATATCTAAAATAAAATGATAAATAACAACAAATCAATAATAATAAGATAATTTTGTTCACACGTAAATATCAATTTTGAATATCTAAATATTTTTACGTTTATTTTTTTTTATTTTAAAGAGTGAATCGAGTCGGACCGATTCGGACCGGTTCACCGGTCGAACCGCGATTCGTCTAATTATTTAATATTAGACCGGACAGACCAATTCCTGAATCAATTCACGATCGGATCGATCCGACCGACCGATCTAAACCGATTCTGATAACAATGATCTCTCGTGAACCAGGAGACTCGGTAGTCAACAAACGTACCAAATCAAATCCCTCGCCATCGTAGATAATTTAAGCAGTGGGACCTCGATAATAAAAATAAATAATTTTGCTCTTACTGTACTTATAAAAGATAAATAATGTCAGCCAAAGTTTAGAACAAGGACGAGAAAAATATACCTAGCCATAGCTACTAGACTTTACACCCCGAGAAACGGGGGGTGAATTAGGTGAGTAAACATAGTAGTTTACAATCTGTAGATCAGCGTTTGAGGTGGAGTCATGTCAACACACATCGTGATACTTTCAAGTATCCCCCCCCCACCTCACCTCCCCCGTAGCAGCAGCCGTCCCCATATCTCATTCTCCCACACACTTCAAAGCAGCCTCACCCACCGTCTTCTAGCCAGCTTCCGGCCATCTTTTCCTCCACGCCGGTGAGCCCCCTGCCCCCAATTATCTCCTCCATGCCATTGAACCCCCCCTCTCCTCTGCCCATCTCTGCTCCAACACCTCTGTCCCGCTCAATATTCACATTTAATTGAATCATTGAAAAGTATATGAAGTATGTCATCGGTAGTCTATGCAGCTCAATATCCATTCAACCTTCAACTCCCATGGACGTCCAAAAAGATATAACCGTCCTCCACAGATCTCATAAGGTCAACTGTCTTATATATGAGCATATCAATTGCTATATCCATTGAAGTAGGAGTCTTTTTTTTTAATTATAACATCTCTCTTGGCGAAACTTAACTTTTGATGAATTAGCATGACTAACTAATCAATTGAATCGTTGTTATCTCGTGTCACCTACTTCCTCTTCCGATTACCATTACTCGATGAGAGAATGTTCTTGGGAGGAGGGATATATAGCATCCTCATCCACCTCGTTATTAGGAGTTTTCATTTGTACATTGTGATGATTATATTTAAGTGTTTCTGAGTCGAAGTTGAGACCATTTACAGCGATGTCTATCCCTAGGTCAACATCCACTGCTCCCATCCTCATCACTATTGTCAGAGCAGGTGTCTGTTAGAATATTTGGGCATAGTCCCTTGGGTAATAATCCCGTATTGATTAAATGAGTTGTGGTTCATGTGTTTATGACTCTGGACCTGTATATCTCAACATCGCGATTTTGTAGATTTCAACATGATATTATCTTACCACCTCCACCCAATTAATGTTCACGGTTTGTGGATTCAACAGTGTCGAGATATGAGGTATGTACAAATATTACATGCAACCACATCATCTTTAAACATAGAATTGGAGCTAATCAAGTCCATTTACTCCAGAAAATAGAATAGATTCTTTTGTATTGATTTGTATTTTTTGGTGTGAAAATTGAATAACTCATATTATTCAATTAAGAGATGAAATTAACAAATAATCCATGAGTAATAACTATGTTACGTACCGCTAGTAGCTCCTCCTAAGCTTCTCTTGTGCCTGGGATTGGCATATATTTCTTATCATCAAGTATCAACCTGACCCATCCTTTAGATTCAGATATAGGGAGTACAACTTTTTCAGATTTTTGAAATGATTTGTCAAAATTTGAAGTGAACGTCCTAATTGCTTAGACATCTCATTGAATTTAACCGCCATAGTTCTTGGTGCATCTTTCGTGAAATTGTCATTGGCGCCAAAGCCGTCATTGTTAACCCTGTGTTCTACAATGATATGTAGCAATGTTGGATCTACTTCATTGCTCTAGTTCATCACCTTACTCTTACCATCATTAAATACACTCATATTTTTTCAAAGTAACATAATTGTATGCACACAATAATTAGCAAACGGGAGATGACAAAGCAATTCAGATAGAACACATGAGATCTAAAATGCTCATCCAACATTCAATTCACATTATCATAAGGTACCCAAAAATTGTTGGAGGAGTGTGGAGTCTGATCCGGATATTGGTAGGCTCCCCCCTATCCTTTCATGAAAATTTTGGGGGGTATTTTTGTAATTTCACCCAGGAGAGTTGTCCTAGGCTCCTTACATATAAAGGCAGCATCCCTTGTAATTGTGACAGCGTGTGCGAAATAAGAGATCTCAGTGCGGCCGTAGATGTAGGAAGGCACATCACCTCCGAACCACGTAAATCCTAGTGTTCTTGTGATTTGATCTTCTCTTCCCCCTTCTTTCTTTCTCCTCTATTGTTTGTCCATCTCTACAGGTACTCCGATTTCTAACAAAAACATGCACTCATAAAAAACAATAGTAAGCATGCATTGGATTAATGGGGAGGGGACGAATCAAAACTATAAAACCATATCAATAGAGCAAGTATTTGTCATAGCCTTAGGGATATCAGTAGGATAGCTTCACGGACATCAAAACTGTAAAATTAAGAAGCATATAAATGCAGCATACATGTTGACAAACTGTAAGAAGCATATTCGTAAGAGCCTTTGAGGTGTACCTATGCCGAAAAAAATAATTTATGAGCAAAAAAATCCTCCTTGGAGAAGATCACCGAGGATTGCACATTGAATACTAGTGCAGAGTGTATAACACCCTAATTTTTGAGACCCAAGAAATTTTTTTAGGTTGTTATCTCCTTGATCGGAGCCCTTTTAGTCGGCCCATTTAGCAGAATTAGGGCTCATTAGGTGTAATTTGTAACTTCCAGAGGACGTTCCGTTATTTATAGCACAAATTACGCAATAGTATCTAAATAAGGTGAAATTAGATTGGTTGGAAAGATAACTCAATTATTTATAATTTTTGTGTTGAGTAATTTTTGAGATTTTATCATTTAATAGGTCAAAAATATTAAATAATGAAGTATAGTGTTAGATGGTAAATATCGAGCTTTAAAAATGAATTAGGCGGAAAGATAGATGAAGTATCCTCTAATCTAAATACTGGTAGATGATGTTTCGTCAAAGCGAGAGATAGACGATGTTCCATTTAGGGGAAAGAGATAGATGATGTTTCATATAATAGATGACGCTTCGTCTAAGGGAGAGAAATAGACAATGTTTTGTTTAAGGGAGAGAGATAGACGATGTTTCGTCTAATAGATGATGTTTTGTCTAGGAGAGAGAGATAGATGATGTTTCATCTAAGGGGAGAGAGATAGATGATATTCTGTTTAAAAGAGAAATAGTTAGATGATGATCGATGTGGTCAGAAAAGTTAGACGAAGTATCGTCTAATATGAAAATTGATAGACGATGCATTGGAGAGATAGACTATATATTGAGCGGATAGCTGATATGTTAAGGGAATATACGATATAATATGTAGATAGATGATAAATTGAAGATAAAGGCAATAGAAAGGATAGTTAACAAAGGATAAGTGATGGTTAGTTTCCACAATGTGATTAAGGACTTATATAAATTATGAAATTATCCTTATTAAGGTTAATTACATGTGAAAACGTTGGAACATTGTAGAATTCTCCGATTTTTTTTTAGAAAAAATATCGATATTGATGCCTGGACTAATATGCATATCGGTACCAAGATTAATAAAAATTGGCAGAATAGCAGAACAAGTACAAGTATTAGTAGCATAGCAAAAATGCGTTCATCATTATTGTTTGCTCGCAGTCATTATGGCCGATCGGGAGAATTGATGACTGCATCTTTGATGCACTGCTAGTACATCACTCTCCCCCTTTTTCCGCCCGACTCTTTGGTTTTAAGAATGCTGGTTTAGAAAGTGCTTCCGCTTTGTCTGTGATTGGGGATTGAGCAAATAAACAGAGAAGGATCGATTTTTTAGCAAGGTACGGAATGTATCGTCAAATATTCAATATGATTCCACATGATCTATTTGCGTTGACTCATCGGAAAGATGATCTAATTAACTTTAAATTAACGGTGACTCATTGGAAAGATGATATAATTAACTTTAAATTTTATGTTGAGTACTTTACTAATTATGTCTTGTCCTAGATCTAAAATGATAAAAATGAAATTAGATAGCGAATAAAATTACAATTTTGTCACTCAATAGAGTAAGGAATTATTTTGCATGTGTTAATATGTAATTAACGTGGAAGAGTTGGCTTAAGCCTAAGAATTTAAAATTTTAAAAATGAACTCAAGTGCAATCTGACGTAGATCAAAGTTATTCGACGAAGATCATAAATGAATGACAGACGTTAGTAATGCATTGTAAAGGTGTAGGAGAGACGTTCGCTGCAAATAGAGATGTTAACAGGTGGAGAGCAATTCCACCGGGTGTTAAGAATAGTATGTTATAACAGGTCGAAAAATGTCATGAGTGGAAAAGATTTGTTTACTTAAAATAATGCTCCACTAACTAGCCTAAGGATAGTCTATTTAATATTTGTTACCCCTCCTACTACCCTTTTGTCTACCCTATGTCATAGTAGAATAAAGGTAAGAAGGTGTGACCTAGGTTGTTGACCAAGTTCTCGAGAGGTAAACCTAACTAGACAGTGTTACCCTATTGTGTCAGGTGTAGACGGTCATCCCAAGCATGAGAAGAACAACTAGGAGCAGCTCCGAGATGGTCGTGGGGCTGGAGAAGGGAATTTGTGGTAGTTTAGGAGCTCTCAATGCAGGTAGGCATGTGACAAACTGAGTATATGTTATTTGTTACTTCTCTGGATATGAAACTATTTTAATATCTGGAAAACTAAAATATATATGCAAAGGTGATAGCGATCATGCAGAGTTAGAACTTGAAATCTGCATATTAGCAGTATATCTACGACCTGATTATTTACGTTGATTCTCTCGATTTGCCGTGAACCATAACTATAACACTATCTATGTTCATTGTGTATTTAAAATTGTTTAGATGAAAGACAACAAAAAGATCAATATGTGACTATGCACATGGACAGTGCCACCGTAAGGAAGGGATGGATGCCCCGCGGTAAACGTCTGCCAAGAAAATAAACCCTAGTTCGAGGACGAATGGATAGTTAAAATCAGGAAGTTAGACTAGATGATCTGGTAGATGGTAGGGCCAGGACCCCCAATCTTACACAGTTGATCAAGATTGATTGGTCCACGTGCTAGGCCATTTGTTCTAGTGCTTACGGCCTCTGCACCACAATAAAATTAGTAACTCCTTATGTCGTAGATTAGATGCATATCCGAGATGTGCAAATAAAGATAGTTGAAATTATTTCATATAGATGGGGGCTAAAATATACAGAAGAGAATAACCAGATTATGCGAAACTAGTGTTAACGATTGGCTACAAGTAGTCGTATGATTATAATGTGATTGGATATATAAGCTTCCTATAAGTTTGAAATCCCTAATAGTTAAGATGGATTCATAAATATGGAACATATAACTAGAGCCAAGGAACGGTACCACTTGTTATTTATGTCCTTGAATTATGCATATAGTAGAACATTCCTTGGATGGGTGTACATGCGTGTATATCTTACGCTCAGAGAGTTTTTTTTGTAAGATGTAAACTTACTATATGATATGCATGTGACCGATTTTTTACATCTATTGACTTTTAGGACTCACGTCTATAATCTACTATTTTTAGGGAACTAGGAGGTGAGACTTCTCAATCCACCAAGTAAGGAGGGCAGAAGGAGATCTTGGGGACTATTTGTAGCTACTATGTGAGAGACTTTAAGATTTTAGTTTATTATGTGTCTAAGTGTACTTCTAGTTAGTCCTCTCGGTACGAGAGATATAAATATCTTTTTGTGATAAGAGGAATGAATAATGATGATCAAGGGTATAACTATGTTTTTAAACTTTAATAGATTTGATATGGTCAGGTTTGTCTTAGATGTGGATGGTATGGCCTGACATGCCTTGTAGATAATACGAGCTCACAACGTATAGTAATGTAAGGTGACGCTTCCCCGACTGGTCATTGAGTGTCCCGGGAAGGGGGCACCACACAGGGAGGTGCTCAAAAGTAGATGTTGGCCGGACATGAGCCTGCATCCAGACTCGGATAAAGAGGGGAAAGAAGGAGATCACATGATGACCAGAGGCTGGTCAATGATCCATCCACTAGCCAATACATTGTTGACACTGACGATCGGAGAAAGAGATGTAGATGCACTGTGGGAAGGGGACTCTAGCCGTGTGTTGCCGACGGTGATGATCAGAGGAGGAGGAGATGGAGATCTGCCATGACGCTTCCTAGGGTTCCAAGAGGTGAAAGGGAAGGAGCCACTAATCATTGGTGCATTGTTGATGATGATGATTGGTTCGTTGAGATGAAGATCCACTACAGGACTCCCTAAGGGCCTCTTTGATTGAAGAATAAGGTGGGTTAAGGTGGTCTTATTCACGCTAACCTCTTTGGTTGAAGAAATAAGGTATTCCGCCAAAAAGGTGGGTTAAGGGCCAAAAAGGTGGGTTAAGGTGGGTTAAGCATATTCTAGCAAAAAGATAGAATAAGTTAATCCGAATAAGGTCAAAGTAATATTCTTTATTTTTGAGAACACCATAACCTGTGTTAGTTTATTCTCCTTAACTTATTCTTCAATCAAAGAGGCCCTAAGATTCCAATGAGGTTAAAGGGAATAGGATGTGCTCGTCGTAGGAGAGTTGCTGACGATCCCCAACGATTATATTGTCGACGGTGATGATCAGCGGAAGAGATGGATCTATTGCGGGGCTAGGGTTCCAGTGGAAGGGGAAGGGGGAAATCTCGCCACAAAGGAGAAAAGGGGTAAGGGCATTGGAATGGGTGAAAACTGAGATGGGAAAAATGGGATGACGAGGGAGGTAAGTCTGGTCATTCCAACGAAATCCCATGTTTAGTTCTCTTAACCCCTTCATCCCCGTGAAAAAAGGGTCGTACCAAACAAAGAATTACATGGTTAACTGGTCCTATCCCTGATTTATCCCGATACCAAACGAGATCTTACTGTGTTTGAGGTGCACCCGCCTATCCCTGTTTACATCCACTAGGGCTACCAATATTGGATACCTGGCCTTTGTTATTCTGCTTTGTTTCTGAATTAGGCAACAGATAAGAAAATCTGGTAACACCCATCCAATAACTTACTGAGAACGGATGGCAAATACCGGATAAATTTCCGAGCCAAAAATGGAAAGAGTTGTTTCTACATCCACAAATGTGTTTTTGTTATCAATAATAAATAAATAGGTAATATATATTGTATATATATATCATTGATAAAATATTTGAGTTTGGACGGTTAGATATTGTTATATAATAGCCTATATATAGATTTAGAGGTAGATTACGTGGTTTTTATCATTCCTTTGATAGGCGTAACTACACGTCTATGAATTTATAGTTATATGGATCACATGGATTATATGTATAGGGAGAGATTAAAATGTAGTAGCACCATGGGTTTTTTTCTACACATAAAATTATTGTTAAAATAATAAAAAATTACTTATTTATCATTTTTACACAACACGGAATGGCGCACACCAGATCAAACAGAACCCGATGTGACCAACCAACGTCTCCGACCCGGCCGATGACCTTTGGCAGGGAGAGACGGTGGCCGAAACTGTTGAGAACGCCGGGACACGCGGTCATCGTCGCCGGCGCCCATTATTTTTATCGCGGTTAGAGAGCGACTTACAAGCGACAGGGACGAGCATAGAAATCTAACGCCTCATCCCTATTCAAATATCGTGATTCTTCGGTCCCCGTGAGAATTGACCACTCCTCCTTCATCGGCATTGACATGGCCGGGGTCTACAGTGGCGGGCGAGAGTGCTGCAGGCAGGACAAGGAAAGTCTAATAAGATTGCAATAAATAAGGGGGAAAAATAATTAAACCCCGTACAACTAAAAAAAAAGTCTCCTCCCACCCAAAATGGATGCATCCCAATTCAAATGGGATTCTAATTTTCGAAGAAAAATCTACGACTCGCCGTACGTTGTACTGAAATGAAGTTTTTGAAAAGTCTGCAAAAGATACATCTCGTTTTCAAGCGCGTGAAAAAAGAGAGAAATTTCTCCTTCATACTCACGTTGAGGCTTGGGAACCGCCCGAGGATTAATGCAGATATTTGAACAAAAAAAATTTGCGATACCACTTTGTTTTTAGATGTAGTATGTATCCGTTTTAATTTTAATTAGTTGGTATTTAAATTAAAAGATTGCGATGATATACCTTTTTAATTAAGAGGTTATCTTTTTAAAGAATATTAATTATTTTTGTAAAAAAAGATGTCTCATCTCTCCCGTTTGTGAAGATATATAATAAGAGGACTGAAGAGTGATATTACTGCTTTTAAAATGGAGTCACATCCTAACATTTCCTAACATATCTTTTTTGACCAAGTGATCCCAATAATGTGAACATGAAGGTGCGTGGGGGCGGGGCTGGATCGACGTACCGGACTTTAATTGGCTGTCATAGGGTGTCTATAAAAAGGACGTTAGGATGCCCTCTTTGGGGGAGATAACGTGTGTACGGTGAGACTGCTCTCTCTCTCTCTCACTCTGTTTGTGTGTGTGTACTCCATGGAGTTGCTCCTGTTTTCTCCACCGTTGCTGGTGGTCGTGGTGGCCGCCGTGGCTTCGGCAGCCTTCCTCCTCTCCTCGAGGTTGATAAGGGAGCGCAAGCCGCGGCGGCGGTACCACCCGGTGGTGAGCACCGTCGTCCACCAGCTCCTCAACTTCCGCCGGTTCTTCGACTACCAAACCGACCTCTCCCGCCGCCACAAGTCCTTCCGGATCCTCACCGGCCCCTTCCAGAGCGACGTCTACACCAACGACCCCGCCGTCGTCGAGCACATCCTCCGCTCCAACTTCTCCAACTACGGCAAGGTCAGACACGTCGAGACACCCACCCCTCAAAGCCGTTAATAAAGAAGGCTTGTTGGATTCACGCGCGTTATATATATGTACATATATATACCTACGACTACAGGGATCGTACGCCTACGACATCTTGAAGGACCTCACCGGGGACGGGATCTTCGGGGTGGACGGAGCCAAGTGGCGCCACCAGAGAAAGCTGGCGAGCCACGAGTTCTCCACCAGGGCGCTGAGGGAGCACAGCGGCGCCGTCTTCAAGAAGAACGCCCAGAAGCTCGCGGAGGTCATGTCCGACGCCGCCGCTTCCCACCAGATGATTGAGATCCAGGTGAGCTCCGGCCGGTGATATATTTAAATGGATGACATATATATGCCGATCGAGTGCATGCCGACGCCCAGTCATATATATATATATATATATATATTCTTCTCTAATTAATTAGTACTCTTCTCTGTTTAGTTTAACTGCAAGAATGGAGTTATATATCATCACCTAATTAACTGTACGTCCAAACTAATCTCCTTGATGGATCTTTACAATCTTTCTTGCCCATTTGTAGGACTTGTTCTTGAAATCATCCATGGACTCCATATTCGAGGTGGCGTTCGGAGTAGATCTGAGTTGTCTGCAAGGTTCCACCAAGGCAGACAGTATATTTGTGGAAGCTCTCGATGAAATGAATATGCTGACCAACTATCGCTGCTTCAACCCCTTCTGGAAGCTCATGAAGTTTCTCAACATCGGATGGGAAGCGTCCCTTAGGAACCACGCCAAAGTTGTCAACGACTACGTCTACAAGCTGATCCAAACCAGGGTCGAGCAACTGGCCGCGGACAAGCGGGATGGCTCCTGTGTGAGTGCAGAGAATAATTATATATATAAATATATATTGTTGCGCTAGCTCTTCCTAGCTAGCTAGTGATCAGATTACATATGCAGGGACGTTCCACGTAATTAATTTGATATTGTTTGTTTTTACCTTGTAGATCGAGAGAGACGACATCATGTCTAGGTTTCTGTTTGAGAGTGAGAAGGATCCGGAGACCATGAACCGCAAGTACCTGAGGGACATAACCCTGAACTTTATAATCGCCGGCAGAGACACCACAGCGGGCTCTCTGGCCTGGTTCTTCTACATGATCTGTAAGCATCCTTCTGTACAAGAAAAGATCGCCCAAGAGATTAAAGCGGCGGTGCCAGCCGCCGGTGAAGCTGCAACCTTCCAGGAATTTGCAGCGAGCATAACTGAAGAATCGCTGGCGAAGATGCAGTACCTGCATGCAGCTCTAAATGAGACCCTGAGACTTTATCCTCCTGCTGCCATGGTCAGGAAAACATAGATTAATTTCCTTACTCTAATTAACGGCCTTGCCGTGCTTGTTGCTTCACAATTCTGACTAACGCGTGTTTCCTGGGATATGTGTCTTGTAGGACCCCAAGTTTTGTTTCTCAGATGATACGTTGCCCGATGGATTTTCCATAAAGAAAGGAGAAATTATCCAATACCAACCATATGCCATGGGTAGAATGAAGTACCTGTGGGGTGAGGATGCAGAGATCTTTCGGCCGGAGAGATGGTTCGATGAAAATGGGATCTTTTGCCCCGAAAGCCCAGTCAAGTTTACAGCTTTTCAGGTAATTAGAAGGAACGATATTGGGATCGGAGCAGCACTGCTTAGTAGATCAATCCGTAGCAGCTGCTTTTAAGTCTGTACGTAGTGATGCTCATTAATAATATCATATAGCTAGCTAGCTACCTAGATATTGAGGTAGATATTGAGGGTGCACCATATATGAACCGACGAATCACATGAATACGTAGAACAGTATACCAGGTTGTGGATATATATACATATATTTATATAACCAAGCACACACACACACACACACGCGCGCGCACGCGCACGCGCGCACACACACACACACACACACACACACACATATGAATGTGCTTAATCAACGGTTCTGGGATTAATTACTTGTTAGATGACATCATGTGGCGTCGGTATACATATGACATATATATATATATATATATATATATTGATTGATAGCGTCATATTCTTTGATCTTTTATTCCGTACTTAATTACTCGATCGGATTCATCTATTGGAATTGCAGGCGGGTCCCCGTCTATGCTTGGGGAAGGAATTTGCTTACCGAGAGATGAAGGTCTATTCGGCGATGCTCCTCCACTTCTTTGTTTTCGAACTGTGGAAGGGAAAGGAAACCGTCAACTACAAGATGAGTTTGACACTTCTAGTTGATGAGGGCGTCCATCTCCAGGTGACCCCCAGATGAGGCCAATTAACAACGGATGTGATGTGGAGGAGTGATTTATTTCTTTCGACGCTGAAATATTGGAGCCAGTGTAATAAGGGGATGGGTCTTCAAGTGGCATGCATGCAGTTTCTTCTCCCTCAAATTATATAGTGAAAGTTGTATCTAGTCCTTATCTTTAATTAATAATTTTTAGATAATAACTTTTTATAGTAGTATAGAGTTTAGAGAGGCCACTACTTGTCTTGTCGTGATGGTCTCACTACCTCCCCGATCCCTTTGGGTGAGGCCCCAAGTTCGATCCCAATTTCAGTAAAAAAGCCTTTCAGAGAAGGAGGCACATATATATGTACTCAAATATTCATCCATTGAATAAACTTTCGCATCATCTATCCATTTCGATTTCTTTTGCTTCCAATCTTTTTTTCTATGATAAATCGATGACAAAGGAGATTTCAGCTTTGATGGAGATCGATCCTTGATCTGTCACTTCTCTCCATATATAGAGATGCTAGCTAGGATAGTTCTTCAGTGCAGCCGAAGCTGCCACTCATTAATTAATTATCAAAATATACATTTCGTGAGTGTATTGTGTGTAGCCAGCGTTGCAAAAATCGCTTCTAATATATTTTCTTTTCAAGAATATTACCACCACTCCATTGTGAACGGGCAACTAGCCTTCGCATTTACTGCGTGAACGTAAAATCTACCCTTACTATTCCAAAGTACAGAACATCTGCCTTATTTACATTCGACGATAGCACTTTTACCATGAATGTTGCTATGCATATAATGACAATACGGTTTAAATATACATATAAATATAAGATAGATTTTCACGTGGTTTCACTTTCGATAGGGTTATATCGTTACTTACGCTTCCAAGCAATGGGGGTAGTTAAAAATTTATCCACGGATTGACTGAGATGGATGTTCTAGTTAGTTGGTTAAACATAAACTATTGTTGACGACCAAAACTATGACTGTGTTTTACATCAAACAAACTTGACCCTATGCATTTACGTAACCAAGTCCGACAGATAAGAAATGCACGACGGAGTGGTGTTATTGGCAATGCGGTAGCCCTTGGATTGAAGCAACAAAACATGCCACAAAAATTATTCAAATGCTAATAAAATACTATATCACAAATGACGCAGCTCTTGGATTGAAGTAAAAACCGAAAATTTATTTCCATCCCCTTGTTCCAAACCTCTAAAATTTACAGTACAGTCTAGGAAGTCCCATCTATTCTATGAGCACCCATCTTTAGAGGGGTAACCTTACCTCTTTCTTTTCCCAGAGATGACGACTTTAGTTTAGTTGTGGGAAGGGGTGTAGCAATGGTCTCCCATAGATCATTATCATCACTAACTGTAGTAGATTTTGTATTAAGTGGTTTTGAAGTCATCCTTTGAACTGTAATAACAATAGAAGTCCATGGGTGATCATCGTTGTGAGTGATACATATTTGAGACAATCGACAGAGATCTGGTTGAAGTTTTTGATGCTGTTACAGCAACAAATCTCCACGGATCATCATCATCCTTTTGTACTGCATTGGGCTTCCGGTGCATAGATCTTGCAACTAAAAGGGCAAAGGAAACAGTCATTATGAACCGTTTTTATCTCAGGAGATTTGTCTACTGATCAATGATGGTGCTAAATTCAAACTTTGATTCTTTGAATGAAAGCTAAGATCATTCACCGACCATGATTAACAGATTAGTAACTTCACCTTGTGGCTTGTTGGCACGAAAAGCGAAGGTGTGAAATTCATTCACATGAAAAATGAACGTGTATTGCATGCATAATCGGACGATTACAAAGCAGGGGTGAAACACCACCTATATATATACTGCTTTATGATATGTCTGACAGTCAACAATAGAATTTTGAACGTCAAGCCATTCCTAAAAGCCGGTAAAATGGGGGGTTGTCAAAAGATTATTAAGCCATAATAGAGGAGGAGAGGACTACTGAATAGGAATTATTCCCGTGAAGGACATTAATTTGGAAACAAGAGTTAATCCATGATTCTATAGCCCTTCCATGTCTATTCAAAATGTAATAATGGTTACACAATTTACTACAGGATCAGCATCTTAAGAACATAATTAAAATGATGGTAAAAAATCTTTTGGTTAAAGCATGAGGTTTAATTGGTGAAAAATGAGATCATAGGTAGTTTTGCATGCAACCATGCGCGCATATTCAAAGGGTTGAGTGATCTGAAAAGTAGAAAATAATTGTTTATAATGTATATTTAGGGCCCAAGCTGCCTTACAGCTGGTCCATCCCAATGAATCTACTTCTCAAATACGTAAACTCTGTATCCCACTGTATCTCATGAACTCAGTGCCTGAGCTGAACAGAGCAATGTGTGGCACCTGAACAAGCCTAATGTGGACGCACTAAAATTCGCTTATTTAAGTGGTTCGTCTATTAAGTGCGTGGGCGTGCCAATCACCGAAGTGACAATTTGTTCGGACTCCGAAGAGCCCATGGTGCGCTCAATCTGACTCGGTCAGACGATTGTGTGGTTCGGGTCGGGACCAAAACCCGCCGTGCCATAAAGGTCACGGCGTCATTTATATCCCCCATATGAGGGAACACCCTTGATTAATCGCCGGGAATTAGGGCCTCATGGCCAGGAAATTAATTGCATAGAGATTTATTAAGAAACGCTGAAGTCCTCGTATGAGGGTGTAAAGAAAGCGTTCGAGATCATGCCGGCCATGTGATGACCATTTAATATTCGGACGAATATTCGGCTCGAGAAAAGCGCAATCGTCACCGAAAAATCGGGGCATCTGTATGCCGGGGTACGGCAAATTTATTGTTCAGAGAAACGAGAAATATTTGGTTAAATCCCGATTAAAGCGGTTGGGAACGGATAAGTTTGTCGGCCCTGTGCAAGATCAAGGTGCGACCATACTGCGGTGGGCCCCCCCGCGGTCGAAGCCAGGCTCGTGTGGGCAGCGTCAATATTTTCGGTGCCAGAGTGGTAGCGGGAAAATGTCTCGAGATTAGATCCTAAAACAAGGACACGTCCAAAGATAGCAGGCTATAGGCTGAGGATATGGGTCAGACAATGACCATGATCGGGGCGGACCTGAGGTCTGACCGTGGCCCACGAAGGCCTTATTGATATTCCCATGCAAAGGGTCCGGGGATGACGAGAGCCGTCTCATCCCATTTAGATTTTGTCGGTCATTCATGGACCACTTTATGTTCGGACAGAGGTCTGTATTAAAGATACGACGCAAACGGAAGTAAATCCGTACAAATGTATGCCGAGTTTACGGCAATTCCAATGAAAGAGCGGAAACGAATCCCAATGGGAACGAGTCCGGTTCGACGAACTATCGGCCCAAAGCAATGTCGGGTTACGGTAGTGTCGGGATGGTTCCCAAGGTCCGAACTCGACTTGGGGGGGGGGGGGGTTAATATTCCCTTTATACCGGGTCTTGAGGAGAGACAAGGCTACGGGGCAGATCTCACCATTTTATTATTATTTAAAATTTAATAATTATTATTTTATTGTTATTATTTCTTTGTTGTTATTATTACTATTCTTTATATATATATATATATGTATATATATATGTTGGGGTGGGCTTGTCTATTATTATTTGTTTATTCCATCATTATTTGTTTATTTGTTATCTTCCGTTGAGTTTGTTATTATTATTTATTTATTTTATTATCATTTGTCTATTTATTATTTTTGTTGAGTCGATTGTTATTATTTAATTATTATTTACTTATTTTATTATCATTTGTTTATTCATTATTTTTTGTTGAGTTCGTTGTTATTATGACATGTGTCTTTATTATTATCATTTCTCTATTTATCTCTTTTTTTAAGTTTGTTATTATTATTATCTACTATTTTATTATTATCATTATTATTTGTTCCCCTTTTTGTTATTATTTCTTTTGTCACCCACAGATCATGAATTCTTCCTTAATTTATATTTTTTTATCTCCATTTTTTTTATCTTTTTTTTATCTCTCACTCTTCTATTATTACATTTTTTTTATGATTATCGGGTGGGTTTTTTTTCCTTTGTATTATCATTATTATACTTTCTTTCTTTTTTTTTATGGGGTAGGAGGAAGGTTGAAGCGTACTGCTGGAGAATGGAGAGTGCGCCGCTAAAGGGTTAATGAGTGTACTGCTGAGAGTGAAGAGTGTGTTGCTGGAGAGGCTAAGGAGTGTACCGCTGAGAGTGAAGAGTGTGCTGCTGGAGGGGCTAAGGAGTGTACCGCTGAGGGTGAAGAGTGTGCTGTTGGGGGGCTAAGGAATGTACCGCTGAGGTGAGGAGTACTGTACTGCTGGAGGGGCTAAGGAGTGTACTGCTGAGAGTGAAGAGTGTGCTGCTGGAGGGGCTAAGGAGTGTACCGCTGAGGGTGAAGAGTGTGCCGCTGGAGGGGCTGAGGAGTGTACCGCTGAGGGTGAAGAGTGTGTTGCTGGAGGGGCTAAGGAGTGTACCGCTGGGGCTGAGAAGTGTGCCGCTGGAGGGGCTGAGGGATGTTCCTTTAGTTGATTAGAATGTTTTATTGTTGTTGGTTTTATTTGTTTATTGCTTTCTCTTTGTCTTTTAATTCGTTATTGCCCCATTTGTTTGTTACTTCCTTTTGTCTTTTTAATATGTTATCATTTCTAACAAAAATTCGGCAGCATCTCCCCTTGACCCGAGCGTAAGGGAGATACAGGGAATGCACCCACATGGAGTGGCGGAACCCGACAATTGGAGGTGGGCGCCCGAGAGCGGCAACACCTTAATAAAACCTCAGAAAACTCGGAGGGGATGACAGACGGGAAACATTGGGCTAATGCAGCCTAAGGATACCCTGACTAGACGAGAGAGGGCCAGGTGTGCCGGTAAAGGATGGTTGGGGTATGCCAATGAAGGCACAATTAGGGTGTGCTGTTGTCAGGGTGTGCCACTGGAGGCACAACTGGGTGTGCCGCTGAAGGGCACGAAGAAGGTGTTGTGCCGCTGGGGCACTTCAGGAGTGTGCCGCTGGGGGCACCAAAAAGGGTGTGTCGCTGGAGGCTACCCTGGGTGTGTGCCGCTGAAGGGCGTGAACGGCAGGCGAGGAAGGCGAAAACAAATGGTGAAGGTCAGGGGTCTCACGAAGAGGGCCAAGACAGAGGTTCAAACGCACGCATCCGGGTATAAATCAAGCACGGTAGTAAGACGCCCAAAAAGAGGAATTTTCATTCATGGAAAGAAAAGGCCATAACCGACCGTGTACTTCAAAGCATACATTCCAACCCAGACGGGGAGGAAGAAAGAAAGAAAGGAAAATGAAGAAAAAGAAGAAAAGAAAGAAAGAAATACAGTGGGGGGGGGGAACAGAGTATGAACTCCACCCCTCCTAGACCTCACTCTCTCTCTTCACTCACTCTTCTCCTTCTCTCTTCTCTCTTCTCTTTGCGTGGACGGCGGTGGTGGAGCAGCAAGGGGAAGCAGGAGCCTCTCCCATTCCTTCTTCTCTTCCTCTCTTCTTCTTCTTCTTCTCTTCTTCTCTTTTCTCTGCTGCGTCTGCCTCTGCTTGTCTCTCCGTCTCTTTCTCTCTCGTCTGTTCTTTTTCTCTTTTTTTTTGGCCGAAGAAGGGGGGCGTTTTATACCCCAGCGGCGGGAGCGTTTGGGCGCGAACGACGGTGGCGGGAGGTGGTGGGCATTGAATGGGGTATGACCTCCCCGTCCTTGGTGGCAGAGGAGTAGCCTGCGTGGCCCAGCCCCCGGTCGACACCTCGGACAGCTCATTGCGCGCCAAGGATCTATAGGGCATGGGCGCAAGATCTCGTCTGCCAGAACGTGCCGTTGAAGAGGGCAAAGGGTGTGTCGCTGAAGGCTGCCAGGGGCGTGCCGCTGAAGGCTGCTAGGGCGTGCCGCTGAAGGGCCTTGAGGGCGTGCCGCTGAAGGCTGCCAGGGGCGTGCCGCTGAAGGCTGCCAGGGCGTGCCGCTGAAGGGCCTTGAGGGCGTGCCGCTGAAGGGCTAAATGGGCATTTCTGAGCCCGTTGTGAGCGCGAGTTGTGGCTCATTTGATTTTCTTCGAGGCCCATGGATTGTGAGGCTCCCGGTGGTTGATTTCTCTTCACTTGCGTGATTCTGGAGACAGCTTCACGGCAGTGTGTGTGCGTTCGGGGAGTCCGGATGGCCCCTCTTCCACGCGGTTTCTTCAGTTTGGGGCTGTTATTGATGCTGGACTAGTTGGGACATACGGGCGTGCAATTTTGCATGTCCACAAATACCCCCCACCCATGGGTAGCGCAAGTGAAGGATGAGCCGGGCGGTGCCCGTGGGTGTACTTGTCTCTTTTCTCTTCGTCGGCACCGACGGGGTGTTGGGAGCTGACGTGGCATGCTTGTCTCTTCTCTTCTTCATCAGTGCCAACAGGATGTCGGGAGCTGCCATGGTTTATTGGTCTTTTCTTCTCTTCGTCAGTGCCGATAGAGTGCCAGGTGCTGACATGGTTTGTTTGTCTCTTCTTCTGTTTGTCAGTGCCGACAGGGTGTCTGGAGCTGGCGTAGCATGTGGGTCTCTTTATCTCTTCGTCAGTGCCAACGGGGTGCCGGGGACTGACGTAGCATGTTGGTCTCTTCTTCTCTTCGTCAGTGCCGTCGGCACTGACGTAGCATGTTGGTCTCTTCTTCTCTTCGTTAGTGCCGACAAGGTGCCGGGAGCTGACATTGTATGTTGGTCTCTTCGTCCCTTCGTCGGTGCCGACAGGGTGTCGGGAGCTGACATGGTTTGTTGGTCTCTTCGTCTCTTCGTCAATGCCGACAGGGTGCCAGGAGTTGACATGGTATGTTGGTCTCTTCGTCTCTTCGTCAGTGTCGACAGGGTGCCGGGAGCTGACATGGTATGTTGGTCTCTTCGTCTCTTCGTCAGTGCCGACAGGTCTCTTCGTCAGTGCCGACAGGGTGCCGGGAGCTGACATGGTATGTTGGTCTCTTTGTCTCTTCGTCAGTGCCGACAGGGCGCCGGGAGCTGGCATGGTTTGTTGGTCTCTTTGTCTCTTTTATTTCTTTTCTTCTCTCTTTTCTCTTCTTCTCTTCTTTTTCTTCTCTTCTCTTTTTTTGCTATCTCTTTTTTTTTCTCTTCTCTCTTTTTGTTGTGTTTTTTCCCCTCTCTTTCCCTCTTCTTCTCTTCTTCCCTTCTTTTTCTCTCTCTCTTTTTTTTTGAAGAACTCCGGGTGGCTGGTGGCGTGGATGCCAATGATATAAGAGATGTCGGCACAACGGCCGATAATTGAAAGCTATTGACATGGGAGCCAATAATTGAAAAGTTGTCGACCCGAAGGTCGATGATTAAAAGCTGTCGGTTCAGGGGCCGATAATTGAAAGCTGTCGGCTCAGGGGTCGATAAGTGAATAGCTGTCGGCTCAGGGGCCGATAAGTGAGGGAAAAACAGCCAAGGATGGAAGCGGGCTTCAAGAGCCGAAGTTGCGAAAGGCGAGTCACGAGGGCAGAGAGAATGGTTTATTGATGCAAAAGGGATGTTCGTCGCCCGAAGGGACGGAGAGAAGAGTTTGTTGATTCAAAAGAAATGTTCGTCACCCGAGGGGACGGAGAGGTAGTTAAGTCATTGACACGGGCTAGTGTCGGTGCGAAGAAAGAGGGTTGATTCCTCACCCGATCGGCAGGCTCGGGCCAAGGTAAAAGGGTTTTTTGTTCTTTGATGCGCCGGGGGTATCGGCTGTGAAACCCGAACTCGGGAAAGTGGGCCGCAAGGGCCGGAGTTGGTGTTACGGAAGTAGGCCGCGAAGGCTGAAATTGGGGAGGCGGGCTGCAGAAGCCAAAATTGGGGCGCAAGATGTGAAAGCCCAAATCGGGGAAGCGGACTATAGAAGCCGGAGTGGGGAGATTAACGGACCGCGAGGGCAAGAGGTAGGTCATGGGGGGCCAAGATTGGGCTCTACGAGTTGGAGCTAGGAAAGTAGGCTTCGATGGCCGAAATTGAGTTTATTGCATATGCACATTCTTGTTATTTTATTATTTTTATTTTTTATTTATATATTTTTATTTATATATTTTTGTTGTCATCATTTTTTCTCTTCTTTTTTTTTAAAGCATGCAAGCATTCATTAGCAGGCATAACATAGATATAAGTAAGGCAGCTCCCTCTATAGGGGGATAGGATAGGGACATCGTCCATAATTCGTAGATGCGATGCGGGTCGCGAGGCACAATTGAGGGGTGGCGCACTCGTCAAGAGGATATCGCATGTCTTAAATGTATAGCCTAAATTCACGCATTTCACCTGAGGTAATTCTCTGTGGCATGGCTGTGCAAATGTGTGAACAAAGAGCCCTAACCATAGGGATATGCATGTTTTCCTGGTGACACTCGGGGATCACTCTAGCGCCTACACATTAGTTCCAGGTTTTTGACTTTCGGTAGCTTCACACAGCCCCTATCTATTTATTTTGGTAGCGGATTTCACCGTTCGGCGTGAGTCTCCTCATATGTCTTAATGGGGATTCCCAGCTACTAAAATTCGTCCTTATTATGATTCGCTTCGCCATTTCGCGCGAGTCTCCTCATTTATTTCAGTGGAGATTCCCAGCTACTCGGATCCGCGTTTCTCTCTCTGTTCTTTTTTTGTCTCTTTTTTTCTTTTTCTTTTTTTTTTTACAGTGGGGGTAGGCAGCTTTTTCCTCACGATTACCTTTCACGAGAGTGCAGGAATTCAAGTCTTCGTAGAGTGCTAAGAAGAAATTCGGGCAATCCCTATAGTCGAAGGCTATTGAACACATTAAGTGCTAAGTGTGGGAGCGTTGCCTCAGGTTTATTTTGTGAGTTGGGCTTAGCGATTTAGCCATGACTCTTCCCCTTGACGTGTGCACCCGCCATAATCGGGTTCCCTTCGAGCGCGTGCCGTGACGCCCGTGCATCCGGAATCGGGTGATATTATTTAGCAAGGAAACACAGTCCTAGAAAATTTCAAGGAGGTGTATTATTCTATATTAAGTAAGCATGCAAACAGGGCAATCAAGCATTCTCTTCTTTCTTCTTTTTTTTTTTGCTTTTGTTTTTTTGTTTTTTTTTTGTTTGTTTATTTTTTTATTGCATAAGAAAATATTGTTGTTACGTATAAGTGTAGTGGTAGTAAAGATATTAGGGAAGCAGACCACGAACGGTTGAAAGGGTATTAGGGAAGCGGGCTATAGAACCCAAGGGACATTAGGGGAGTGGGCCATAAGGGCTAAAGGATGCTGGGAAGCAGGCTGCGGGAGCCAGAATTGGGAAGATAGGAGGGACGGATGGATTAATCCTCATAGTGGGCCCCGACCGAAATGGCCCTGGCGAGAGGCGTTGGGTAGCGGGATGTGAGAGTCGAAAAGAAGGGTCTCTTTTATTCTCTGGCCGGGGAAGGGTCCGGACCAAAACGGAAGGTTTATTCTTTGATTCTCTGGCCAGGGAAGGATCCGAACCAAAGTGAGAGGTCTATTTTTTAACTGGGAAGCTGTCGGCTGGGGTGCCAATGATGAGGTAGCTGTCGGCTAGGAGCCGATGATGCGGTAGCTGTCGGCTAGGAGCCGATGATGAGGTAGCTGTCGGCTCGGGGGCCGATGATGAGGTAGCTGTCGACCCGAAGGCTGATGAAGGGGTAGCTATCGACCCGAAGGCCGATGAAGGGGTAGCTGTCGACCCAAAGGCCGATGGCTGAATATCTGTCGGCTTGAAGCCCTGATGGCTGAAAGTTGGTCGGTTTAGCGCCCCGTCGACGGAAGGTCTAGTCGGTTTAACGCCCCATCGGCGGAAGGTTTAGTCAGTTTAACGCCCCGTCGGCGGAAGGTTTAGTCGGTTTAACGCCCCGTCAGCGGAAGGTTTAGTCGGCTTAACGCCCCGTCGGCGGAAGGTCTAGTCGGTTTAAGGCCCCGTCGGCGGAAGGTCTTGTCGGTTTAACGCCCCGATGGCTGAATATCTGTCGGATTGAAGTCCCGATAGCTGAATATCTGTCGGCTTGAAGCCCCGATGGCTGAATATCTATAGGCTCGAAGCCCCGATGGCTGAGTATCCGTCGGCTTGAAGCCCCGATGGCTGGATATCTCTCGGTTTGAAGCCCCGATGGCTGAATATCTATCGGCTTGAAGCCCCGATGGCTGAGTATCTATCGACTTGAAACCCCGATGGCTGGATATGTGTCGGCTTGAAGCCCCGGTGGCTGGATATTTGTCGGCTTGAAGCCTCGATGGCTGAATATCGGTCAGCTTGAAGCCCCGATGGCTGGATATCTCCCGATTTAACGCCCCATCGGCAGGATATCTCTCGGCTTGAAGCCCCGATGGCCGGATATTTTCTGGTTTAACGTCCCGTCGGCGGAATGCTGATTGGTTTCTATTTTTTGGATGGCTGGAGGTCGGAGGTAAAAGTTTACCTCATGACTCTTCTTTCTCTTCCTCTCTTCTTCTTTTGTGTGGGGAGGCGGGTGCAAAGACCGCGTCTGTCTCGGGACTCTTTCTTTCTTTTCTTCTCTTCTTCTTTTGTGTGAAGAGGCGGGTGCAAAGACCGCGTCTGTCTCGGGACTCTTTCTTCCTTTTCTTCTCTTCCTCTTTGGTCTGAAGAGGCGGGTTCAAGGACCATGTTCGCCTCGTGACTGTTCTTTCTCTTCTTCTCTTCTTCTTTTATGGAGAGGCAGGTGCAAAGACCATGTTCGCCTCATGTCTCTTTTTTCTCTTCTCTTCTTCTTTTGTAGAGAGGCAGGTGTAAAGACCATGTTTGCCTCACGACTCTTCTTTCTCTTCTTCTCTTCTTCTCTCATATGGAGAGACAGGTGCAAAGACCGCGTCTGCCTCGTGACTCTCTTTTTTTTTATGGAGAGGCAGGTGTAAAGACCATGTTCACCTCATGTTTCCCTTTTTTTTTCTTCTTTTTTGTGGAGAGGCGGGTGTAAAGACCATGTTTGCCTCATGTTTCCCCCCCTTTTTCTTCTTCTCTTCTTCTTTTGTGTGGAGAGGCAAGTGCAAAGACCATGTTTACCTCATGTATTTTTTCTTTCTTTTCTTTTCTTCTTTTTGTGTGATGAGGCGGGCTCGAGGACCACGTCTGCCTCATGTGTCTTCTTTTGGTTCTGCTCTTCTTCTTTTGTGTGAAGAGGCAGGTTCAAGGACTACGTCTGCCTCATGTGTCTCTTCTTCCTTTTCTTCCCTTCTTTTGCGTGATGAGGCGGGCTCGAAGACCACGTCTGCCTCATGCATGTCTTTTTCTTTATTCTGCTCTTCTTTTCTCATTACTGCTTCCGCGTTGGAGTGTATTTCTCTTAATGTGCCCCCAGGTTGGGGTGTAGCTTTATTTGGTATGCGCCCCCCCTGAGGGGTGTGTTTTGCCTCTTCGCTTCTGTGCCCCCAGGCGGGGTGTATTTTTCATGGCTTCTATGTCCCCAGACCAGGGTGTGTTTTTTTTTAATGCCCCCGAGGTGGGGTGTATCTCTCTTCAAATGCCCCCATGGTGGGGTATACTCTTCACGGCTTCTATGCCTCCAGGTGGGGTATGTTTCTTCTTCAAATGCCCCCAAAGCGGGGTGTAGCTCTCTTCAAATGCCCCCAAGCCGGGGTATACTCTTCACGGCTTCTATGCCCCCAGGCGGGGTATGTTTCTTCTTCATATGTCCCTGGTACGGGGCGTGTCTTTTGTTTCTTATACCCCCCCCATGGCGGGGGTGAATTCTACTTTTTCTACCCCTGAAGGCGGAGGAGTGCTTCTCTTCATATGTCCCCGGCAAGAGGGTGTATCTTTTGCCTCTTATGCCCCCCTGAGGCGGGGGTGTATCTCTTTACGGCTTCTGTGCCCCCGAAGCAGGGTATGTTGTTTCTTCAAATGCCGCTTGGGCGGAATATATCTTTCTTCTTATGCTCCCAGCTCGGGATGTATGTCTCTTCGCTTCTGTGCCCCGGGTCAGGGTAGATGCTTCTGCTTCTTATGCGCCAAGAGCGGAGTGTATTTTTTGTGCCCCCAGGCTGGGGTAGGTGCTTCTTCTTCTTATGTGCCAAGGGCGGAGTGTGTCTCGATCTTTCTGTGCCCCCAGAGCGGGGTAGGTGCTTCTGCTTCTTATGCGCCAAGGGCGAAATGTACTTTTTGTGCCCCCAGGCTGGGGTACATTCTTCATGTTTCTTATACCCTTTTCGCAGGACGTATTCTCTTGCTTCTTATGTCCCTGGATCGGGGTGTATGTTTCTTCTTCGGACGCCCCTAAGTCGGGGTATATTCTTTCTTCATGTGCTCTCAGTTCATGATGTATGTCTCTTTGCTTCGGTGCCCCCGGGTGGAGGTGTATTCTGTCTCTTTGCTTCTGCGTCCCCCAGGCGGGGTATGTTTCTTCTTCAAATGTCCCTGAGCCGGGGTGTATTCTTTGCTCTTTATGCCCCCGGATCGGGGTGGATTCTTCGTCAAATGCCCCAGAGCCGGGGTGTATTCTCTTCACGTGCCCCCGGGCGGGGTGTCTATCATGGCTTCTATGCCCCCAGACGGGGTATGGATTCTGCTTCTTATGCTCCCCGGGGCGGGGTACATTCCTTGCTTCTCATGCCCCCATGGCGGGGTGTGGTTTCTCTCTTTGTGTGTCCCCATGGCGGGGCGGATCCTGCCTCCTTGCTTTTGTGCCCCGGGCGGTGTGGACGCATTAAAATTCGCTTGTTCAGGTGGTTCGTCTATTAAGTGCGTGGGCGTGCCAGTCACCGAAGTGATAATTTATTCGGGCCCCGAAGAGCCCATGGTGCGCTCGATCTGACTTCGTCAGACGATTGTGTAGTTCGTGTCGGGACCAACACCCGTCGCGCCATAAAGGTCACGGCGTCATTTACATCCCCCATACGAGGGAACACCCTTGATTAATCGCCGAGATTCAGGGCCTCATGGCCAAGAAATTAATTGCACGAAAGGTCTATTAGGAAGTATCGAAACTCCCGTATGAGGGTAAGAAGAAAACATTCGCGATCATGTCGGTCGTGTACTAACCATTTAATGTTCGGACGAATGTCCGGCTCGAGAAAATCACGGTTGTCGCGAGAAAATCGGAACGCATGTAAGCCAAGATACGGTAAATTTATTGTTCGGAAGAGCGGAAAACGTTCAGCTGAGCCTCGGTTGGAGCGGTCAAAAATCAGTAAATCTGTTGGCCCGGTGCAAGAGCAAGCTGCGACCATACTGCGGTGGGCCCCCCGCGGTCGAAACAAGACTTGCATGAGCGTCATTAATATTTCCGGTGCCAAGGGGCAACGAGGGAATATCCCTTGAATCGGCTGAAAGGCCCTGTGTCTAGGGAAGCAGATGTTCAAAACGTGTCGATCATTCGGGAGACCGTTTAATATTCAGACGGGTGTCCGGCTTGAGAGTATCATAATCGTCGCAGGAGGACCTGGAACATATGTATGCTGTGATACGGAAAATACATTATTCCGAGACACTAAAAACATTCGGTTAAATCTCGATTAGTGTAGCAGGGAACTAGCGAATTTATTGGCCCGGTGCGAGATCGAGTCGGGACCATACCGGGGGCGCCTCCCGCGGTCCAAACGGGGCTTGCGTGGGCATCATTAATGTTCCCGGTGTAGGAGGGCAACGAAAAAGAGTCCCGGGACTAGATTCCAAAACCCAAAACATGTTCGAAGGAAGCGAGCTATAGGCCGAGGGCGTGGGTCAGACAATGACCATAATCGGGACGGACCCGAGGTCCAAGCACAGCCCACAAAGGCCTTATTGATATTCCCGTATATAGGGTCCAGGGATGACAGGAGCCATCTCGTTCTATTCATATTTCTGTCAGTCACTTGCGGACCACTTGATATTCGGACAAGGGTCCATATTGAAGGTGCGACGTGGATAGGAACAACCCCGTACAAGTGTATGCCGAGTTTACGGCAATTTCAATAAAAGGGAAGGAACGAATCCCGATAGGGTGAATCCGATTTGACGAGCTATCGGCCCAGAGCAATGCTGGGTCATGACCACGTCGGGGTAGTGTTGTGTGGTGGATAGCGGATCTAGAGGGGAGGGGTGAATAGATCAGCTCCACTTTTCGCAATGCGGCCCTCTAAACAGCTAGTTAAAATGAATTACAGCGGAATAGAAACTAGCTTCCAAGAATGCTATGATTCACTTAGCAAGATAAGCAAGATATATAATAATTCGATCCTAAGCATGCATCTAGAACGAATCAATCACACAAGCAAACCACACTAGACAGGATTTTAAGGTGGTTCGGACTAAATCCTCAGCCCTACGTCCACCCCTCACCAAAACCCGGTGAGGCTTCACTTGTGCAGCGCACAGAACCACAAATCCGAAACCACCGATTGCCTTCCTACTCACCACCTGGTAGGGATGTCAACCGCAAATTGGAACACCCTCCAATTGCCTTCCTACTAACCACCGGTAGGGATGAATCACACTTTCAATGTTTAAACAATAATGAAAATGAAACAAATGTGAATGAACTAAGACAAGAGATTGAGTTATGAGTGAAAATGAATTGGCCCTTGTATGAAATGTTGATCAGCAACAAGGCTCCTCTTGGCTTCAACTCAATCTTCTTGATTCACCCTTGATTGGATGAATGTTCTTCACGGAGTACTGTTCACGTGAACAGTATCTCTTCCTTCAATTCTTCTCTCTTGATCCTCTCTTTGAACTTCTTTGAATGAATGAAGGAGATGATGAAGCTACCTTGAATCTTGATTGCTTCTTTAGCTTCTAGGAGTTTGAATGCTTGAAATATCACCTTGAATGAGGTGGAAAGAACTTGAATGGATGAAGATGATTTCCTTTGAAGAACTTGAATCAAACCAGCTTCCTTGGATCACTTTGATAGCCTTGCTTTGATGTAATCTTCCTTGAGGTTTGCTGGCTTTGATTTGAGCTTGATTCCCCTTTGATTGGATGAAGAACACCTTCACGAACTACTGTTCACGTGAACAGTAGCTCGTCTCCAAGCTCTCTTGCAACCTCCCTTGCAGCCACCCTAGATCTCACAAGAAGCCCCTTTAAGCATTAGGGTTTCTAACCCTCTTACAAGAGTTTTATAGACCTTGAATGGTCTATGGACACACCCTAGACCAAATCCACAATTTGTGGGGGATTAGGTGTCTTTAGGATTAAACAAATCAATGTTGAATGGCCCTTTTCGAAGTTGGAAACAAAGTCAAAAATTGATGGCTCGGGGCTGGCGGTCGACCTAAGGCTCCTGGCGGTCGACCGCCACTGAAACACCTGCAAACGGGCGATCCCTGGGAAATCCGGTCGACCGCCACTGGCTGGCGGTCGACCGCCACTGAAAGACGTGCAGACTTGGGAGTCCCTGGCTGGGGTGGTTGACCGCCCCTGTGCTGGCGGTCGACCGCCAGCTGGGCAGGGCCCGGGTCAGCCCGGTTTGGTCCGTTGGCCACACCAACTCCGTCGCTTGAGTCCGTTAGCCGCCCGTTCATGTCTGTGGCATCAACCTTGATTATCTTGAAGTTTTATTACTGAGTCTTCAATCTAAATTCAGGTCGATCCGCGTGCGAGGGCGCAACATTCAGCGTTCACGTTCACCATTTCCACTTGATTCCTTGTCCATTCATTGGCGCACCTGTCATGAACAAAAACATCACGTATGTCAATCACATGAAGGTGAAAAACATCAATGACTAATAGTGTTTAGCCATTATCAAAACCAAGAATACATTAGAACTCATATGACCATAGAATGATGTCGAATGACCCAAGTGACCATATGAACTCAAGTGACCATTAGGGCACAACAGGTAGGAGCCGTCGGCCATGTTGGTTGCTCACGGGTCTTTTCATGTTCAGACATAGGTCCATGATAGAAACGCGACGAAAACCGAGGCGAACCCGTTCAAATGTTTGCCGAACGTGCGGTAATTTTAGTAGTGGCTCGGAGGGGATCCGGCCTGAGGAACGAGTCCGGTCTGATTGGAATGTCGGCCCAAGACTAGGTCGGGGCCTGGCCATGTCGGGATAATTCCCAAGACTCATGCCCAACCTGGAAGGGCAGCATTGTTGCTCCTTCAGCATCGGGTCACGGGAGAGACTGGGCTGTAACGTAGATTTTACCATTTTCTTTATCTGGGCTTTAAATTATGTGCATATATATTTTATTGCTTATTTCCCTTTTATGTATTTATTCTGGATGATTTCTCCATTTTATTTATTATTATCACTATTATATTTTCCCTTTCCTTTTTTACTATTATTATTATTATTTCACATTTTTTTGTTTATTTCTCATATATATATATTCAGGTTTATTTATTTGTCATAATTTTTATTAATTTATTATCATTATTATCATTATCATTATCATGACATATTTATATATGTTTATATATATTTATTTTGGAAGGAAAAGTGGGTCGTTGGGGGCAGAAAGGGTGTACCGGCGAAGGCTGGGAGAGCGAACCGGAGAGGGGCTGGGAGAGTGTACCGGGTAGGTTAGAGGGTGCCGGAGAAGCGCCAAGAGAGTATGCCGGGGAGGGAGTTGGCGGGCGTGCCGGGCTAACTCGAAGTCTGTACATCGTCTGCTAGCACACGCGCAGAGTCTGTACATCGTCCATTTACTGCAACTCAAAGTCTGTACACTGGCTACTAGCACACACGAAGTCTGTACGTCCCTCAGCCCAAAGTCTATACATTGGCTGGTCGCTGTGACCCGAAGTCTGTACATCGTCTGGTTGCTGCATACAAAGTCTGTACATCCTTCAGCTCAAAGTTTGCACATTGCAGCTCAAAGTCTATACATTGGCCAGCCCAAAGTCTGTACGTTGGCCAGCTCAAAGTCTATACACTGGCCAACCCAAAGTCTATACATTGTGCATTGGCAGCAGCTCAAAGTCTATACATTGTCCATTGGCTGCAGTTCAAAGTCTATACATTGGCCAGCTCAACGTCTGAATGTTGGCCAGCTTAAAGTCTATACATTGCAGCTCAAAGTCTGTACATTGCAACTCAAAGTCTATACATTGTCCATTGGCTGCAGTTCAATGTCTATACATTGGCCAACCCAAAGTCTGTACGTTGGCCAGCTCAAAGTCTATACATTGCAGCTCAAAGTCTATACGTTACCCATTGGCTGCAGTTAGAAGTCTGTACATTGCAGCTCAAAGTCTGTACATCAGCCAACCCAAAGTCTACACATTGGCCATTGGCCAGAGTTCAAAGTCTATACATTGGCCAGCCCAAAGTCTGTACATTGGCCAACATAAAGTCTATACATTACATCTCAAAGTCTGTACATTCCAGCTCAAAGTCTGTACATTGCAGCTCAAAGTCTGTACATTAGCCATTGGCTGGAGTTCAAAGTCTATACATTGGCCAGTCCAAAGTCTGTACATTGGCCAACCCAAAGTCTATACATTGTTCAAAGTCTGTACATTACAGCTCAAAGTCTGTACGTTAGCCAACCCAAAGTCTATACATCAGCCATTGGCTGGAGTTCAAAGTCTATACATTGGCCAGCTCCAAGTCTGTACGTTGGCCAACTCGAAGTCTATACATTACAGCTCGAAGTCTGTACATTGCAGCTCAGAGTCTGTACATTGGCCATTGGCTGCAGCTCAAAGTCTATATATTGGCCAACTCAAAGTCTGTACGTTGGCCAGCTCAAAGTCTACACATTGCAGCTCAAAGTCTGTACATTGCTTGTTGCTGCGTTCGTGCCTCAACCTGCCAAGTCTGTACATTGGTTTCTATTTCTGGGAGACGGTGGAAGAAGAGGTAAGACATGGAGATAGATGAGGGAGAGACAGAGGGTGTACCGGTAGGGGGAGAGAGTATGATGGTGAGGGAGAGAGTGTACCGGTGAGGGGGGGAATGGAGTGTGCCGGTGAGAGGGAGAGTAAGAAAGAGAGTGGGACGGTGAGGAGGTGTGTACCGGTGAGGGAGAGACGGTGGGAGTGTATCGACGAAGGAGGATGGGAGTGTACCGGTGAGGGGAAGGTTGAAACGGAGGAGGAGTGGTGAGGAGCCAAGAAGGTGTGCCGTTGAAGGGCTAATAGGGTGCACCGGTGAAGGCTGGAACAGACGTACCGATGAAGGCCCACTCCCCTGCTACTTGCTTTAAGGCTTTTCTTGTAAGGCCCGTGCCTTAATGGATCCTTATTGAATTTTGTTCTATTATTCGTTCTGAAATTTCCGGCTATTTTTCTGGATTTTTAGGAATTTGTCTGGTATTTTTCTGGATTTATTTGGAGCTTTGAGGGTTATTAATATTAATAAGATTTATATATATATAATGATTATATTATATATATATTAATTTTATTTTTATTATATCTCTCACCCTCATCCCCTCTCTCCCCGTCGATCTTATTCTCACCTCACTCTCTCTCTCTCCTCCGCGATCGCCTCTCCCCCTTCCCTTGGGTTGTAGGCCAATCGTCAGCGGATTGAGGCGTGGTTGGCGCCGGTGGATTCCTCGCGTCGAGACGAACGCGTGGGTACCCATCTCGGCACGGTTCGGTGATTGTGGGAGCGAGGTGGAGCTTGAAGGCCGGTGAGCCTACCTCGGTGCATGCGGCCTTTTCGTCCGTCTCGGCTTGCAAGAGGTAGGGGGATGGAATCCTGAGCTCGCTAGGAGCATTCCCTGTAGTTCATTTCGTTGTTTAGGCCTCCCGATGTATGCATGTGGCCATTTTTCCCATTTTTAGTAAAAATGAGTAATTTAGCCGTTTAATGGGTTTGGGGTGATGCATGCGGGTGTTTTAAGCTTGGTAGTGTTGTTTAGCATGTATGGTTTGGCAAGTTACAGGGTTTCACGGTGTTACCCGATGATTTCTATCGTCCGGGGGGGCTTCGGTTTTCAAACCGAACCCGCCCGTGTTCCAGGTGGTGTGACGGTCCTGCCAGGAACCGTCACACGCCTGACGGTCCTTAGTGGACGCGTCACTTCCAAATAACGGCCCGGTGAGGGTGCGTTATTTGGAGAGTAACGGTGGGAGCCCCATCCGTTACTCGTCCGTTGTTTTACGTTGACCGGGTGAGGCGGTTAGCCCGACGGCCAGTCGGCCGGCCGTCGCTTCCGTCTGACGCGCCTGGGCTAGCGCGTCGCTTCGCCTGCGTCTGATTTCGAACGTTGTACGTTGGGTTTTGGCCTCGGGTGGATGTAACGGCGGGGACCCAACGCGTTGCATCGATGTAACGCACATGGCCCCTACCGTAACATTCCCTTTTGGGCCTTTTGAGCTGGAACTCAGGCGGGAGTGATGGACGGAGATAGACGCGTCGTTCTTGGTGTAACGCGCCAGCCTCAGACCGTTACTTCCATGTAGCGCGGGGGCATCCGACCGCCGCTTGCCTGTTGGGTTTAATATGTTCCCAGCCATTTGTTATGCGTTCCTTTACGTGATTGTTCCATGTTTATATCGTTTCATTGTACGATGGCATGTTTCTCATACCAATGGAATAGCTTTCCTTTCCATGCAATGGAGCCACTGTTGTTGCCCTAGGTCTGTTGAGTACCGACCCGCTTGAGGATAGCGGAGGGGTGTTTCCCATACACGGTTTGTAAGCTAGTTCCGTGGGCTCCTAGCCAATGGTAGCATCCTACCAAGGGAGAAAACTAGCTAGAGGGCCTGGCTCAGGCTAGAGTCAGTGTGTGCACACGTGGTCAGAGACTGTGGACTGACACCGACGGGTGCCACTCCGACTGGTCACTTGGTTTGGTACTGTTTACGCGCTCAGCTTGTCGTTTCACCGACTGCGAGTGCTTGAGACGCAGTGTAAGTCGTCAGTGGACGCATCTGGTTTCTGCTCCAGTGGTTGTCCTTCCTTATTGTTTGGCTTAGTTAAGACTTATTCCATTTTGGTGGATTTAGTTTTAGTCGCTTGCATTTATTTAGCTTTGGCATGAGTTAGCTGTTCTACCTGCGTAGTTAGAGTTTACAGCTTTGCTCGAGTAGTTTATTCATGCTATTGCCTGTCACTTTATTTAAATGCATGCTCTAATTGCCTTTATTTATGCTTGAGTGCTCTTTTAGTGCGAGGTAGGGATCCGCGTGACCCCTACTGAGTCTGGCTGTGACTCACCCTTCTCATTTCAGGTGAGCGGCGCCCGTCGTCTCCCGGTGCTTTGTGAGCTGTTTCGGAGACCGCGTCTAGCTGCCAGCTTTAGTCAGGCCGCCTTTTTGAGGCTTTGGTTGTACCTTTGCCGGGGTATGCCCCGTGTAGTTGTACTCTTTTGGACTAGTACTTTTGTTCATCTGGACTAGATTATATAGATATCACTCTGGTTATTTTGAATTGCTTCCGCACTTGTATTAATTTTATTACTTAATTGTAATCTACGCGTCCCAAATTGTAGTTCGTTATACAATCCCTCGGCATAACCCCTCTAACCCTTCAGGGGCCTCATCAGCCTCTTGGGTGGCTTCCCCAGTTCTTGGTATCGGTGTATCGATGTTATCGGTATATCGGTATCCTGAACTCTGGGTCGTTACAGTTGGTATCAGAGCGTGTGTTGAGGAACTGTATAAGGAATTGAAATTTGTGTTTGTCCAGAGCTAGTCCTGTGTCGTCTATTGCTGGCTTAGGGTGTTTTATGTATGATTGATGGGTTTTGTTGTTGTTTTATGTTCTCCGCAGAGTAATTATGCCGCCTCGTCGAGGAAGACCTCCTCGAGCTCCTCGTGCTCCTCGAGATGCGCCCCGGGAAGATAGTGGTTCTACACCTCCTCCTGCAGTTCCAGCTGTTCCAATTGCTCCTCCAGCGCCGATCATTGCTCCTCCTGTTAAAGTGCCTGGCAGTCGAGGCAAGGCTTTGAAGGAATTCCTGATGTTCAATCCGCCTCCTTTCGATGGTCAAGCTGATCCAGAAGTGGCAAGACAATGGTTGGATGCGATCGAGCGGGTGTTTGTCTCGATGGAATGTGCGGAAGATGAGAAAGTTATGCTTGCCGCTTTTCAACTCCAGGGTACGGCCATTACGTGGTGGAAAGCCGAGTGGCAGATCGCTTTTCATTCAAGACCTCTTCGGCAGATCTCATGGGCAGAGTTTGTTGCTGCTTTCGAGTGTGCTTATACTCCTGCCTGTTTGCAGATGGATAAAATGTACCAATTCATGGAGCTGACTCAGGGCAGTATGACTGTGCTTCAGTATCGGAATAAGTTTATGGAATTGGGTCAGTATGCGTCCCATGTGCTGGCCAGTGAAGCTTTGAAAACTCAGCAATTCTTGTGAGGTTTGAGGCCCGAGTTGAAGATGCCTCTGATTGCAAGTCGTGTTGTAGACCTTGATAGTGCGTGCCAGACAGCTGTGGCACTTGAGCTGGAGATGACGAGACCGGGTGGATATCCTCAGGCAGGGTCAGTGCTGCCCGCAGTACAGTCTCAGCAGGTGTACCGACCGCCAGCGCCAGGTGTTCCCTCAGTCCAGTCAGAGATTTCCAGTGCTTCCTCTCCTTCCAAGACCAAGTTCAAAAGGTTCAAGAAGAAAAAGAAGTTTTTTCAGCAGCCGTCCGGTACTGATGTAGTTCAGCAGCCGACAGCACCTTCTACTCAGACTCGGCAGAGCTCAGCTGTCAGTCAGCCATGGACGTGTCGGAGATGCGGTGGTCATCACAAGGGCCAGCCGTGCTCCCTTCCTGTGGTGTGTTTTCGTTGTGACCAGCCTGGTCATGTGGTTCGAGATTGCCCGCTGAGGCCGAAGCAGGTGCAAGCTCCTCAATTTTTTCAACCTCAGCAGCCGCAATTCAGACCTCCTCCTGCACCGCAAGCTCAACAGTTCTTTTCTCAAGCGTCAGCGTCTTCTCAGCAATCCTCAGTTGGTTCTAAGAAGCAGAAGGGCAAGGTTTCTCATTTGACAAGAGCTGATGCTGTTGCGTCCCATCTGGTTGAAGGTACGATTATGCTTTATGGTCATTCAGCTCGTGTCTTATTTGATTCTGGTGCTTCTCACTCTTTTATTTCTGAGGCTTTCATGGCATGTATTGAGGAACCGACTTCAGAGATAGCTTGTGAGATGTGTGTTGAGATGCCTTCTGGAGATTTCATGATTACACCTGTGGGTCTGGAAGAGTCTCCTGTGATGATTGATAATCACCAGTTGCCGGCGAGATTGTATGCATTGCAGCTGGCAGATTATGATGTTATTCTGGGAATGGATTGGTTGGAGCATTATGGAGCTGTGGTTGATTGCAGATCGAAGAAAGTCTATTTTCAGCCACAGGGGAAATCAGCCTTTTATTTTCAAGGTATTCGATCACGTTCTTCTCGTATGATTATTTCTGCTATTCGAGCCTTTAGGTTGCTTAGTGTAGGTTGCCAGGGATTCTTAGCTTCTGTGGTTGCTGTTGAAAAACCACGACGGGATGTTTGTGATATTCCGGTTGTTTGTGAGTTCCCTGATGTGTTTCCTGATGAGTTGCCAGGCTTGCCTCCAGAGCGAGAGATAGAGATGGTGATTGAACTGATTCCAGGTACAGCTCCCTTAGCGAAGGCACCGTACCGTATGGCTCCAGCTGAATTGAAAGTACTGCAAGCACAGCTACTTGAGTTACTGGAAAAGGGCTATATTCGCCCCAGCTTTTCTCCGTGGAGTGCTCCAGTGTTGTTTGTGAAGAAGAAAGATGGAAGCCTGAGACTTTGTATTGATTACAGGCAGCTGAATCGGGTGACTATCAAGAATAAGTATCCGCTTCCCAGGATTGATGATTTGTTTGACCAGTTACAGTCTGCTACAGTCTTTTCACGGATTGATCTCCGGTCTGGCTATTTTCAATTGCGAATCCGGGAATCTGATGTGGAGAAAACGGCTTTCAGCACTCGATATGGTCACTTTGAATTTCTGGTCATGCCGTTTGGTTTGACTAATGCCCCAGCAGCTTTTATGGACCTGATGCAGCGTATCTTTCGTCCATTTCTTGATCAGTTTGTGGTGATCTTTGTTGATGATATTTTGATCTATTCTGCCTCTGATGAAGATCATGTGCAGCATTTGAGTATCGTTCTGCAGACTTTAAGAGATCACGAGTTTTATGCGAAGTTCAGTAAATGTGAATTCTAGCTTCGGAAGGTTCATTTTCTTGGTCACGTGATTTCTGGTGACGGAGTGGCAGTAGACCCTGCAAAGATTGATGCCGTGTTGAGTTGGCAGAGGCCTAGAACTGTGACAGAAATACGAAGCTTCCTAGGTTTGGCTGGGTACTACCGCAGATTTATCCAAGATTTTACGAAGATTGCAGCCCCGATGACTAGACTGACGCGTAAAGATGTACCTTTTGTCTGGTCGGATCAGTGTGAGACTAGCTTTGTTGAATTGAAAAGGCTATTGACTTCTTCTCCTGTGTTGGCTTTGCCTTCCGACTCGGGTGGTTTTCTGGTATGTACTGATGCTTCTCGAGTAGGTTTGGGTGCAGTGCTGATGCAACATGGTAAAGTTATCGCATATGCATCTCGGCAATTGAAACGACATGAAGAGAATTATCCCACTCATGATCTGGAGCTAGCTGCAGTTATTTTTGCCTTAAAGATCTGGAGACATTATCTGTATGGTGAGAAATTTCAGATTCTTACTGATCATCAGAGTTTACAGTACATATTCTCCCAGAAAGATTTGAATCTCAGGCAGCGCCGATGGATGGAATTCATGAAAGATTTTGACTTTACACTCTCCTATCAGCCGGGTAAAATGAATGTTGTGGCTGATGCTCTGAGCAGAAAAGTTCAAGTCAATCATTTGTTGCTGCATGAATGGAAATTGTGAGAATGGCTTCCAAGCGAGGCTTTCAGTGCAGAGTTTCCTGCTGATCCGAAGATGGCGGTTTGTGCTAGTTTGACTTTGGGTTCGGCTTTGTATCAGCAGATTAAAGAAGCTCAGCAAGCGGATTCTGATTTGACCCGTGTTATATCAAGTTATGATGTGGAATTTGACGACGAGCTGGTTGTCAGTTTTCAGGGCAGAAGGTATGTTCCCGCTGATGATGATTTGAGGCATGAGATTCTGAGTGAAGCCCATGGTTCCCATTTTGCTATTCATCCAGGTGTCACCAAGATGTATCAGAATTTGAAGAGGCAGTTCTGGTGGCCAGGTATGAAGAAAGACGTGGCTCTATTTGTTTCTAAGTGCTTGACTTGTTAGCAGGTTAAAGCCGAACATCAAAAGCCAGGTGGTTTACTTCAACCGTTAGAAATTCCAATGTGGAAATGGGACCATGTTACTACAGATTTTATGGTGGGTTTGCCTCGGACTTCTCAAGGTTTTGATGGTATCTGGTTGCTTGTCGACAGATTGACTAAAACTGCCAGATTGTTGCCGATTAAAGTTACCTGGAATGTACAAAGGTTGGCCGAGTTGTATGTGCAGAAGATCGTGCCACTGCATGGAGTTCCTATTTCACTTGTGTCGGATCGTGACCCACGTTTTACCTCCGGCTTCTGGCGTAGTTTTTAGAAAGCTTTCGGCACTGAGTTAACTTTTAGTTCAGCGTATCACCCTCAGTCAGATGGACAGTCAGAGAGGACTATTCAGACTCTGGAAGACATGCTGAGATTGTGTTGCCTTGATTGGCAGGGGTCGTGGAGTCAGCATTTACCACTTGTTGAATTTGCTTATAATAACAATTTTCACTCTAGTATTGGAATGGCTCCTTATGAAGCACTGTATGGTCGTCCTTGTCGTACTCCCTTAAACTGGTTTGATGTTGGGGACAGATTATTGACCGGACCTGACATGGTGCAGCAGTGTTCTGATGTGGTTCGTCTGATCAGGCAGAGATTGTTGACGGCTCAGAGTCGACAGAAAAGTTATGCAGATCAGCGCAGACGTCCACTACAATTTGAGCCAGGAGATATGGTGTTTGTTAAAATATCTCCGATGAAAGGTGTTTCCAGGTTTGGGAAGCGTGGAAAGCTTAGTCCGCGGTATGTTGGCCCTTTTCCGATTGTTGAAGCTATTGGTCAGGTGGCTTATCGTCTGCAATTGCCAACGGCTATGCAAGCTATTCATGATGTATTCCACGTGTCTCAATTGAGGAAGTATGTGCCAGATGCTTCTCATGTTCTCGATGATGCAGTGTGGCCCGAGGTGACTGCTGATTTGTCTGCGCCAGAGTTTCCTATCAGAGTTGAAGACCGTCGTGAGCAGCAGTTGAGAAATAAGGTTATTCCTCTGGTAAGAGTTGCTTGGCAGCGTCACTCTGGTAATGAGTCCTCTTGGGAGCGTGAAGATGAGATGCGTCAGCTTTTTCCTTTCTTATTCCTGTGAGGTATAAGTCTTTTCTCAGTTTCCTCCTTTTTCCCTTGTTGTAAATTTCGAGGGCGAAATTTGTATAAGGAGGGAGGGACTGTAAGGCCCGTGCCTTAATGGATCCTTATTGAATTTTGTTCTATTATTCGTTCTGAAATTTCCAGCTATTTTTCTGGATTTTTAGGAATTTGTCTGGTATTTTTCCGGATTTATTTGGAGCTTTGAGGGTTATTAATATTAATAAGATTTATATATATATAATGATTATATTACAAATATATTAATTTTATTTTTATTATATCTCTCACCCTCATCCCCTCTCTCCCCGTCGATCTCATTCTCACCTCACTCTCTCTCTCTCCTCCGCGATCGCCTCTCCCCCTTCCCTTGGGTTGTAGGCCGATCGTCAGCGGATTGAGGCGTGGTTGGCGCCGGTGGATTCCTCGCGTCGAGAGGAACGCGTGGGTACCCATCTCGGCACGGTTCGGTGATTGTGGGAGCGAGGTGGAGCTTGAAGGCCGGTGAGCCTACCTCGGTGCATGCGGCCTTTTCTTCCGTCTCGGCTTGCAAGAGGTAGGGGGATGGAATCCTGAGCTCGCTAGGAGCATTCCCTGTAGTTCATTTTGTTGTTTAGGCCTCCCGATGTATGCATGTGGCCATTTTTCCCATTTTTAGTAAAAACGAGTAATTTAGCCGTTTAATGGGTTTGGGGTGATGCATGCGGGTGTTTTAAGCTTGGTAGTGTTGTTTAGCATGTATGGTTTGGCAGGTTACAGGTTTTCACGGTGTTACCCGACGATTTCTATCGTCCGGGGGGGCTTCGATTTTCAAACCGAACCCGCCCGTGTTCCAGGTGGTGTGACGGTCCTGCCAGGAACTGTCACACGCCTGACGGTCCTTAGTGGACGCGTCACTTCCAAACAACGGCCCGGTGAGGGTGCGTTATTTGGAGAGTAACGGTGGGAGCCCCATCCGTTACTCGTCCATTGTTTTACGTTGACCGGGTGAGGCGGTTAGCCCGACGGCTAGTCGGCCGGCCGTCGCTTCCGTCCGACGCGCCTGGGCTAGCGCGTCGCTTCGCCTGCGTCTGATTTCAAACGTTGTACGTTGGGTTTTGGCCTCGGGTGGATGTAACGGCGGTGACCCAACGCGTTGCATCGATGTAACGCACAGGGCCCTACCGTCACATTCCCTTTTGGGCCTTTTGTGCTGGAACTCAGGCGGGAGTGACGGACGGAGACAGACGCGTCGTTCTTGGTGTAACGCGCCAGCCTCAGACCGTTACTTCCATGTAGCGCGGGGGCATCCGACCGCCGCTTGCCTGTTGGGTTTAATATGTTCCCAGCCATTTGTTATGCGTTCCTTTACGTGATTGTGCCATGTTTATATCGTTTCATTGTACGATGGCATGTTTCTCATACCAATGGAATAGCTTTCCTTTCCATGCAATGGAGCCACTGTTGTTGCCCTAGGTCTGTTGAGTACCGACCCGCTTGAGGATAGCGGAGGGGTGTTTCCCATACACGGTTTGTAAGCTAGTTCCGTGGGCTCCTAGCCAATGGTAGCATCCTACCAAGGGAGAAAACTAGCTAGAGGGCTTGGCTCAGGCTAGAGTCAGTGTGTGCACACGTGGTCGGAGACTGTGGACTGACACCGACGGGTGCCACTCCGACTGGTCACTTGGTTTTGTACTGTTTACGCGCTCAGCTTGTCGTTTCACCGACTGCGAGTGCTTGAGACGCAGTGTAAGTCATCAGTGGACGCATCTGGTTTCTGCTCCAGTGGTTGTCCCTCCTTATTGTTTGGCTTAGTTAAGACTTATTCCATTTTGGTGGATTTAGTTTTAGTCGCTTGCATTTATTTAGCTTTGGCATGAGTTAGCTGTTCTACCTGCGTAGTTAGAGTTTACAGCTTTGCTCGAGTAGTTTATTCATGCTATTGCATGTCACTTTATTTAAATGCATGCTCTAATTGCCTTTATTTATGCTTGAGTGCTCTTTTAGTACGAGGTAGGGATCCGCGTGACCCCTACTGAGTCTGGCTGTGACTCACCCTTCTCATTTCAGGTGAGCCGCGCCCGTCGTCTCCCGGTGCTTTGTGAGCTGTTTCGGAGACCGCGTCTAGCTGCCAGCTTTAGTCAGGCCGCCTTTTTGAGGCTTTGGTTGTACCTTTGCCGGGGTATGCCCCGTGTAGTTGTACTCTTTTGGACTAGTACTTTTGTTCATCTGGACTAGATTATATAGATATCACTCTGGTTATTTTGAATTGCTTCCGCACTTGTGTTAATTTTATTACTTAATTGTAATCTACGCGTTCCAAATTGCAGTTCGTTATACAATCTCTCGACATAACCCCTCTAACCCTTCAGGGGCCTCATCAGCCTCTTGGGTGGCTTCCCCAGTTCTTGGTATCGGTGTATCGATGTTATCGGTATATCGGTATCCTGAACTCTGGGTCGTTACATTTCTTTTCTTCTTTTCTTTGGGTTTTGAGTAGTTTTATACAAGTCTTTCCTCCTTTTCCTCACAGCCTATTCTTTATAATATTTTGTTGTTCCATTTGTTGGTTGCTTCCTTTTATCCTTTTAATATGTTATCGTTTCTAGCGAAAATTCGGCAGCATCTCCCCTTGACCCGAGCGTAAGGGAGATAAAGGGAACGCGCCCACAGGGAGTGGCGGAACCCGTCAACTGGAGGTGGGCGCCCAAAGGCGGTAGCACCTTTAATGAAACTTCAGAAAACCTCGGAGAAAACAACGAGCGGGAGACCTCTAAGACTGGATAGGGTGGACTGGGGGTTAGCCAAGGCGTACCGGCCAAGGACGAGCACATGGTGCTTCAGGGGTGTACCGGACTAGGGAGAGGCCAGGCGTACTGCTGAAGCACCAAGGGGAGGTGTACCGCTGGAGGGATACTATGGGTGTGCCGGCCAAGGTGCCGGAAGGGTGTGCCGCTGGTGGAAAGTGCAGGTGTGCCGCTGAAGGCGCAGAAGGGTGTGCCGGCCAAGGAGCCAGAAGGTGTACTGCTGGACGGGGGTGCAGGCGCACCGGGCAAGGCCACCAAAAGAAGCTGGCGTGCTAATGGGACAGGGGCATTGGGCTGATCAAGCCCACGAGGAAAAGATTTTTGGGAGGTGGCTCAAAGGGCAGGCAAGGGACTTGCAGGTGGGCTTCTACCAGAAGATCACAACGCGGAGGGGCTGTGCACTGGAAAGGCTCACGACCTCATACCACCCGAGGTGGTGCGGTGTCCAGAGGAAACTGTCGATAGGAGGAGTTAAGGAAAACACCGGGAAGCGAAGGGAAAAAACGATCAAACGCACTGCGGCCCAAAACAATGAGACAAAGAGAAAACCCACTGAGGGGGGGAGATCTTCATTCATGGGAAATAAAGGGCCGTAGCCACCCATATACATCACAAAACATGCCCGATGTAAGGCTATAGGCAAGAAAGAAAACCTAAGAACAAAGGAATAGAGAGGGAGAAAACAGAGAAACAAAAGAGGAGGAGGTGTTGGGGATCGAAGCAGGGACGATCGTCCACTGCTCTTTCCCCCACCTTCCCCTACTACATCAAGCCCTCTCTCTCTCTTACTCTCTTCTCGTTGCCTGGTGGCTGTCGGAAGACTCCACGCCGGAGCCCTCTCCCTTTTCTTCTCTCTTCTTCTTCTTCTCGTATGCAACCCCCTCTATTCGTCTCTGCCTCTGGGTCTCTTCTCCGTCTGTCCTCCTTTTTTTTTCTTCTCCGGAATGGGAGGGGTTTTATACCCCCAGCAGCGGGAGCCCTCGAGCACGGCCGTCGAGGGCGGGAAGCGGCAGGTGATGATGCGGTTTGACTTCCCCTATCCTGGCTGTCAGGGGAGTAGCCTGCATGGCCCAACCGTTGGTTGACACCTCGGACAGCTCACTGCGCGCCAAGGATACGTAGGGCATGGGCTTCACGTCGTTCGGCCGTTGAAACGCCTTCGCGCTGTGCCGCTGGCGGGCTCAATAAGTGTGCCGCAGGAGGGCCACAAAGGGGTGCCGCTGAAGCCCCAAATGGGCGTGCCGCTGAAGGCTTGAAATAGTGTGCCGTTGAAGGCTTGAAATAGTGTGCCGTTGAAGACTTGAAATAGTGCGCCGTTGAAGGCTTGCAGGGTGTGCCGTTGAAAGGGCACAAGGGCGTGCCGCTGAAGGCCCGGGGGTGTACCGCTGGAGGGCCAAAAGGCTGTGCCGCTGAAGGCCCAAGGGGTGTACCGCTGAAGGGCCAAAAGGTTGTGCTGCTGAAGGGCTAAAATGGGCAGTTCTGAGCCCGTTGTGAGCACAAGTTGTGGCCCATTTAATTTTCTTCGAGGCCCATGGATTGTGGGGGCTCTTGGTGGTTGATTTCTCTTCACTGTCGTGACTCCAGAGACGGCTTCACGGCAGTGTGCATATTTGGGGAGTCCGGATGACCAGTTCCTCCGGGGCTTCTTCACTCAGTGCCGTTGTTAATGCTGGGCTGAGCTGGATATTTGTGCGTGCAATTTTTGGTGTCCACAGGCGGCGTATGTTCTTTATGGCTTCTATGCCCCCAGGTGGGGCATGCTTCTTCTTCTGATGCCCCTGAGCCGGGGAGTCTCCTCTATGGCTTCTATGCCCCCAGGCGGGGTGTATGTTGCATCATATGCCCCCAGGGTGGGGTGTAATTCTTGCTTCTTATGCCCTCGAGGCGGGGTGAACTCTTCTTCTTTGCTTATGTGCTCCCATATCGGGGTGTATTCCTTTCTTCATATGCTCCCCTAAGCCGGGGAATGTTGTTTGTTTTGCTTCAGATGCCCCCCCCTGGGGGGGGATATATGTTGCTTCATGGACCCCAAGGCCGGATGTATTCCTTCTTTAGATGCCCCTAAGCCGGGGTGGACTCTTTTCTTCTTATGCTCCCAAGGCGGGATGCTGCTTCTTCAAATGCCCCTAAGCCGGAGCGCATTCTTTAAGGCTTCTATGCCCCCAGGCGGGGTATGTTTCTTCTTCAAATATCCCTAAGCTGGGGTGGACTTCTCTTCATATGCCTCTGAGTCGGGGCGTGTTCTTTATACCTTCTAGGCCCTCTAGGCGAGGTATACTTCTTCTTCAAATACCCCCAAGATGGAGGTGTGTTTCTTGGCATCATGTGCCCCCAAGGCGGGTTGTATCCTTCTGCTTCCTCTGCCCCAGAGTGGGGTATATTTCTCTTCATATTCCCCGAAGCCAGGGTGCATTCTTTGGTTTCATAGGCCCCTATACGGGGTGTATTATTTGCTTCTTTGCACCCGAGGTGGGGTGTGTTCTCTGCTTCTTATATCCCAGACCGGGGTGGATTCTTATGCTTCTTAGGCCCCGCCGGTGCGGGGTGCGTTTCTCTTCATATGCCCCCAACGTGGGGTATATCTTTTGTTTCTTATGCTCCCAAGCCGGGATGTAGCTTCTTGGCCTCATATGCTGCCGAGGCGAGGGGTATGTCGCTTCATGTGCCCCCGGGGGGAATGCATTTTGCCTCTACTGCCCCGTGGCGGGGTATATCTCTTGGCTTCTTACGCCCCCAAGGTGGGTTGTGTTTTCTTCTTGTGCCCCCAGGGTGGGGTGTATCTTTCGCTTCTTATTCCCCCCCCTGAGGCGGGGTGAAGTCTTTGCTTCAAATGCCCCTAAATCGGGGTATAGTTTTATCTCATATGCCCCTAGAGCAGGGGTGTATTTCTCTTCATGTGCCCCTCAGTCGGGGTATATTTCTTCTTCAAATATCCCCTGAACCGGGGTGCATTCTTGCTGCTTCTTATGCCCCTGGGCGGGGATATGTTCTGCTTCTTTTACCCCCTCACGGCGGGGCGTATTTATCTTCATATGCCCCCCCAGAGTGGGGGTGTAGCTTTTCTTCATCTGCCCCCTAGGTCCGGGGGGTATGCCTGTTCACTTCTGTGCCCCCAGGCGGGGTACGTTTCTTCTTCAAAGGCCCCTGAGTCGGGGTGTAGCTTTGTTGTATGTTGTGCCCCCGAGCCGGGGTTGATTCTCTTCATATGCCCCTAGATCATGGTGTATATTTTTTGCCTCTTATGCCCCTATGGCGGGGCATATCTCCTCTTCTTATCCCCCATGGTGGGGTATGTGCATGCTCTCTTCGGGAGTGGTGGCCGTGCTTGGCCTTATTGCTATAAAGCATTCCCCACAGCGGGCAGCCATTCACCAAGCTACAATTGTGGCTCGCTGGATCTTTTAACAACCACTCGGGGGGCCGTTTTGTGCCGGATGGAGGCAGCAGGAAGGAGGAACGAGCGGGGTCATTGCACCGCAGACTCGGAGCCTCCTAGAGTCGGGCGGGATGCCGAGTTTCTTCTTGCTCTTTTGGTCGGCGATGCTGGCCTACTTTTCTTCTTTTCTTCTTTCTTTCCTTTTTTTTTCGTCCCTGCTTCCCTTCTCTTCTTTTGTATGATTGACCAGGGTAGAGGTGCAGGTGAGCGCTCACCCCCTCAGGGAGGGGATGAGTGGTTCGCTCCACCGCATCAACCCCACAATGGTAATCTTTATTCAGCACGGGTCTCGACGAACGTGGCCGTGCAACCCTCTCTCGCTGACTCTTTCTCTTCTTTTTTTTGCTTCTTTCTTTTCTACTTTTTTTCTTTTTTTCTTTTCTCCTTTCCTTCTTTTCTTCTTTTCTCCTCTTTCTTCTTGAGGAAAGGGGGGGTTTGATTTTCTCTCCCTTCTCTTCTCTTTCTCTTCTCCCTTTTTTATAACAGCCCCCAAGATTCCTGGAAGCTGCATATGCTTCGAAGCAGCGTCCTCGAGGCCACGAAGGCAGCTGCACCGAGTCTGGATTTTCTCCCCATAGGGCTGGCGAAGACAACACCTGCCATTCATCAAAGCAGGCAAACATCGTTAATTAGGAGGCCATGGGGCCCTAAATCCCGGCGAAGAGATGAAGGGTAGTTTAGGTCCCACCGGGCGTGCCAGACTTGTGGACGCACTAAAATTCGCTTATTTAAGTGGTTCGTCTATTAAGTGCGTGGGCGTGCCAATCACCGAAGTGACAATTTTTTCGGGTTCCGAAGAGCCCATGGTGCGCTCAATCTGACTCGGTCAGACGATTGTGTGGTTCGGGTCGGGACCAAAACCCGCCATGTCATAAAGGTCACGGCGTCATTTACATCCCCCATACGAGGGAACACCCTTGATTAATCGCCGGGAATTAGGGCCTCATGGCCAGGAAATTAATTGCATAGAGATTTATTAAGAAACGATGATGTCCTCGTATGAGGGTGTAAAGAAAGCGTTCGAGATCATGCCGGCCATGTGATGACCATTTAATATTCGGACGAATGTCCGGCTCGAGAAAAGCGTAATCGTCACGGGAAAATCGGGGCATCTGTATGCCGGGGTACGGCAAATTTATTGTTCAGAGAAACGAGAAATATTTGGTTAAATCACGGTTAAAGCGGTTGGGAACGGATAAGTTTGTCGGCCCTGTGCAAGATCAAGCTGTGACCATACTGCGGTGCCCCCCCCCTCCACGGTCGAAGCCAGGCTCGCGTGGGCAGTGTAATATCCCGGACCTTTCGGATCCTTCTTCATGGGTCCCGGATCTAGTTTTCGGAGCGTCCGGCTCCGTTGTGTCCGAAATTTCGTTTCGGACATCTTTCGTGTTCGGATCGGCGCGATCCGGAGTCGTTTCGGAGGCCCGGAGGCGTTCCGTGGCTTTTTCCGCGCGTGTTTTCCGATTTCCGGTGTGTGTTTCGGCTTTTTCTTCGGACGCTCGCTGCGGGCGAACCGGGCAGTTCCCCGAGGCACGAGTGGTACCGTTGCGATCGGTGCGTTCCGAGGATTCCGGAAATGTATTTTTCTAATTTTCGGTATTTTTCCGAAAAATCGGATTTTCTATATATTCCCATTTTCTTTTCTTTTCTTTTTCTTCTTTTCTCTTTTCTTCTTCTTCCTCTCTCTCCCTCACGCGACCGTGGCCGGCTCTTTCCCTCCTTCTCTCCCGTTCGACCGTGCCGACCCCCGTTCCGGCTGCAGACTTCGGCGGTGCGACGGCGCGAGGACGTGGGTGACGTGGTGGCGATCGTGCGGGCATACGGCGAGCGTGGGAGGCGTGGAGAGGCGAGATTCTAGCGGCGTTCTTCGCGACTTCGAGCTCGGATCGGAGCGTTTCGTCGCGGACCGGAGGTAGGGTGACGTTCCTTAGCCTCATGTCTTCCTTCCCCGTGAGTTTCAGCTCGAGACGAGGTCGAGAGGGGTTTATTTTGAGCCGGGAAGGGTCGATCATGCCGCGGGGTGAGTTCGTCCGATCCATCGTTTTGAGCCCCGATTTTACGGTTTAAGGGCGTAGGAGCATGCTAGGGGGCTTGGGGGTTCTTCTCTCGCCATTTCCCCCTCCGTGGGGTTTGTTTTGAGGCCGATTGGGCGATTCCGGTGAGGTTCGCCATTTTCTCGCCGGTGAGCGATGTGCGGTCGAACCAGTGGCCGCACAACCCCTATGCGGTTCCGTTCGGACCGTTCATCGGCTCGGCGCGCTTTGGGTGAGGCTTGGCGCGCAGCGGGCTTGGGCGGTCTATCGTGGGACCGCATATCCTAATGTGCGGCCCCACAGCTACCGCCCAACCCCAAGGGTTTTGACCGTTGGTTGTGACCGTTGTGTAGTGCTCTGGGATGTGCGGCCAGGAGCTGACCGCATAACCCCTTGCACGGCCAGGTGCTGGCCGTACATCCCCTAGCGCTATGGTTGGATGTGCGGTCTGGCCCTGACCGCACAACACCTGAACGGCTAAGCCGTAGCCGCCCTTCCCCAAGTGCGGCTAAGGACTAACCGTCCAGGCTTTTTACCGTTGGGAGACGAGCGGCCAGTAGGTGACCGTTCCTCACCCGCGTGCGGTCAAGAGTTGGCCGCACATCTGTTTGAACGGTCCTGTGTTGGCCGTTTATCCGTCGTTTGGACCCTGGGTGGAACGGTCCTGATATGACCGTTCTAACCCTTGTGCGGTCCCTGTGTGACCGTACTTCCGTGGGCGGCCCAGTGTGGACCGTTCAAGGGTACGGGTTGCGTCGGTGTGTCTCTCGTCGTACAGAGTGTACCGGGAGATGTTGTTGTCAGCTGGTCACCGTGCGTCGGTGTTGGTACAAGGAGCGTTCCTCGTACCTGCAGTTGCACCGTTGTTTTCCGAGACTTGAGAGTCTACTCCTTCTGTGACCCTCCACTAGTCGTAGCCTACTAGTACGCGTGTGCTAGTCGCACCAGGGAGTGGTGTACGGGCTGACCTTTAGAGACGGTTTGTGGACCGGTTACCGTTGGGCCCCACGTCTTGCAGCCAGAGTCCGGCTGAGGGGAAAACCGGTCAGAGGGCCAGACCAGGGACGCGCGGTCTGTGTGTGCACACGTGGTTGGGGGCGGTTGGACCCACGTCGACGGGCGTGACCCCAGCTAGTCACTTGTTGTAGTTACTTGTGCGGTGTTTGCGCCTCGGGTAGGACCTACCATGTCAGGCGGTTCACCTGCGGTGCGGTGTAAGACGTCAGGGGACGCTACCGGCTGTGCTTCTAGTGGGTGGTACTCCTGCCGAGTACGGAGTGTCAGACTGTCAGTCGTGTGTTTCCGACCTTCGGGTTTTGACGGTTCGACCGTTGAGTTTCGGTCTTCTCGTACCGTGGCACGTGTGTCGGTTTGCGTGCCGTTAGGGTCTAGTTCTGTAGAGTACAGGGCTTTCCTTTCCGAGGTACCTTTCTACCGCTAGAGTAGTGGTTTCTCGTTTTTCGAGGTAGGGTTCGAGTGATCCCTACTGAGTCTTGTTCCGAGACTCATTCCCTGCGTGTTTTCACCGTGTTTCAGGTGAGGCGCCACCTTCGGGGAGCGTGTCAGGAGCGCAGCGGAAGCGTGGTGCGGGTGCCCAGAGGTAGTGCCAGAGGTCAGAGCCGGGGGATGCCCCGTGTAGCTGTACTTTTCTTTCTTGTCACTGTACTAGTCGTGGACTACTGTTGCTGTTGTTGTTATTTTATTGTGGACCATGTAAAATGTTAATTCATTTCCTGCTTAATATCATAACTGTTTAATTTCTGCAATTATTTGTGATGCTTGTGTAGTTTCCACACCATCCTTTTAACCCTTCCGAGTCTTCGGGCTCGTGGGTGGCGGTGCGAGTCTCGGGTTATCGGGCCTTCCCGGTAATCGGATTCTCGGGTCGTTACAGGCAGCGTCAATATTTCCGGTGCCAGAGTGGTAGCGGGAAAATGTCTCGAGATTAGATCCTAAAACAAGGACACGTCCAAAGATAGCGGGCTATAGGCCGAGGATATGGGTCAGACAATGACCATGATCGGGACGGACCCGAGGTCTGAGCGTGGCCCACGAAGGCCTTATTGATATTCCAATGCAAAGGGTCCGGGGATGACGAGAGCCGCCTCGTCCCATTCAGATTTTGTCGGTCATTCATGGACCACTTTATGTTCGGACAGAGGTCCGTATTAAAGATACGACGCAAAAGGAAGTAAATCCGTACAAATGTATGTCGAGTTTACGGCAATTCCAATGAAAGAGCGGAAACGAATCCCAATGGGAACGAGTCCGATTCGACGAACTATCGGCCCAGAGCAATGTCGGGTTACGGCCGTGTCGGGATGGTTATCAAGGTCCGAACTCGACTTGGGGGGGGGGGGGTAATATTCCCTTTATACCGGGTCTTGAGGAGAGACAAGGCTACGGGGCAGATCTCGCCATTTTATTGTTATTTAAATTTTAATAATTATTATTTTAATAATTATTATTTCTTTGTTGTTATTATTACTATTCTTTATATATATATATATATATATATATATATATATATATATATATATATATATATATGTTGGGGTGGGCTTGTCGATTATTATTTGTTTATTCCATCATTATTTGTTTATTTGTTATCTTATGTTGAGTTTGTTATTATTATTTATTTATTTTATTATCATTTGTCTATTTATTATTTTTGTTGAGTCGGTTGTTATTATTTATTTATTACTTATTTTATTATCATTTGTTTATTCATTATTTTTTGTTGAGTTCGTTGTTATTATTACTTGTGTCTTTATTATTATCATTTCTCTATTTATCTCTTTTTTTAAGTTTGTTATTATTATTATCTACTATTTTATTATTATCATTATTATTTGTTCCCCTTTTTGTTATTATTTCTTTTGTCACCCGCAGATCATGAATTCTTCCTTAATTTATATTTTTTTATCTCCCTTTTTTATCTTTTTTTTATCTCTCACTCTTCTATTATTGCATTTTTTTATGATTATCGGGTGGGTTTTTTTTCCTTTGTATTATCATTATTATACTTTCTTTCTTTCTTTTTTATGGGGTAGGAGGAAGGTTGAAGCGTACTGTCGGAGAATGAAGAGTGTGTCGCTAAAGGGTTAATGAGTGTACTGCTGAGAGTGAAGAGTGTGCTGCTGGAGAGGCTAAGGAGTGTACCGCTGAGAGTGAAGAGTGTGCTACTGGAGGGGCTAAGGAGTGTACCGCTGAGGGTGAAGAGTGTGCTGCTGGGGGGATAAGGAGTGTACCATTGAGGTGAGGAGTGTACTGCTGGAGGGGCTAAGGAGTGTACTGCTGAGAGTGAAGAGTGTGATGCTGGAGGGGCTAAGGAGTGTACCGCTGAGGGTGAAGAGTGTGCCGCTGGAGGGGCTGAGGAGTGTACCGCTGAGGGTGAAGAGTGTGCTGCTGGAGGGGCTAAGGAGTGTACTGCTGGGGGTGAGGAGTGTGCCGCTGGAGGGGCTGAGGGATGTTCCTTTAGTTGATTAGAATGTTTTATTGTTGTTGGTTTCATTTGTTTGTTGCTTTCTCTTTGTCTTTTAATTCGTTATTGCCCCATTTGTTTGTTACTTCCTTTTATCTTTTTAATATGTTATCGTTTCTAACAAAAATTCGACAGCATCTCCCCTTGACCCGAGCGTAAGGGAGATACAGGGAACGGGCCCACATGGAGTGGTGGAACCCGACAATTGGAGGTGGGCGCCCGAGAGCGGCAACACCTTAATAAAACCTCCGAAAACTCGGAGGGGACGACAGACGGGAAACACTGGGCTAATGCAGCCTAAGGATACCCTGACTGGAAGGGAGAGGGCCAGGTGTGCCGATAAAGGCTGGTTGGGGCATGCCACTGAAGGCACAATTAGGGTGTGCCATTGTCAGGGTGTGCCGCTGGAGGCACAATTGGGTGTGCCGCTGAAGGGCACGAAGAAGGTGTTGTGCCGCTGGGGCACTTCAGGAGTGTGCCGCTGGAGGCTACCCTGGGTGTGTGCCGCTGAAGGGCGTGAACGGCAGGCGAGGAAGGTGAAAACAAATGGTGAAGGTCAGGGGTCTCCCGAAGAGGGCCAAGACAAAGGTTCAAACGCACGCATCCGGGTATAAATCAAGCACAGTAGTAAGAAGCCCAAAAAGAGGAATTTTCATTCATGGAAAGAAAAGGCCATAACCGGCCGTGTACTTCAAAGCATACATTCCAACCCAGACGGGGAGGGAGAAAGAAAGAAAGGAAAAAGAAGAAAAAGAAGAAAAGAAAGAAGAAAGAAAGAAATACAGTGGGGGGGGGGGACGGAGTATGAACTCCACCCCTCCTAGACCTCACTCTCTCTATTCACTCACTCTTCTCCTTCTCTCTTCTCTTTGCGTGGACGGCGGTGGTGGAGCAGCAAGGGGTAGCAGGAGCCTCTCCCCTTCCTTCTTCTCTTCCTCTCTTCTTCTTCTTCTCTTCTTCTCTTTTCTCTGTTGCGTCTGCCTCTGCCTGTCTCTCCGTCTCTTTCTCTCTGGTATGTTCTTTTTCTCTTTTTTTTTGGCCGAAGAAGGGGGGCATTTTATACCCCAGCGGCGGGAGCGTTCGGGCGCGAACGACGGTGGCGGGAGGTGATGGGCATTGAATGGGGTTTGACCTCCCCGTCCTTGGTGGCAGAGGAGTAGCCTGCCTGGCCCAGCCCCCGGTCGACACCTCGGACAACTCACTACGTGCCAAGGATCTATAGGGCATGGGCGCAAAGATCTCGTCTGCCGGAACGTGCCGTTGAAGAGGGCAAAGGGTGTGTCGCTGAAGGCTGTCAGGGGCGTGCCGCTGAAGGCTGCCAGGGCGTGCTGCTGAAGGGCCTTGAGGGCGTGCCGCTGAAGAGCCTTGAGGGCGTGCCGCTGAAGGGCTAAATGGGCAGTTCTGAGCCCGTTGTGAGTGCGAATTGTGGCCCATTTGATTTTCTTCGAGGCCCATGGATTGTGGGGCTCCCGGTGGTTGATTTCTCTTCACTGTCGTGATTCTGGAGATAACTTCACGGCAGTATGTGTGCGTTCAGGGAGTCCGGATGGCCCCTCTTCCACGTGGTTTCTTCAGTTTGGGGTTGTTATTGATGCTGGACTAGTTGGGACATACGGACGTGTAATTTTGCATGTCCACACCTGCCCGGACCACTGAAATTCCCCACCCACTATCAACACTAATAGATGCTCAACCGAGCCATCCTCCATTTCAGACCATTTTAATTAAACAAATACTCTTTTAATGTTCATTTTTTTATAAAAAAACATGTTTAGTGAGGGAGGAGCTAATGCACTCAATACGTTGTGATGTGATTGCTCTTGTGAATGCCTCACTCTACTATGCAATCACTTGGTATCTCCGATCTTCCAATAGAATGTGTATTCATCATGTAACTGGTGAAAATCAAATCAAAACCTTTGTCCTCACAGAAGAAACAAATGACTTCTGTATTGAGTTAGGTAGTACAAACTTAAAAAGATAAATAAATTAAAAACCACCACAAAATGGCCTTTGTCTCGTTTCAGCATGCAAGGTGCAAGAATCGGAGTGTGGGTGACGGTCCCCACGACGTTGGTACTTAAAATGGGTGAAGTGGTAACACATTTTAGAGAAAATTTTAAAACAACAGCTCACTGGGGCAGCATTTTGATACCCGACCATGTCATTTTTGTAACATCCAAAGCCGATGATTTCTGAAAACAGAGGCAAGCCAAGCAAAGTCGATCAACACTACTTTCAGCTCCAAAAATTATTTTTTCTAATGTGCTTGATTAGCTTGAAGATGTGGGATTGCCTCCCTCGACACATACATCGTCTTACAAATCAATTTAAAAAAGGCATCATATGATGCATTATGACACAGAAGCGCCGACATTTTATACAACAAATCATTAGGGGTACGACTATTTTGACGTAGGATGTTCTTGAAGTGACAAAAAAGGGGGGGAAATATACGCAGTATAAGCATCATACTTTGAAAATATCCATTCAAAGGATACTTTGAAGCAGAGTACACAGCCTGTCCTGGTGTAGGAGGTTTTCCAGGTGCACTGCTCATCTACAAGCACAAGTGATTTAGGCATAGATAAAAAGAATGGAAATAGAATGAAAACGGAAATGAATCAAACCCTTTACCTTGAAGGACTTGATGCTGAGTTTCACTATGAAATGAAAGATCATGTCCTCAAGACAACGAAAAAATAAATGCTCCAATAGATTCTTCGTGTTGGGAAAATTGGCCATATTCCTGTCCGCGTGAACGATCGAGGATGAACTCGGCAACCACACAAGCACAAAATGTAGAATTGCAAAAATAAAATACAACAGAGACGACGTATAAGATTTTATGTAAAAATCTCCAAATTGGGAAAAATACTTAGATAAATCCAATCCATTATAATAAAATAAAATAATACATTGACTCTACTCTCATACTACAAACTGAGAATTACAACATCCACACAAGTATGGAGACCACACACTTGAGACCCCAATGACAAACTCTGTGGTTGATATCTGAGATGAGAATCTCGAGGAAAGAGATAGCAGAGGAAGTCCGGAGATGCCGTAGCCTTTCTCCCTTCTTCTTCCTCCTCTTCTCCTCTGTCTTCTCTCTCTCACCGATGTGTGCACTGGCCAATGTTGGCTGCACTTCCCCTTGGCCAATGCTAGTTGTATGGGTTCTCCTTTTATAGTGTAAAGCATTCAATAATAACCACAAAACCCACATGTGATGTGTATGGAGAAGAGTTGATTACGAAAATTAACTCTTTCTCTCCTAACACCAGCCTCTCTTTAGACTGGACATATTCAACAATCTCCCCCTCCAGCTTTATAAGAGAGACTCTACCTTGCTATAATATCATGTTTAAATCGCAGTCATCCCTACCAAACTCTTGCACAAGTTGTGCTTTTCTTTTGGTAGAATCTTCGTCATCATATCTGATGGATTCGTTTCTGTGTGGATCTTCTCCAGCTGCAGCAGCTTCTTCTAAAGAATATCTCGGATCCAGTGATACCGAACATCAACATGCTTTGTTCTGGAATGATAAGCTGCATTCTTTGCTAAGTGTATAGCACTTTGGCTATCACAATGTAACACATAAGCCTCCTGTGTAAGGCCTATATCTTGGAGAAAAGTCTTCATCCACAACATCTCCTTGCATGCCTCTATAGCTGTAATGTACTCTGCTTCTATAGTTGGCAGAGCAACATACTTTGTAACCTGGATTGCCATAACACAGCTCCCCCTGCAAAAGTAAACACATAACCAGATATGGACTTTCTAGAGTCTAAATCTCATGCCATGTCTGCATCTACAAATCCTTCTATTTTTGACTTAGAACCACCAAAACATAAACAATGGTTTGATGTGCCCTTGAGATTCCTCATAATCCACTTCACTGCTTCCCAATGTTCTTTACCTAGATTAGACAAGTATCTACTCACTAAACCAACAACATAAGCCAAGTCTAGTCATGTACATACCATGGCATACATAAGACTTCCCACTGTTAAGACATATGATACCTTCTTCATACTCTTCTGCTCCTCTACAAAAGATGGACACTGCTCACTGCTTAACTTGAAGTGAACTGCAAGTGGAGTACTAACTGGCTTGGCATTTTTCATGTTGAATTTATCAAGCACTTTTTCAACATATTTTTCTTGTGACAACCACAATTTCTTGGCCTTCCTGTCACGAGTGATCCGCATGCCCAGTATTTGTTGTACTGGTCCCAAGTCCTTCATATCAAAGAACTTGCACATGTCTTTCTTTAACCTGCCAATCATGTGAATGTCTTACCCAATAATCAATATATCATCTACATATAATAGAAGAATAACAAAGTTACCTCCAGAAAAATTTCTGATATAAACACAATGATCTGCCGCTGATCTTTCGTACCCTTGATCCACCATAAATGAATCAAATTTTTGATACCATTGTCTTGGAGCCTATTTCAGTCCATGCAAGCTCTTCTTCAATCTGCAAACCATGTGTTCTTTTCCAGCAACTTTAAATCCTTCTGATTGTGTCATGTAGATTTCTTCCTCCAAATCACCACGAAGGAATGCAGTCTTGACATCTAGCTATTCTAGCTTTAAGTCTAAACATGCCACCAAGCCTAATATCACCCTTATAGATGACATTTTTACCACAGGAGAAAAGATTCCATCAAAGTCAATACCTTTCTTTTGCATGTAGCCCTTCACCACTAATCTGGCTTTGTATCTCACTTGCCATTGTCCTTCATTCTTTAACTTGTAAACCCACTTATTTTGCAATACCCTTTTACCTTTTGGTAACTCTACCAAATCATAGGTGTGCTTTTTATGTAAGGAATCTAACTCTTCTTGCATTGCTTGCATCCACCTATCCTTGTGCATATCACCCTGCACCTCTGCAAAATATTCTGGTTCACCACAGTCAGTAAGCATAACATATTCATTGGAAGGATACCTGGTAGAAGGAATTCGGATCCTTTTTCCTCTCCCATACTGCTATTCAGTTGGCTCTGTTTGAGAGGGCTGCTCCCCCTCTAGATCTTGTCCTTGGTCAACATGATCTTCCATGGGAAGTCACCTGACTGTTGCTCTTCTACCTCTGAGTCTATTTCTTCAGCTTCTTCATCAGCCTCGTCTTGCTCATCAGGTTGTTCTTGAGGTTCTGTTATCACAGGCGTGGGGAAATCGCTTATAGTAACATCTGGCTCTGAAGACTTCTCTAAGTCCTCAATTGTTTGATCCTCCCTGAAGACAACATCATGGGTCCTACAGATTATTTCCACCTTTGGATCCAGAGTCTGTAACCAAACTCATCATTTGCATAACCAAGAAATATAAGTGGCACTGCTTTATCATCTAACTTTGATCTTTGCTCTTTAGGCACATGCATAAATGTCTTGCAGCCAAAGACCCTTAGATGATCATAGGACACCTCTTTTCCTGACCAAACTCTCTCTGGAATTTCTCCATGTAGTGGCACTGAAGGAGAGCGATTGATCAGATACACTGTGGTACATATTGCCTCACCCCAAAAGAATTTCGACAGTTTGGAACTGGAGAGCATACTCCTGATTCTCTCCACAATGGTCCTGTTCACCCTTTCTGCAACTCCATTTTGTTGTGGAGTATAGGGAACATTCTTTTCATGTTGAATCCCATGCTTCATATAGTACTTCTTCAATGACCAACACTACAAGAAAAATCGCGGATAGCGACCGACCTAGCGGTCGCTATTCAGTCGTAGATCGGTCGCAAATATACATTGCGACCGAACAGATACTATCTAGCGACCGAATATGTCGGTCGCTATATAATAGTCGCTATATAGCGACCGACATAATTCGGTCGCAGTATCAGTCGTTACCAGAGACCGATTATAATCGGTCGCCTGTCCGGTCGCTAATAATTCGGTCGCCATTCAGTCTCTATTCGGTCGCTACATTTGTTGTATTTAAAAAATAAAATTAACCTATCGGATTAAGTCGGTCTCAATTCGGTCGCTATTCGGTCGCTAATTATGTTGTATTTTTTAAAAATAAAATTAACCTATCGGATTTATTCGGTCTCAATTCGGTCGCCAGTCGGTCGCTAAATTTGTTGTATTTTTAAAAATAAAATTAAACTATCGGATTGATTCGGTGGCTAGTCGGTCGCCAGTCGGTCGCCAAGTATAATTATTTAATAAAAGAAATATAACGTATAGTCGCTATTCGGTCGCAATTCAGTCTCCATGCGGTCGCTAATTTTGCATTATTTTTTTTTTAAAAATTTATTTAAACTGATAAATAAATTACCTGATAAATAACAAATTCATAACATAAATATAAAATCAACTACACAGACAACAATATCGACAAATCTCAAATTCATCACATACAAACACCTGATAAATAACAATTTCATAAAACAATAATAAATCAACTACACGGATCACAATCTCCACGAACCTCAAATTACACACAATTAAAATAAAATCACAAATTAATCATACATCCATAATAATAAAATGACAACATACACAACTAAATAAAATCACAAATCCTCCACATATGTCTCATCCTGGTCGTCGTCTCGTCCAACATCATCCTGGTCGTCGTCTCGTCCAACATCTCGCGACGGATGATCCTGTATATCATTTAAAAAAATTATAATCAAATCCTTAATAAAGAAATCAAGCATTAACAAGACTTAATAAAGAAATCAAGCATTAACAAGAGTATGCCAATAGTTTAAGCCAGCTCATTTTCATATATATAAATACACACACACAATATAAGTTCAAATTTCATCTTGTATTTTAAAAATGAAGTTTGAGCGCCGAGCTCAAACCGGGCATCCGATTTGGATTCCGTCAGTTCTGACAAGTCACTTTCATCTCCCCGGTCGTATTGGAATGATCGGCACGGCCATCCGACCGGTATTTCGAATTTTAGACCCCCGGGACCCGTCCTAACAGTTCATTTGAACTAAGTGTATTTTAAAAATGAAGTTTGGCGCCGAGCTCAAACCGGGCCATCCGATTTGGATTCCGTCAGTTCTGACAAGTCACTTTCATCTCCCCGGTCGTATTGGAATGATCGGCACGGCCATCCGACCGGTATTTCGAATTTTAGAACAAATGCCCCGTCCTAACAGTTCATTTGAACTAAGTGTATTTTAAAAATGAAGTTTGAGCGCCGAGCTCAAACCGGGCATCCGATTTGGATTCCGTCAGTTCTGACAAGTCACTTTCATCTCCCCGGTCGTATTGGAATGATCGGCACGGCCATCCGACCGGTATTTCAGATTTTAGAACCAAATGCCCCGTCCTAACAGTTCATTTGAACTAAGTGTATTTTAAAATGAAGTTTGAGCGCCGAGCTCAAACGGGCATCCGATTTGGATTCCGTCAGTTCTGACAAGTCACTTTTCATCTCCCCGGTCGTATTGGAATGATCGGCACGGCCATCCGACCGGTATTCGAATTTTAGACCCCCGGACCCGTCCTAACAGTTCATTTGAACTAAGTGTATTTTAAAAATGAAGTTTGAGCGCCGAGCTCAAACCGGGCATCCGATTTGGATTCCGTCAGTTCTGACAAGTCACTTTCAATCTCCCCGGTGTATTGGAATGATCGGCACGACCATCCGACCGGTATTTCAGATTTTAGAACCAATTGCCCCGTCCTAACAGTTCATTTGAACTAAGTGTATTTTAAAAATGAAGTTTGAGCGCCGAGCTCAAACCGGGCATCCGATTTGGATTCCGTCAGTTCTGACAAGTCACTTTTCATCTCCCCGGTCGTATTGGAAATGACCGGCACGGCCATCCGACCGGTATTTCAGATTTTAGACCCCCGGACCCGTCCTAACAGTTCATTTGAATAAGTGTATTTTAAAAATGAAGTTTGAGCGCCGAGCTCAAACCGGGCATCCGATTTGGATTCCGTCAGTTCTGACAAGTCACTTCATCTCCCCGGTCGTATTGGAATGATCGGCACGGCCATCCGACCGGTATTTCGAATTTAGACCCCCGGACCGTCCTAACAGTCATTTGAACTAAGTGTATTTTAAAAATGAAGTTTGAGCGCCGACTCAAACCGGGCATCCGATTTGGATTCCGTCAGTTCTGACAAGTCACTTTTCATCTCCCCGGTCGTATTGGAATGATCGGCACGGCCATCCGACCGGTATTTCAGATTTTAGAACAAATGCCCCATCTAACAGTTCATTTGAACTAAGTGTATTTTAAAAATGAAGTTTGAGCGCCGAGCTCAAACCGGGCATCCGATTTGGATTCCGTCAGTTCTGACAAGTCACTTTCATCTCCCC